>VDFB02252616.1:223566087-223761828 GCA_007258455.2 Sequoia sempervirens | reverse complement strand
CCCTATACCTTATACACTTAACCCTATGATGAGCCTAGTTTTTGTTCTAATTTTGGGTAGAATCTATAGTCTATTTTCTCATAGATGTCATGGACTTTAATGTTAAAAGTTGGTATTTGCATAATGTTTCTCTCAAACCATTAACATTTGATATTATCCTATCTTTGCAAGCTTTAATGATATTTGTCATGATATGTGACTATCTATATTGATTTTTCATCTGGTTATTGAATGTTTCTTAAGGTGGTTATAGATGTGTAGTTATTATGCGTACTGACCTTGCTATGCAGATTTAATATGCTAAGTTGAGGAAGACACCTCCAGCTAGGAATGCACCATAATGTCCATCAAAGGAATCACTCCAAGTCAAAGAAGGTCAAAGATAAAAGATTCTCCATGCAGCCGAGTGTAACCGCCTTGTTGTAGTGGACTTTAATGATTGAGCATGTACAGGTGTTACTAATGTGTTGAGTTTGTGTCTGACTTGCATGTTTGACCGAATTCCATGCATGCATAACCGCCATTAATCCACTTTCCTTGTTTTCCCTAATTGGTGTCCTCCTAGACGTGGAGCTGAGACGTGGAGCTGACTGCCTTGTTTATCTATTAGCATAAACAATAATCTGATGCTCCTTCCTTGAGGATAGAAAGAGGAAGAGGTTGCACGATTTGATATTGTACTCCATTTTCAATACATTACTCTTTGTATGCATGATTTACAGTGAATGAAATAAAGTTCTGAGTTTGAGCATCTGAGTTCTTGTTAGTTTAGAGCATACTTATCCAAGGGGACCTACTTGGTGAGTAATATGTCTTATTAGTTTAGTATTACTTGTTGTTTAGTACTTAGTTAGAAATATGGCATCGATTGTTCCTACAACCACTAGAAGTCCATTTTGTGTTTGTTCCTGCAACCAAAGAAAACAAAGTAGTTTCCTGTTTGTTGGTTAGATCTTTATTCCTGTTATGCATTTCATCTTAGCAATATTTGTTGGTTGATTTTCAACATTTCTTTCATTCCTTTCCAAGAAATTTAGTTCTAGTATTGTGTGTTTCTTAGCTATAGATTAGAAATGGCTACTTAAGAGTTCCTAGTGCACATACTATGCTAGACCATTTCAAGTTCATGTCCCTAGGTTGACAATTTAAATGCACCTTCATGATGATTAAGATAGCTATTCAGGTTAGATGCCCAATATCTGAGTCATGGTTGTAAAGCCTTAGTTATTAAAATCATTGTAGGAGAACAACATTTTTGGCATCGTTGTTGGGGATGGTGTCAAACTAGGGAGTCTTTTGGAGTCATTGTTAGTTTTCTTGCTATAATGTTTCTAGAAATTGTTCTTTTAGGAAGTAATGACCCCCTTATTCATTACCAATTTTTGTGTGAGCTGGTTGATAGTGAGTAACACCACATGCATAGAGGAAGGAGAAGAGATGCTTATGGGAGATTCCTTCCTAATAATCCTAATCCATTCCAACTAGTTGAATATCAGAATCTAGCAGAAGAAGAAGAAGATCCACACCCCTTTGTTGATGCATATCCTCATCTAACTAGTTTTGAAGTTTCCTTTGAAGATCAAAATCAGCTTGAGAACCCCCTTACTTTGGAACCACATCAAGTATGCATGGGTGATGCAAATGGGAATAGACCTAACCCACTAGCTTTTCCTTTTCCCATTTCCCATCAAAATGAAGTTGACAACATCAAGAATATCCCTGCTTCAACACTCCCAAAGTTTTATGGACTTGTCACAGAAGATCCTGATACCTTTTTATTTGAGTTTGACATACTCTGTAGGAGTTATTATTATACTACTAATGCCCATAGGCTTAACCTATTTCCTACCTCTCTGAAAGAAGCTACATTAAGATGGTTCATGAGCCTAGGCAGAGATACTGTGGAACCTTGGGAGGACATGAAGAAAAAATTCCTTGAGAAATACAAGGAATACTGCAGGGGTAGTGACTTGAGAGGAGGTGACATTTTAAGGATGTAGCAAAAGGAAGATGAGAACATGGAAGACTACATTGCAATATTTCTACTTTTCCTACAAAAATATCCACACCATACACTTAATGAAGACTCACAAAAGTTTCTTTTTCTGAGAGGAATCAATGATAGCTGAATTGATGCCTTGGATCTTATGGGAGGAGGAGATATCACCCAAGTTCCCTGGGATGATATCAAGAAAATATGCCAAAACTACTCTAGGGCAGCCTCAAAAAAAGGTAGAGTTTACCAACCTTCCATGGGTAAGTCAACCACCAGTGGAGTTTCAAGAATGGAGATTACTCATTTGCTGGTAGGCTTCAAGAAAGACATTATCAATAATCTAGCTACTCAGCTAGATACACTTCAGGCCAAGAAGAAGCAAGAGGAGGTAGAGGCAATGTTGACAGAGTATTGCCCCCACTACAGACAAAAGAAGAGAGACTGCAGATGTAAGATGGTATCTAACCTGGAAAGAAAGCAAGTTCCACCTGAGTTCAAGCCAATCCAGATTGAAGAAGACCAAGTCTACTATGTTGCACAAAGGAAGCCTTGGGATCCAAGACAAGGTATGCCACCAGATCTGTTATCCTATGTTGGGCCATATTTTAATTCCTATTCATCTGCTAACCAATGGTAGCCCTCATATCCATCCAGTTATGGAGGATATCCATCACAACCTTGGAGTATCCCTCCAAATGCTTGGCCCTATCATTAGATTTCTCCACCTCAGTGGCAACAACCTCAAGGGAATTGTCAGCAATTTCAAGGGCATTGGTAGCCACCTTCAAGAAATTGACAGCAAACAAATATATGGAGAGGACAACAATGGCATACTCAAAAAACCCATTACATGAAGCCACCTTCTCAGTGCCAACAACCTTCTCTAATGCCTCCACCTACTAATCCAAGCTCAAATTCACCTAGAAAAACTCATCTACCAACTCATCCCACACCCAACCCAAGTAACAAACCACAATAGTAGCATGTATACTCTACTAATTCAAATCAATTCCCTGCATATGTTGTGAGTGTAAGTGATATCCATTTTCATTCAAGAACCACTCTACCAGGACCTTCCAAGCCCATTATCACTGAGCTTCCTATGGAAGAGGAGGAGGAGCCTCTAAATGATCCCATTCAACCAAATGCAACTAAAAATCCTAAACCAATTCAAGTTAAGCAAATTGAACAAGAACCACCATTCCCTCAGAGGTTGGAAGTTGCCAAGAAGAAAGAAGAAAATGAGGATACCACTTTTGACATCCTGGATTAGCTAAAGCATATATGTATTCAGATACCCCTATTTCAGGCCATAAAGGATGTTCCAATCTATGATAAAGCTATCAAGGAAGCTTATCTTAAAAAGCCAGGTAGGAAAAAGAAACACCAAACTATAGTTCATGTGGTGAGCCAGCTAGTTGATATCATGTTGGGAAGAGTAACTATTCCCAAGTATAATGACCCAGGAAGTCCTGTGGTAGCAGTTGTCATAAATAAGATCAAAGTAAAGAATGCTCTGATTGATTTAGGGGTAGTAATAAATGTAATGACCAAGGACATCCTACAACAACTAAATATTGCAAGTATGAGATCTACTCCTACTATCCTGCAGCTTGTTGATAGCTCTATTGTTAAGCCTGATGGTGTAGTGGAGGATCTTGTGGTAGTTCTAGACTCCTGGGAATACCCAGTAGATTTTATGATTCTTTCTCCTAAGCCTACACTAGGCAGGTATCCCATCATTCTCGGAAGGCCTTGGTTGGAAACTATAGATGCATAAATTGGATGTCGTTTTGGTGACATGACCATTTTAAATGGGAGGAGTACTAAAAATTTTGTTCTCTATCCACCTACTCAACCATCTCATGATGAAGATAATCCTATTTGGCCACATGTTGGTGAAGAGGCTGAGGAAGTTAATTCTATGGCACAACTTATGATGCTAGGAAGAAGCTCTTTCATGTAGCTCCAAGATGAGGATGAAATGTTGGATAATCTCATTCAGAACCATTATGAAGTGGAGGAAGCATCATCTTCTCCTTCGGTCAGGACACTTCTGTCTACTCTTCCTACAACCACCATTCCTACAAACATTCTTCATGTGTCCACTATTCCTACAGCCACTGTTCTTGTAGACATTCTTTCAGCAGCAATAGGTATGTTCCATACATTGCTGTCGTATGAACTAAAGGTACCATGTATTAATGAAGCAGACATGATAGAATTAACTACACAAGTCCAGGTGTCAGAGGGAAAATATTTGAATGTTAATAGTAAATTGAATGAGGAGCAACAAATATTATTAGTGAGCCTATTAAGGACCCATTAGCATGCATTTGCATGGGATTATCATGATATGAAGGGACTGGATCCTAAAATTTGTACACACAAAATTTATATCAAAGATGATTGCACTCCAGTAAGACAACCACAAAGAAGAATCAACCCTACACTAAGAGAGATTGTGAAAGGAGAATTGTAGAAATTACTAGATGTAGGATTTATCTACCCCATTTGAGATAGTCAGTGGGTGTCTCCATTAGTTATTGTGCCCAAGAAAGGAGGGAAATGGTGAGTTTGTGTTGATTATAGAGAACTTAATGCTGCCACCAAGAAGGATCACTTTCCTTTACCCTTCATTGATCAAGTTTTGGACACACTTGCAGGAAAACAATATTTCTCTTTTCTAGATGGATTCAGTGGCTACAACCAGATCCAAATTGCACCAGAAGATCAGGAGAAGACTAAATTTACCTTTCCATGGGGGACCTATGCCTATTCGGTGCTCCCATTTGGCTTGTGCAGTGCACCTACAACTTTTCAGAGGGCAGTTATTAGCATATTTTCAGATATTTCTCATGATTGGATGGAAATTTATATGGGTGACTTTACCACTTATGGTGTTGATTTTAATCAAGCATTGGAAAATCTCAAGAGAGTCCTACAAAGATGTGAGGACCAAAACTTGTCCTTAAATAGTTAAAAGTGCTTCATGATGATGCAAGAGGGTGTAGTTCTTGGCCACTACATCTCCCACAAGGGAATTCAAGTAGATCCTACAAAAAATGAGGTAATCACAAATCTTCCTACACGTACAAAACAAAAGGATGTTAGGAGTTTCTTGGGTCATGCAGGATATAATAGGCGATTCATCAAGGATTTTAGCAAGGTAGCAACACCATTATATACCCTTTTCACTAAAGATGCTGAATTTTAGTGGATTGAAGCTTATGATAAGGAGTTTTCTAACTTGAAGGAAGCTTTAACTCATGCTCCTATACTCAAGGGACCCAATCGGGAGCTTCCTTTCCACATCCAAATTGATGCGTCAGATTATTTCATGGGAGCAGTCTTAGGACAAAAAAAAAGAGTTGTTGAAAATTCTATTTACTTTGTCAGCAAAAATTTGCAAGGAGTTGAATTCAATTATACAGTGACAGAGAAAGAGATGTTGGCAGCAATCTATGCACTGAACAAATTCAAACATTACATAACAGGCTACCAAATCTTTGTGCACACTGATCATGCAACTATTAGATATCTCATGAATAAACCTTTGATCATAGGTAGATTGGCAAGATGGTTATTATTGATGCAATAGTTTGATATAACCATTGTGGATAAGCCAAGGAAGGCTAATGTTGTATTTTTTTCTTTCAAGACTAATTACATTAGAAGATAATCAACCCATAGATGACTCTTTTCCTGATGAGCATCTATTCTCTCTCAATGTACAAATACCTTGGTATGCTGACATAGCCAATTACTTGGTTATAGGTAGAGTTCCTTCGCATTTCTCCCTAAAAGAGAAAAGGGTATTCATTGAAAAATATTTTCCTTTCTCTTGGATTGCTAGATGTTTTTTTTATACTAGACCTAACCATGTCATGAGAAGATGAGAAATATGACATTTTGCATGCATGTCACAACAAGCCATGTGGAGGAAACTTTACAACCAAGAGGATAGAAATGAATATTTTGAACATAGGATATTACTGGCCAACACTCCATAAGGATGCAGGAAGGTATACGAAAAAATGTGATAGATGTCAAAGAATGGGCAGACCAACCAGATCTAATGAGATGCCACTTTTCCCTCAGGTAGTAATCACTCCCTTTGACAAGTGGAGATTGGATTTTGTGGGACCAATTGACCCTCCATCAAATGGTAAGTTTTATATACTAATATGCACTGATTATGTAACAAAATGGGTAGAAGTTAAGGCCATGAAACATGCCAGAGATAACAAAGTTGCAAAATTATTTTATGAAGATATTTTCATGAGATATGGAGTCCCAAGAGAAATAGTGACTGATCAAGGGACACAATTCACGTCAACCCTTGTTGTAGCACTAGTTAATGAGTATAACATAAGGCATAGGAAGTCTACTCCTTATCACCCCCAGGCTAATGGCCAAGTTGAGGTGACCAACAGAGAAATTGAAGCCATTCTGACTAAAATAGTAGATGTTCATATAAAGGATTGGACAAACAGATTACCAGAAGCATTTTGGGCCTATAGGACAACCTAGAAAACAACTACAAGATTCACCCCATTTGAATTGTTGTATGGAAAGACAACTATGATTCCAGTTGAATTTGAACATAAGACTCTGTGAATTGCAGTTGATTTAGGGATGAATATTTCTAAGGAACAAAGAGAAAGAATCATGCAACTAAATGTTTTAGATGACATAAGAAGAGTATCCCTACAACATACAGAAGTAGTGTAGAATCAGAGAATCAAGTGGCATGACAAATTTATCAAGGATAAGGAATTCCAACTAGGAGATTGGGCCTTGCTCTATGACTTAAGATACTAGGACAATGCAGAAAAATTGCAGACAAGGTGGTTAGGACCATATGAAGTTGCTGATGTCTTTCCTAATGGAGCTACTCATCTCACCACCATTGACCCTGTTAGGTTCAAATCACTTGTCAATAGTCATCACCTCAGATTATATCACAAGCTAGGTTCCAAAGAAGAGTTCCTATAGCAATTCACCTAGTATTCAACACCTGAGCTTCCTGCAGCCGAAGGAAATGGACCTAGTGTCCTTCCTTCTGGCTAATTAAGGTACGCACTTTTCATAATAAATAATTTCACTTGCCTGGAAGTCCATTTCTTCGTCAATTTCCCATCCACCCATCTGTCACCACCTTTCTCTCTCTCTTCCATCACTTCATTCCACCTCACCTCACTTTCACTTCATTAATTGCTCAATTTATTTCTCTACAAGGCGAGCGATACTTTCTACATGATCTTTGTGGAAAATCTTCCACACATTCAAGTATGTGCACATTAATTTCCATCTTTAATCATTGTACGTTAGTATAGACATTTGCATAAAATGCCATCATTCCCTGTCGCATCACCACTCCCATCTCACATGTGTGGACACATGTCCAAGTTTAGGTTGGGGTGAGGAGAACAAAAAGATGCAAATATTTTGTGAATTTATTGCCCATGTGTCAAACCATATTAGGCTACGTCAGAAATTTAAAAATGAGATGATTTGAAATCCAAGTGAAAGGAAGGCTTGCATGTGTGAAGTGACAATAACTGTAGCCGCTATTTCTTCCTATCATAATTATCCTTTATCACTCATTTTCTTGCCATTATTTCTCCTATCGTAATCTTGAGTTGTAAGAAAAAAGGTGAAGAAAAAGAAAGGAAATTCAGTCAACACTAGCACTAGATTTTAGCAGACACTATAGGGAAGTGCATTTGATTTTCAGACTAGAATTGCAGGAAAGAAGGGGATTGTAGGAAAATAAGTTGCAGAGAATTTGTTTGATTGTAGACAATGGGGGGTGGGTTATTTCGAAACGAACCCATGGTGCATGATACTTTACTATAGGATGCACAATGCCTGGCTGAATTTCAAAACTGTGGATGGATAATTTACTTTTTGAAGTTGGATGGTTTTGATGAAGGAATTTCCCTCGAATTTTCCCATACATTTTTAGAAGGAAAAGCCACTGTAAAAGGGTTAGGAGTTGTGGCAACAGGGGAAAGAATTGTAGAGGTTACAGGGATACCTGCTAATGGTGAAAATTACCCTACTTCCAGAGACACCAGGTCAGGTAGGGCTGAATTCACAAAGCCAAACGACCCCCCATTGAGAATAGATAAACAAGGTGCAAATAAAATGTCTCTACTCGAGCTGTGGAAGCAGATAGTTGTGTATGTTATCAAATACATCACTTGTGAGGGTCGCCAGTCAAATTTTCACTCCGTGCACTTCAAAACTTTGTCTCACATGAGGCACGAGTGGAGGATGAATGTTCCCAACATCTTGTACAATCTTCTCTCAATCATGGCAGTTGAGACCCAAAAAGGTAGGAAAAATTGTGTTCCCACCATTGCTTGATTAAATTGCTAGTTGAAAAGTCTTTGCATGAAGTATCTAGAATGACTTGGGAAGAGTTTATCAATGTTGATCAAAATTATCGTCGGGAAGAGTTTTTCAATGTTAAGCACTTGCCACCTAGGGATATACCTCAATCCCATAGGTCTGGTAGGAGAGTAAGCATGGCTGAAGCCATTCCTAGTGCTTCAAATTTTGGTGTTGGTTCTAGTGTGAATCCTCTTATAGCAGAAGAAGCCACATAAATTAGTTCTTCTGAAACAAAGCACTCAGAAAAAGAAAGCTCTTCTTCCTCAGATTTTGATGATGAAGTTCCACTTGAAACCCTCATGAAAGCTAGGGCACAACAGAGAGAGGTAGAAATGAGAAAAGGGAAGGCTAAAACAAATCTTGGAGAAATAAATGTGCCAAGTTCTAAGAAGAGGAAGGCTAATACTATTCATTCTGCAGCCAAAGGAAAACATGAGAGACCTCCTAGGAAGTCAAGACCAGTTGGGCTTGTGATTGGTACACCTCTACAAAAAATCCCTAAACCTGGTGAGACCTCACATGAGGACCCTTAAGCTACAATGGAGTAGGAGAATTTTGAAGAAGAAGAAGAAATTTAAGAGAGAAGAAAATATAACACTGGCCGATCTTGCTAATATTGTAGAGGAGTTTGAGGAAAATCAAGATTTCCTACAACATGAGTAGGAAGTCCTGCAACAAGAATTCCTATAGCAACAGCCTGAACCAGAGCAAGAGTTCTTGCAACCACAACAAGGACAAGAACAAGAGTCCATACAGCAAAAGGAAGAAGAAATAGCACCTTTACAGCCAGAGATAACTAGACAGCTTGAGTCCATGTAGATAGTGCCATATGAGAAGCCACCATCAACAAAAAGACTGGTAGGAATTCATAATCCTCCTAATTTTATAGTACATGCAACAATTTTGAATTTATGGAGAGAAGTACAAAGAAGGGAGGAAAAATGGAAAAAGGAAAAATGGAAATTGAAGGAGGAAATTCAAAAGAGGGATGAATAAATTGAAGATAAGGATGCAAAAATTGCCACCCTGAAGTAGAGGGTGGATGATATGGCAACTTTGGTGCCAAAAATTCTGGAATGTAGAGATCCTCCAAGGGTCCATGCTCTACTCCTAAAAGAGAAGTATCTCTCTTTTAATATGTCAAGACTTGCCTCAAGTTTGAATCCTTCTATTGACACCCCCATGGAATTCTTTAATGCTTATAGGATTGCCTCACCTGAAATGAAGAATTTTCTATGTGAATTTTATTTACATAATTATGCTGTCACAAAAGACCATGATTGGATTCCATTGTTGTATGTTGGGGATATTCAATTGAGAGCATTTATGTCTTGGGTACAAAATGAGATTAGTTGGGGACAACAACATGGAGCTTATAAGAAAATAGATTATGATATCCCTCTGCCCGTTAGGGCTGAGTCAAGCAACCCAAGGGATATTTACAAAGAATGGCACAACATGCTTCTCAGACCTAGTAATGGCAACATGATTATGCTTTAGATTGAAGTAGTTTATAGTGAATATGATGTAAAAATAGTAGCAAAGGAGGAAACCATGAGAAAATTCCTATCACAGAGATGGAATAGTCTAATTGATGAACTGAAATAGGTTGAGCCCCATTCCATCCACAATTATGCTGCAACATTAAAAATAATTGAGAGGTATATTGAGATTGAGAGAACACAGGGATGACATTGGATTCCCCTGACTTTTCAACCACCCATGCTCATGTGGCCCGTGCCAAACTTCAAATTTTACCAAAATGACATTGTTGCACAAAGACAAAGATGGAACAGGTTTGATAGATTGGTAGGATTCTATTGGGACCCTGACTCACATACTCCATCCACTGATGTCAGACAACTCTTAGTTGCAAATTTCAGTGCTTTGACCAAGCAGAAGGACAACTCTTCCCCTGATAGAGGACCAACAAAATGTTAGGTTGAGGGGAGTGATGAGCCTAGTTTTTGGTCTAATTTGGGTAGAATCTATAGTCTATTTTTTCATAGACGTCATAGAATTTAATGTTAAAAGTTGGTATTTGCATAATGTTTCTCTCAAACCATTGGCATTTGATATTATCCTATCTTTGCAAGCTTTAATGATATTTGGCATGATATGTGAACTATCTATATTGATTTTTCATGTGGTTATTGAATGTTTCTTAAGGTGGTTATAGATGTGTAGTTATTATGTGTACTAACCTTGTCATGCAAATTTAATATGCTAAGTTGAGGAAGACACTGCTAGCTGGGCATGCACCATAACATCGAGAAAAGGAATCACTCCAAGTCAAAGAAGGCCAATAGTAGAAGATTCTCCATGCAGTCGAGTGTAACTACCTTGTTGTAGTGGACTTTAATGATCAAGCATGCATGAGCATTACTGTTGTGTTGAGTCTATGTCTAACTTGCATGTCTGACTGGATTCCATGCATGCATAACCGCCATCACTCCACTTTCCTTATTTTCCCTAATTGGCATCCTCCCATTTGTGGAGTTGACTACCTTTTTTAGTTAGCATAAATAATAATATGATTCTCATTCCTCAAGGATAGCGAGAGGAAGAGGTTACACAATTTGATATTGTACTCCAGTTTTGATATATTACTCTTTGTATGCATGATTTACAATGAATGAAATAAAGTTTTGAGTTCTTGTTAGTTTAGAGGATACTTATCCAAGGGGGCCTACTTGGTGAGTAATCTGTCTTATTAGTTTAGTATTACTTGTTGTTTAGTACTTAGTTAGAAATCTGGCATTGACTATTCCTGCAGCCACTAGAAGTCCATTCTGTGTCTGTACCTGTAGCCAAAGTAGACAGATTAGTTTCCTATTTTTTGCTCAGATCTTTATTCCTATTATGCATTTCAGGTTAGCAATAGTTTTTGATTGATGTTCAACATTTGTTTTATTCCTTTCCAAGCAATTTACTTCTAGTATTGTGTGTTTCTTAGCTATAGATTAGAAATGGCTACTTAAGAGTTCCTAGTGCACATACTATGTTGGCCCATTTCAAGTTCATGTCCCTAGGTTAACAATTTAAATGCACCTTCATGATGATTGAGATAGCTATGCAGGTTATATTTCCAATCTCTAAGTCATGATTGTAAAGTATTAGTTATTAAAATCATTGTAGGAGGCCAACACCCTATATCCTCAACCTTGAACAATATCCCTCAACCCTCAAACCTATAACTTAAACTCTAAGCCCTACACCCTCAACATTATACCCTAAACCTTGAACATTAGCCCTCAACCCTATACTTGAATGCTAGACCTTATACTCTCAACTCTTAACCTTGTACCTTATACCCCTAAAGCCTACATCCTAAACCCTATACCTAGTATCCTAAACCCTAATCCCTATATCATATACACTTAACCTTATATCCTCAATCCAAAAAATTATCCCTCAAATATAAACCCTAAAACCTACATTCAACCTTGTCCCCTAAAATCTAAACCCTAAACCCAATACCCTCAACCCTATATCCAATATTCTAAACCCTAATTTTCATACCCTATACACTTAACCCTAAATCCTAAACATTATTAATCAATCCTCAACCCTATACCTTAAACCATAAACCCTACACAATCAAACCTCATCTTTATACCCTCAACCTTATACCCTAAACCTTGAACATTATCCCTCAACCCTCAACCCTATACCCAATATCCTAAACCCTAATCCCTATATCTTATACACTTAACCCTATACCCTTGTAGTGTAGGAAAGAGTATCCCTTTTTCACACTTAATTTGGAGATAATTAAATAATAAAATGAGTTGAATGATGCCTTAATTTAGTGTTGTAATATTCTTTTCATATTCACATTAAGTTTAGGGCCCTTTTAATTATAATGGACTTAATTGTGCCTTGTTTTTAGTGTTGTAAGGTGTACCTTTACACTTTCACACTAATCTAGGCCTTTATTAATTAATTGAGGTTAATTTTCCTTAATTGGCCCCTTTAATTCAAATCCAAGCCTAATTAATTGCAAATTCCAAGGGATAAAACTTGACATTCATAAATGCCATAACATTATGTTTAACATTGGGTAATGAGTGTCCTAGGGAAGTGGCCTAGGACCCATTCACCATAGGGCTAATGGGTCCTCACTTGTCCCTAGGACCTAAATTTGAATTATGTTTTTGACAATTTTTCATTGATTTCAAATCTACAATTCAATGTCAGCTTGTGATATTTAAATTTCAGGAATTAATCTTAAGATATGTATAAATATGAGGTCATTTCGCTATTGAACAAAACAACTGAGAGGGGGTGAATTAGTTGTAGCAATTTTAACCTTAAAAACTTTCACCAAAAGTTAGATCAATAACCATTCACAAATCATTTACTCTGCTAGTGTGATTAATCATTAAGTGTAGAAGAAAAAATAGAAAGAAGTAAAACCATACACATAATAACACCAAATTTACGTGGAAAACCAAATGAGGGAAAAACATGGTGAGGATTAGATCACAATGTAAAGAATTCCAAAACTGAATAAAAAGGATCAGTATCGAAGATGCTCACTACCAAGACATGACTTAATTGTCCAAAATAGGACTCATTGCCCGAAGGGCTCACTGTCCAATAAGGGCTCACTGCCACAAAATTACAGAGAAGATAGAAGAGGATTGTCACAAAGAGAAAAATATCTCAATGCAACAAAGATTTCCACCACAATTCACTCACACACTTGCAAACACACATGAAAAGATGTGGAATACCTTGAACTCACTGCCTTTGAAACCCTAACAGGAAATTCACACTACACTGCTCAAATTCGCATCACACACACTCTTTTGTTGGAAAAATGAAGAAGAATGGCCATCTTTACAATTTCGTGTTGTCATTGATGTCACCATGTTGTGATTGCAAGTCTAAGTCAGTGTTTGATCCGATATTTTGGTCTGGTATCTGAATTGGTATTCAAGCTGCCCCCTTTGGTATTCTAGTCTGCAATCCTTCACAGTTGATTATTGTTGCTTGTAGTTTTGGGAAATATTTTATGATTGCTGAAAGCATATATGTTCAGAATCTCTTGTGCTCTAGTGCTCCTATGGTGTATCGACATTATTCTATTGATTACTTTTTGCAATTAAGTCTATTTCTGGTTGACTTCTTGGATAAGTCGTGATATGGTGAATTAATTTTTCTTATGCGGATATATGTGCTACCTATCTTAGGTCCATGCTGACATGATGTAGTGTGTTGGACATTTGGATTGTCTTTTGGAAAGATTTTTTGAATACTTGTAGCCGAAAAGTTGGTATTTTTCTATAAATAAGGAAATGTATCTAATTAGGCTAGCCTAATTGATGCTTGCGGATGAATTGAGTATATATATTGGAAATGGTTGAAGATTAAAATGTGTAATTGATGAGGGAATTGTGAATGTGAAGTTGAAGAAGAGAGAAAATGATGAAGTGTGTTAAGTATGTCTATTGAGCATCACCGGAACTGTATCAACACTTGTTAGGTGCACTCTTTTCAGTTCATTTTGGTTGTGAAGCTGAATTTTTTTTTTTGTAAATATTTTTGTAGGCAGTGATCCTCCTTGTAAGTAGTGAGATTTTGTATCCAGACAGTGAGTCCTTTAAGGGAAGTGAGCCTTATACATTCGATTTTGGCACTACTTTATATTGTGAGTTAATCCTCACCATGGTTTTTCCCTCATTGGGTTTTCCACATAAAATCTGGTGTTCAGTGTGTTGATTTTACTTTCTATTTTCTACATTTCATGCTCATGCTTAGTAACAGAATTGTGTAGTTGTGAAATTGATAAGTGTTGAAGTTTTGAGTTTAAATTTGGTGACAATTGATTCGCCCCCCCTCTCAGTTGTCCTACACCTTTTAACATATTTCACATATATCTCACATCAATCTTGCATCTATCTTTCTTTTCATCAACATCTCAGCTTATATTTATACCGCCTTCAACCTTGAAACCATCCAAGGTCATCCATAAATCATTTGTATTTACAAATTAAAATTAGGTCAGTACCAAAACATTCTATGGTGTAATTAAAATGAGGGCAACCCAAACATACACTTAATTGAGGACTTAAATATGTCCCAACGCGCTTCAAAATGCTTCCATGAAATTTGTAAGTAGTGTTTAACACAAGGTTGACCATCACTAGTGTAAAAAAAATAAAACAATTAAGCACATGTAACCTTAACTCGATCCAATCTTTTCAGAAAACAAATTTTACTTGAAATCAGCCTCATCAGCTTACTCTCAGAACAAAAAGTCCTGAAACCAAAGTATAGAGAAATCCAGAGTAACTAAATTTCTCCTAGACCTTAGTGAGATACACCAAACTATATAGACACAACTAGTGAAGATATCTTGCACTACAAAACGATCTAGATAACCAAATTCTAGATACAACAACTACCAACAAGCATTAATAATATGTCATGAACTCACAGGCATAGAGACAATATAAAGCACATCCTAGAACACGTCTCTGAGCACACATAGAATACTTGCAAACTTTCTTTATTACAATTTTCTCAATATCCTCAAAATATACAACCAAAAACCAACTTCCATGACAATAGCAACCAGTTGATAACTAGTTAACTAGTTGAAATCAATGATAACACGTTCATATTTGCAACAATATCCCCCTTTGTCATTGATGACAACACATGATGAAAAAACATCAAAGACAACACAACAACTCTAAAACATCAATCTCCAAAATGATTTCTACCCCTTACTTTTATTTCACATGATACTTTCTCCCCCTTTGACATCAATGGCAAAGTCAAAATATATTTTATATTGCTTTTCTCTTTGGCATTAAGAACATTACCAGTATAGAATTCTCCCCCTTAGGAGTACACTCAAACGACTCCACAATGACAACACGTGACATTACCTACTCCCCATGAAAGGTATCACCAAACATTAGTCCAGAAAGAAGATAGATCCATAGATCCACTAGACTGATGCATCTCCATATTCATCTAGTTCAAGAAAGGAGGTACAATAACCCCTAACTTCTCCTAGAGATACTCAAAAGTATCTTTAGGAAGATCCTTAGTAAATATGTCAACAATCTAATCCTTTGTAGGTATATACTCAAGCTTTAACTCATTCTCGACAACCTTCTCTCTCAAAAAGTGATACCTTATTGATATGTGATTTATCCTTAAGAGAATCACTAGATTCTTTGAAATATTAATTGCACTTGTATTATCATAGAAAATAGAAATGGGACATTACTCTGATATCCTTTAATGTCTGTCTCATCGAAAAAACTTGTGTACAATAGGATGCGGTAGTAATATACTCAACCTCTACAATGGATAAGGAAACTAAATCTTGTTTTTTACTTAACCATGACACCAATCTACAACCAAGAAAGAATGCACCACCACTTGTACTTTTTATGTCATCAACACAACCTTCCCAATCTACATATGTATAAGCACTTAGAGTAAAATCAATATCCCTAGGACACCATAAGCCATAATCCAAAGTCCCATTTAGATATCTGAATATCTTGTTAACAACAATAGCATTTCTTTCTTTAGGGTATTCTTGAAATCTAGCCACAAGACAAACTGCATGCATGATATCTAGTCTGGTAGATGTTAAATACAACATTCCTCCAATCATACATCTGTACTTACTCTGATCATCCTTAGGTGAATCATCATCTTTACTCAATTTTCAGCCAGTCACCATAGAAGTGCATACCGGTTTGGAACCATCCATCCCAAACTTCTTCAACATTTCTTTTACATACTTTGACTGTAAATTAAAATTCTCTTTTTCTGTTTGATTGATTTGCATCCCAACAAATAAATTCATCTCACCAAACATAGACATCTCAAACTCATTTTGTATTTCTTAAGCAAAGATCTTGCAAATAGTTTCATTTCCTTGAAAGATAATATCATCAACATATACAACTACTATCAAGATTTTGTCATTTTCAATTTTGAAATAAAGATTTCTATTTGTCGTACCTTTGTTGAAACCTTGTTGAATCAAATATTTGTCCAACCTTGCATACCAAGCTCTAGCAGATTGCTTCAATCCATATAAATCCTTCTTTAATTTACAGACCATGTCCAGTTGATCTGACAACTGAAATCCTTCCAGTTGTTCCATGTAAACTTCTTCTTCTAGCTCACCATTCAGAAATGTAGACTTCACATCCATCTGATAAACTTTAAAATCCTTATGAGCAACAAGTGATAAAAAAATTATAATAACTTCCATCCTAGCCATTGGAGAAAATGTATTTTGAAAAATCTATACCTTATACTTGTGAGTAACCCTTACACACAAGCCTTGCCTTATTTCTGATCACATCTCCATTCTCATTTAGCTTGTTTCTAAATACCCATTTTGATCCAATTGTGCTTTTATTTTCCAGTCTAGGAACCAATTCCTAGGTTTTATTTTTCTCAATCTACATAAGTTCCTCTTCCATTGCTCTCATCCAATGCTTATCTTTACATGCTTCACTCGCTTTCTTAGGTTCAACTTTAGATAGTAAAACAAGATTTATTTTAGTAGCAGCAAGAACTCTACTTCTTGTCAATACTCCTTTTCTCTTGTCTCTGATGATTTGATCTTCTGAATGATTCTTTTACATATATTTAGGTGTCTTCAGGGACACCACTGGAGCTTCTTCCTCATTCTACTTTTCTTTTTCTTCAACAACTTCTTCTACTTGTTTGCAATTAGGTTCATCTGATACATATCCGTCAACTTCAATTGAATTCTTCAATGCTTCATTAACCTTGAAATTTGTGCTTTCTACAATCTTTCTTAGCCTTGTATTTTATCATCTATAAGCTTTTCTTCTAAGGGAGTATCCAAGGAAAATACCCTCATCATATCTTGCATAAAACTTTCCTAAATTTTCTTCATCTCTTCTGATATAACATCTGCTTCCAAATACCTTGAAATACTTTATAGTAGGAATCTTTCCATACCACAATTCATAGGGAGTCTTAGTACTATTAGATTTTTCTTGAACTTTGTTAAACATATAAAAAATAGTATGAATTGCTTCTCTCTAGTAAACTTTTGGTAGAACTTCCATAGTAATCATTGATCTAGCAACTTCTTGAATTGTTTTGTTCTTTCTTTCAACAACTCCATTCTACTGCAGAGTTCTCGAAGTGCAGACAACTATATTTTTATTCCATGTGCTTCACAAAAAAGGTTAAACTCATTGGATGTGAATTATCCACCTCTATCGGACCTTAAGCATTTGATTTTCATATCCATTTCATTTTAAACCATAGCTTTGAATTGTTTGAATTTTTCTAATGCATAAAATTTTTCTCTAAGAAAAGTAACCCATGTGAATCTAGAGTAATCATTAATCAAAAACATAAAATACCTGTTACCTTGTAGACTTCTCACCCTTGTAGGACCACAAAGATCTATGTGAATCCAATCTAGTAGTCTGGAAGTAGATTGTTCCTTTGACCTAAAGTTGTTTCTAGCTCTTTTTCAAAATTGACAATCCCTTGCAAATAACATTAATAGGTTTTGTAATCCTTGGTAAATCTCTCATAGATTGTACAACACTGATTCTCACCATATTATTAAAATTCATATGACACATCCTCCAGTTCCATAACCAACTATCATTAATTTGAGATAAAGCAATGTCCATCTACACCCTTAAGTTGATAAATATTTCCTTCAGACTTCTTTCCAACAACAATCACTATTCCAGATCCTTTCCTTATCTCACATTTCTCATCCTTAAACACAATATTATATCCTTTACTACATGTCTTTCCAACACTCAAAATATTATACCTTAAACCCTTAACATAGTATAGATCATCAGTATTATGCTTGCCATCAAAGCTGATTGAACCTATTCCACAAATATTAGCACCAGTATCATCTCCAAACTTAACTAAGCCTCCATCATATTTTTCAAGTTTAACACACTTACTTTTGTCACCGGTCATGCGATATGAACAACCACTATCAACAACCCAATAGTTCTTTTCTTGTTTAGCATGAAGAGAAGAGATCACAATATTTTTAATTGTCTCCGGAGCACTTTCCTTCATAGATATTTTAGTATTAGCAGGAGTAGATTCATCTTTTATAGCTAAGAACTAGCATTCATTGTCATCAAAATCTCCATAATCAAACTCTTCACCAAAAATACCAACATCTTCATTTCCATAATATGCTCTCTTGATCATCTTTCCTTTGTTTCCTTTGCCTTCTCCTTGTTTATTCCTCACAGCTCTTTTAGGACATCTCAAAGCATAATGACCAATTCCTCCACAACTAAAACATTTGAAAGGTAACTTACCTTGATACTTATCGAAGCCTTTTTTCATTCTTCTTACAAAGTTAGCTTCCACTTCATCAAAGTTTTCTTCATCTGGATCTTCAAATTTTGTAGCCTTGAAATTAGTTTATGTCTTTGATCCATTTCTCAAGTTAGGCTTTCTCATTTCAAATGAGGTTAGATTACCCAACAACTAATCCTTAGTATAGGTCTTATAATATACAAATTCATCAATAACATATACCTTTTCACTATATGCATTAGGGAGAGTTCTAAGAATCTTCTTCACTATCCTAGATTCATCCACTATTGCACCAAGTCCTTGCATTCCACCTACTAGCTCATCCACTCTTTGTACATAGGATTTAATGTTCTCATCTTTAGACATTTATAGGATCTAAAATTGTTCCTCCAAATTCTACAACTTTGCTTCTTTAACCTTTTCATATCCTTCATGAATCTTTTCCAATGCATCCCAAACCTCTTTAGTGTTGGTATGTGGCAACTAATCATGCTATATTGTATAGCCCATGGTATACTATACACCCGACATGTATCCTTGCCGGGGTCCGGGACCAGGTTGGGCCTTGGGGGCGGCAGCCCCCGAGAAAAATTTTCCTCCTACTTTTTCACGTCATTACTGAAAAAGGGAAAAAATCAACGAAAAAGGAAAAATACGATTTTGTAGAACCCAAAATTTGGAAGCTTCTAAGCTTGATAAAAAGGGGTTTCGATGGGTGTTATAGAATAATGAAAACATGATTATTCGCAAGATTGTAAGAGGTTTTTTGCACTAGATAATAAAATCATTGGATGGCTGTGGTTTGTGGATGTAGCCCGGATTGGGTGAACCACGTTAAATTCTCTATGTTATAATGTATTCTATGTGTGTTTTAGTTTCTCTGTTTATTACTTAAATCTGCTTTTAATTGTTAGATATTTGTCTTTCTAACCCTAACATTTAGCAGTATTCATATTTATAATTTTAATTAATTCAAAATGTGAAAGACTATTCTTTAGAATAATTTTTTCCTTAGTATTTGTTTCATGTGCCTTGATCTCATCAACAGTACTTGAACCATTAGTCAGAGCCATGTATGGAGTTTTATAAGCTTTATCAACATCATATCTATAGTATTCCAAATATCCTCCCATCTTTTCCTTCCAGAAAGTTTAGTCGGTGCCATCAAGTTACTTAAAACAATCAATAACTATCTTATTCTCCATCCCAAACCTTCCTTAAGCGGTTAAGCTCTTCTCCAAGGAACCAAGCTCTGATACCAATTGTTTAACAAGACAACTGAGAGGGGGGTGAATCAAGTGTAGCAACTTTAGCCTTTAAAACTTTCACCGAAAGTGAGATCAATAACCATTCATAAATCCATTACTCTACTAGTGTAATTAATCATTAAGTGTAAAAGAAAAAATAGAAAGAAGTAAAACCATACACATAATAACACTAGATTTATGTGGAAAACCCAATGAATGAAAAAACATGGTGAGGATTAGCTCACAATATAAACAATTCCAAAATTGAATACAAAGACTCACTGCCAAGATAGGACTTGTCCAAAATAGGAATCACTACCCAGAGGGCTCACCATCTAATAAGGGCTCACTTCCTGGAGGGCTCACTACCATATAATTACAAAGAAGATATAAGAGGATTGCCACAAAGAGAAAACTACCTCAATGCAACAGATATTTCCACCACAATTTGCTCACACACTTGCAAACACACATGAAAAGATATTGAATTCCTTTAGCTCAATGCCTTCAAAACCCTAACAAGAAATTCACACTGCACTACTCAAATTTGCATCACACACACTCTTTCGTATCTACCTCGCAACAATATTGTATCTATCTTTCATTTCATCAACATATCAACTTATATTTATATCATCTTCAACCTTGAAACTCATCCAAGGAAGGCCATACATCATTTGTATTTACAAATTCAAATTAGGTCAGCACCAAAAAATTCTATGGTAGAATTAGAATGAGGGCGACCCAAACATACACTTAATTGAGGACCTAAATAAGTCCCAACATGCCTCAACATGATTCCATAAAATTTGTAGGTAGTGTTTAACACAAGGTCAACCAACACCAATGTAAAACACAAAAAAATTAAGCACAAACAACCTTAACGTGATCCAATCTTTTCGGATAATAAATTTCACTTGAACTCGACCGCATTAGCTTACTCTTAGAACTGCAAGTCTTGAAACCAAAGTACGGAGAAATCTAGAGCAACTACATTTCTCCTGAACCTCAGCTAAACACAACAAACTACATAGACACAATTGGTGAAGATATCTCACACCGGGGTGATCCCACAAAGCCGGTTTACAATTTTTGGGAGATTCTGATTTTTGCTGAAATCACATATTTTTAGAAAATATAATGATTTAAGCCTTAAAAAGTTCCATTTAAAACATTCCAATTGAATAGGGTTTGATCAAACTACCTTAGATCAAACCCCCTTGGATAGAACCCCGCTAGTTTTAAACCATACCTATAATGGAGTCTCCTTTAACCTATCAAAATGTTGATAAAAAACCACTTTTGATTTACCTTTTCAAGGATCAAATGAATTCATTTAAAAAAAAAAAATTATAAGTATGTAGTCCTTATTATAAGCTTCCCAAAAAGTATAATTTTAAATAAATTTAATTTTATTATTATATTTTATTTTTATTTCTTGTGAATGTAGGTTTTTCACTGAAAAATGAAGTTCTCTATTCTGCACATGTGGAAAAATAGTAGAATATCAAAAAAATAATTGAAAAATAGCAGTGCACTATATATTGAAATCCTTGATCCAACAAAAAAAAATTGAATTTCGATACATACAAAAAAGTTATGTTGTATATGGTCCGCCTATGTATGAATTGTAATTGGTTTGACTTTGAAAATTGATTAAGGAAAAAAATTTAATAAAACACTATGAAACCAAATGAAAGCACTAGATATCATAGTTACAAATCTAAATTAAAAAAAAAATAGAATTTTATCCTTCATGGAAAAAAAATTATGTTGTATACGATGAGCATCACTGCTTAAAAATGGTGTTTACTGAAAAAAAACTAGTTTTTGAAGGAGATGGAAAATGAAGTGGAATCTGATTCCAAAAAAATTGAAAAATACATATTTAGAATCTATAGACAAAATGTCCCAAATCACTAGTTTGCATCATCTTCAAATTCCTCATGGTTTAGCTGCTATAGGTGCTTGAAAGTGAAGATTTAGTTAGAAAAAACTAGTTCAGTGTATAGTTTGGCCACAAATTGTAAACCAATATTGTGGGATCACCCACTGCACAACGATCTAGAGACCCAAATTTTGAATACAAAAACTACCAAAAACCATGAATAATATGTCAAGAACTTGTAAGGAAAGCTTAGTGCGGAAACACCTTCCAAATGAAAAATTCTCAAGAAAGAAGTGCATAAAATTTCACTTAATTTGAATTACAGTCATTAAGATGCACAATAACAAAACAAAAGAATAGATAATTTATCATACCAAGAATTGAACACTAGATTTGCATGGGAAAATCCTTACGATAGGAAAACCACGCACAAAGTAAAGCCACTTGGTATTATAGTAAATCAATTACATATAGAGTTACAAACTCCACTCCAGGTGTTAATTCACAACATTACAATCCCCTTATCAACCTCATACATAGATTTCTATTATAGTTGTTCTCTCACACTGTTACAATGATCATATAACATACAATGTAGAACATTAATCAACCAAACCCAATTGATAGAATGAACCAACCCCAACTTATTGTAGAGTGATACAATATATATTTGACATCCAGCCATGGCCACTTCAGTTCTAGAAAACCAATCGTTTTAACTATACACAAACATGTAACTGCTATAGCCATGTCGAACTCATTTCAAAATCCACATAAATTTCCAAGTAATCACCATTCAATCCATCAATAGTCAACAACCAATCACTGCTCTCCATCTTAGCACCAATTGGGTCCCACCACAAATTTTTCCATGAGTTACCGAGTCGACATATGTACATTGCTTAGTCAATTCTGCACACCCCCACAAGAGTCTATCAAAACCCACCATAAGGGGCACGAAGTTAGTGGGAACCATTGGATTATTATAACCACAACTATTGATCAACTTCCACCATGACGTCACGTTAGCACTGCTGACTAATCCCGCACACCCCATAGGTGTCTGTCGGGACCCACCACAATAACCATGGGGTTAGTAGGTGTCATTGGATCAAACTTATCACAACTGTAGATCAAGTTATATCATCACATCATTGTGGTCCCCACTACCACCATGACATCCAAGTCACCACTGAAAAGCCAATGCTCGCACAAAGTCACTAAGTCGCTAGAAAACTGAACTTCAGAACCTTTATCAAAGGTTATGAATTTATCAAAACCCACGACATGCTGACAATGAAGAGAACCTCAATATCACTAAGTTGGGAGGTTATGAAATTTTAGAACCCCGCGACTTAGGTTCCAAGGTTTTGGTTTTCAGCGATAGTGCGACATTCAAGCCGATAAAGGGTAAAATTCCATGCTTTAAGGGAAGCTCCAAGCCAACAAGTTGAGGAATATTTTCCAACATGCTCCCACTTGACAAAGACTTACTAGCTTCTTCCAAACTTGAAGTTATTGAAAATCATAGGCGCCAAGGCCCACCGAACTAGCACACCACCTATACTTGTTTGTGCTTAGAGGCTTTTTTAATGCATTAGTGACATTCTCCAGAGTATCCACCTTTTCAAGGTTAAACTTTCCATCTTCCACCATATCATGAACAAAATGATACTAAACATCGATATGCTTCGTCCTGGCATGGAAAGTGGGATTTTTCACCAAAAAAATAGCACTCTGACTATCATAGCAAATAGTAATCTTCCCTGCATTAAACCCAACATCATAACACAAACATTTAATCCAAAAAAATTCCTTACAGGTATGTGTTGCTGCCATGTACTCCGCCTCAGTAGTAGATAAAGTGACTACAACCTATCGCTTGCTCATCCAACTAACTGCACCACTGAATAACATTAAGATGTATCCACTGGTGGATCTTCTACTGTCAATTTCCCCTGCCCAATCCGAATCCACATACCCATGAATGCTAAGACATCTCTGTGATCCAACCAAGTTTCCATGATAACACAAAACATACTCTGAAGTACCTTTCAGATATATGAAAACTCTCTTCACAGCATCCCAATGCAGTCTTCCTGGATTAGCCATTAGCCATAAACTGAATAAGTACTCCCACTACTTGGTCAATGTATAGCCTGGTATAGACCATTGCATACATCAAACTACCAACTTCACTTGCATAAGGCACCTTGGTCATGTCCTCCACCTCAGTAGGAGACTTCGGACAATCTTTAACAGATAGCTTCATTCCCTGCAACACTAGAACAACTAATTGCTTGCAATCTATCATACTAAATCTCTCAAGGACAAAATTAATATACTTGCTCTAGTTGAGCCAAAGCTTTCTACTTCCCCTATCCCTTCTGATTTCCATACCCAGAATATACCTCGCTGCACCTAAATATTTCATTTCAAATCATGTTGACAACTGAGATTTTAAAATAGAAATCATACCCTTACTATTCCCAAAGAATAACATATCATCCATATACAAGGAAATAACAAGTAAATGAGCATTCTTAGTTTTGTAATACACACAATGATCTGATTTTGATCTCACAAATCCCAATGACAACACAAACATGTCAAACTTTTGGTACCACATTCTAGGTGATTGCTTTAAACCATACAAAGATTTCTTTAACTTGCAAACTGGAATTTCTTTACCTTTTTCAACAAAGTGCTTAGGTTGGGACATATAAATTTCTTCTTCTAGATCTCCATGAAGAAACATTGTCTTCATATCCATCTACTCAACCTCTAAGTCATATGCAACTGCAAGTGACAATAGAAATTTGATAGATGTCAGCTTAGCTATAGGAGAAAATATTTCTCCATAATCAATTCCCTCCACCTGGGAATAACCTTTCATGACCAACCTAGCTTTATACTTCTCCACACTACCATCCAGACCAATTTTCTTCTTAAATACCCGTTTACAGCCAATAGGCTTTCAACCTTCTGGCAAAGGTACCAAATCCAAGGTTTCATTCTTCTTTAATGATGCCATTTCTTCATTCATGGCTTCCAACGAGGAATCTGAATCAGACATATTAATAGCCTCTTTATAGTCCTAGGCTCATTAGTGCTAGTAATCAAAGTATAGGAACAACTCAAATCCAACAAGGAATAGCCATGCCTTTTAGGTTGTTGGTTCTCTCGTGTAGACCTCCTCATAGGTTGAGGTTGAGATTGTGGTTCTTCTTCCTATCCAGAACTCTCAGAGCTGCTAGAGCTCTCCTCAATTTTAGGTACACTTTGAATTCATAGTTCCTCTTTATTTGGAGTCAGAGGAATTTAAACTACATCATCCTTCTTTTCTTTTTCTTGTATCTCTGACTACAAATCAATTGTAGAAGGTTTCAACTCCCAAAAGATTACACTTCTACTATACACAACATTCTTAGTAATAGGATTCCAAATCTTGTATCCTTTCACACCAATGTCATAGCCGATGAAGATACATTTTACAACTTTGTTCTCCAACTTAGATCTTTTCTCATTCAACACATAAACATATGCTTCACAGCCAAAGACACAAATATTTCATAGAGAGGCTTTTTACCAGACCACACTTCCATAGGTGTTTTGTCAACAAGAGTTGAACTAGGTGAACGGTTAACCAAGTAACATGTTGTAGCCACAACCTCACCCCACAACTTCTACTGCAGACCAACACTATTCAACATACTTCTCACTCTTTCCATCAACATCTTGTTTAACCTTTTAGCAACTCCATTTTTCTATGGAGTATAAGGCATATTTTTATTCCTTTTGATCCCATGGTAATTGCAATACCTTTCAAAATATACAGAAGAGAACTCACCACCATTGTCCATCCTAAAACATTTAATTTTCCTTCCAAAATGATTTTCTACCAAGTTTTAAACTCTTTAAACCAACTGAATAATTCTGATTTACTTTTAAGAAATTATATAAATTCCCTTCTCAAATAATCATCAATAAAATAAACATAATATTTAGACTTTGATAAAAAAAGAACATTCATTGGACCAAATACATCAGAGTGAACATAATCCAGTATGCCAGAAGATCTATGAGGATGAGAGTAAAATGAAACATGGTATTACTTTCCATAAATGAAATGTTCACAAAAATTGAACTCAAGGTTACAATCAACAAGCCCTTCTACTAGGTTTTTATTTTTCAAGGATTTTAAGCCTTTTTATCCTGTGTGACCAAGTCTATGATGACACAACATGGTTTTCTATGCTGGGAGTTTCACCTCCATAGATTTTGCACCTAGAGGAACTTTTTTCTCCTTCTCTACACAAGCAGCCTTGCTTGACTTTGTAGAGGAATGGTTGCATTCAATAGCCTATGCTTCTAGCTTGTACAAAGTGCCAATTCATGCACCCTTTCCCAGCACCATCGAACCTCTAGTCATCTTATAGCCACCACTCGAGAATGAGACTTGCACGCCAACATCATTCAACTTACTAACAAAAAGTAGATTTTGAACCAGACCTAGTATGTGCATTACACCATCAATTCATTTTATTCTTCCATTAGGAAATTGAATTTTGACTCTTCCACGACCAACAATTTCAAGAGATGAATCACTTGCCAGGTACACCTTTCCACCAACATGCTTTTCATACTTTGTGAACCAATCTCTGTGAGATTTCATGTGAAAAGATACACCTGAGTCAATCAACCAAACATCATCTAATGCCTGAGTCACCAAGGTTGTAATGAAGGCATCTATATCACTCTAAGAAGAATCATTATCCAAAGAGTTCTTCTTTTTATCCTCTTTACAATCCTTGTAGGTATGACCAGTCTGCCCACAATTCTAGCATTTCACCTTGGAATTATTTCCAGGAGACTTTGATCTCCCTTTAGATTTAGATTTAGACTTCTTGTCTTTCTTCTTGCCTCTCTCCTTTGATCTACCCTGAACAGGAAGGGCCTCCTTGGCCATCTTAGAAGATTTCCTTCACATTTCTTCTAAGAGGAACGAAGAAACCACATCTTCTATCTTGAAAGTGGTTGTTGTACTTCCAATAGCCATTACTAGATGATCCCATGTGTTAGGTAAGGAGCATAACAGAAGCATACAACAATCCTATTCCTCTATCTTCACACCCACAGAGGCTAACTGAGCAACAATCATATTAAATGAATTCAGATGGTCTGCTACGGATGCTCATTCTTCCATCTTCAAGGAGTATAACTCTTCCTTAGGAATAACTTATTCACCAAAGACTTTTCCTAATAAATATCACCAAGTTTCTTCCATAAAGAACATGTAGTCTTCTCCTCATGGACGTTTAGGATAAAAAATTGGCCAAAAAAAGTCTTATCATCCCTTTGGATTTTCTATCTACAAGGTCTCAATCTTCTTGCTTCATGCCTGATGGTTTTGTTCCCATAACAACAATACAAATATCTTTATCCACCAATAGGTCTTCCATTTTGAGTTTCCACAACTCAAAATTTTTGCCATTGAAATTTTCAATTTCTACTCTTCTTGATGTGCTTGCCATCTCAATTTGTAATCAAGACAATCTATTTTCTCTATAAGACTCCCACTAAACATAATTAGCACAAAAATCAGCCCTACCCACAAGGATAACACAACTGGCCAGGCTTTGATACCACTTGTAAGGAAAACTTGGTGTGGAAACACCTTCCAAATGCAAAATTCTTAGGAAAGAAGTACAAAAAAATTCACTTAATTCAAATTATAGTCATTAAGATGCACAACAAAAAAACAAAAGAATAGATAATTTATCACACATAGAATTGAACACCAAATTTATGTGGGAAAACCATTATGGGAGAAAAACCCACACACAAAGTAAAGCCACTTCGTATTACAGTAAATCAATTACATACAAAGTTACAGACTCCACTCTAGATGTTAATTCACAACAACATTACAATCCCCTGATCAACCTCATACATAGATTTCAATTACAATTGTTATCTCACACTGTTACAATGCTCGTATAGCATACAATGTAGAAAATTAATCAACCAAACCCAATCGATAGAATGAACCAACCCCAAGTCATTGCAAAGTGACAATATATATTTGACATCCAGCCATGGTTGCTTCAGTTCCAGAAAACCAACCGTTTCAACTATACACAAACTACCACAAACATGTAATTGCTACAGCCATGTCAAACTCATTTCAAAATCCACATAACTTTCCAAGTAATCACCATTCAATCCATCAACAGTCAACAATAAATCACTACTCTCCATCTTAGCACCAATCGGGTCCCACCACCACATTCTCCATGAGGTACCGAGTCGACAAATGTACACCGCTCAGTCAATTCTGCACACCCCCACAGGAGTTTGTCAAAACCCACCATAAGGGGCACAAAGTTTGTAGGCAATGTTGTATTATTATAACTGCAACCGTTGATCAAATACCACCATGATGTCATGTCAACACCGTTGACCAATCCCACACACCCCACAAGAGTGTTGGGACCCACCACAAGAGGCGTAGGGTTAGCAGGTGTCGTTGGATCAAACTTATCACAACTGGATATCAAATTATATCATCACATCGCCATGGTCCCCATTTCCATCGTGACATCCAAGTCACCAATGACAAACCAATGCCCGCACAAAGTCGCTAAGTTGCTAGAAAACTTAACTTCAGAACCTCTATCAAAGGTTATGAATTTCTTAAAACTCACAACATGTCGATAATGAAGAGAACCTCAATATCGCTAAGTCGAGAGGTTATGAAATTTCAGAACCCCATGACTTAGGTTCCAAGGTTTTGGTTTTGAGTGATAGTGCCACATTCATGCCGATAAAGGGTAAAACTCCAAAATTTAAGGGAAGCTCCAAGCTAGCAAGTTGAGGCACATTTTCCAACAAAACTCATAGGTATAGAGAAAATATAAAGCACATCCCGAAACACATCCCAGAGCACACACATAGTACCTTTAAACTTTCTTTATTACAATTTTCTCAATATCCTCAACATATACAACCAAAAACCAACTTCCATGACATCAATGACAATAACAACCAGTTGATCACCAGTTAACTAGTTGACATCAATGACAACACCTTCATATTTACAACATTCACTATGTTTCATCTGAAGATCATATATTTTTTATGCAAGCATCCTTATAGAAAATTTTATGATCAAGAAAGCATTCAAGAGCAACTTCAAGGCATTCAAGGGTACATTTGAAGAATATTATTGCAGCAATCAAGATTGTTATCATCATGTTAAAGATTTCTTGCATCATGCATGTTGTTTGAGCTAATATGTTGTTGTAGTGTCCAAGATCTATTCAAGTATTCAAAGGAATTGTTTCAAGACAAGTTTCATGATCAAGATCTACATTTATTGAGGCCATTTCATGCTAGTTTGCAGATTTGCATTCCAAGGTTCAAATAAGGTTTGGTGAGTTGTTACATATTATTGTTCATTCATCATTCCTTCGTGTTTTTCTATTTCATTTCAAGGTTTAATTACCAAATGAGGTTTGACCAAGGTAAACCCCCATTCCCTAATAAAAAAAAAAATCTCTCTTTGATGTGTGATTGTAGATTTTAGGTTGAAGATCATTTAAAGAGAAAAATTGAAGAAAGTTGCAAAGTTGCAAGAAAAGTTGTCAAATCATGGAAACTCCTCTACAAAATTATTTATGACTGTCCAACAGTGAACATTGGGAATCTGGGAGTACAAACACAATACAAGAGAACCCAAAAAGCATTTTTCAAGAACCCTAGCCAGGACCCATTCACCATAGGGTGAATGAGTCCCCAGTGAGCTTCAAAAAGTGACTTTTGGTGAAAGGTACACATCCTTTTCCCCTTTCTATATTTTCTTTTTTATTGTTGTTTCTGTTAGATTTGATTATTGTTTTTCATTTGCAATTTATAGATTATATTTTGAATGAAACTAGGAAAATAGGTCTTTGGGGTGAATCAACCCATCCCATCCACCCTCTATTTTTCTTTTTTTCATTTTGGTGAACCCAAGTTTGATCCTTGCATTTTTTTTATTTTGAAGTCCTCTTTCACCCTAGATTTAGATTTCACATTAATTTTCATCTCTTTTCATTGAATTAAATCTCACTTAGGGTGTCTAGTTTGCATTTAACTTTTCATTTCATTTAAGGGTTTTAGGATTGCATATTTTTATTTTTTAAAATCTGAAAAACATAAAAAAAATCAGTCGTCTTGCATATTATTCACATAGCATTACATGATATTCATTTGCATTTGAAAATTGAAACAAAATTTCATATCTAATTAGGTGTTCTAGGTTATCTTTTTGCCACATTTTGAATTTTCATTTCACCTTCATTTCAGAGAAAATTAAAACTAAAACTTTTTGTATTAGACTAGAATTTGGAAACTACTTGTAGCGTCGAGAAAGGTAACCCTTTTTCATGCTTAGTTTGGGAATTAAAAATTAATGATAAAATGTACTTAATTGTGCCTTATTTAGGGTGTTGTAAATTTTTTTCTTACACTTTCACCCTAATCTAGGGCTTCATTAATTGATTGAGATTAATTGAGCTTAATTGGCCCTTTAATTCAAATTCAAGCCTTATTACTTGCATTTTTCAAGGATCTATCCCAACACCCATTGATGATATTTTATAACATTTACACTAGAAAAGTTAGAGTCCTAGAAAATTGTGCTAGGACCCATCGCCACTTTGGGTGAATGGGTCCTCCTAACCTAGGACACCTCCTTTTGACATTTTTGAGATGGGTTTTTTTATGTTATTTCACCTCCCTAAAGCTGGGTCCTAGGAAATTGTGCTAGGAGCCATTCACCCAAGGTGGCGAATGGGTCCTCCTTTCCTAGGACACCCATTTTTTTATTTATTTGTGGCGGTATTTTAGTGATTTTGAATTATAGATCTGATGTTGGCTTGAATTATTTGAATTTCAGGGTTAATCCTTAGATTTAGTATAAATATAAGGTTGATTCACATATTTTCATCCTATATCTTCATAAGCAATCAAGAGTACATTCACAAGAGTATTATAGATCACTTCAAGAGCATTTCAAAGGCATTCAAAGGTAGGTTATCAAGGTTTTATTGCAGCAATTCAAGATCATATCATCATGTCAAAGGCATAGTGCATCAAACATGTTGTAGAGCTAATGTTGTTGATGTAGCATTGAAGATCTATTTGCAAACATTGTTTCATATCTAATTCAGGATCAAGATCTGCATTCTTCATGCCAACTTCATGTTAGTTTGTAGATTTATATTCCAAGACACCATCCAAGGTATCATTGTTGCATGTTTCATGTTTCATGCTTCTATTTCATCACAAGGTTTAATTACCTAAATGAGGTTTGACCAAGAAAAACCCCTATTTCCTAATAATCAACAAGTTTTTCTCCTCTTGGATGTTTGTTTATAGGTTTCTAGGTTGAAGATCAAGTGGAGAACAAGATTGAAGCAAAATTGTCAAAATTGTCAAGTTATCAAATTTGTCATCCATATTGCAAAAGCACAAAAACAAGGCTACAAAATTTGTTTTAGATTTTCGGGATTTGAGAAATGAGGAGTTGGAAGTGAAGAGATCAAGGAATATAGCCCAAAAGTTAGTTTTCAAAAACACTAGCAAGGACCCATTCACTAGTAAAGGTGAATGAGTCCTCAGTAACCTAAAAACAACAAGTTTTCAACAAGGTACACATTATTTTAGCCTCTCAAAACCTCCCTTATTGTTGCTATAAAATTTAGGACTAGGTTTTTATTGTTATTTAGGAATTTTTCCCCTCATAATTGGATGAAACATCCCTTAGAAAAATTGTGGTTCATCATCTTGTTCATTCATTTTGGTGAACCCATTTTTCGGTCTTTCATTATGGTGAATCTGACTTATTGAACATTGTGGTTTTTTTTTTTTTTTCAGAGTCTTTACTTGCATCTCATTCAGGGTTTTCTACTTGGAATTCAAACTTGCATTTCATCTAGGGTTTTAGAGTTGCATTGTTTTGCATCATTTAATTCTAAAAAATACAAAAAAAAATCATTCATCTTGCATATCATTTAGATATCTTAAATTTTAATTTGAAAATCAAAACAAAATTTCATTTCAAGTTAGATCTTTGTATTCATCATTTCATTACCTTTTCAAGTTTCATTTCATTATATATTTGTAGAAATCTGAAACTTAAGATTACTGTTACAGACTTGAAATTGAAACACATTGAAAAAAGCTTAAAAATAAATCAAAAACAATTAAAAAATCCTAATCTAGGACCCATTCACCACTTGGGGTGAATGAGTCCTTGATCAAGCTTAACTTGCATTTTTTGGCATCTAAAACTCACTGAAAAACACTTAAAAATTAGTAAAAATATTTCAAAAATCCACATCCAAGACCCATTCACCACTAAAGGAAAATCAGCCCCTGATCAGATGTTGATCTGAATTTTCTAGAATCTGAAATCTTTGTTTTAGGCTTTTTTTTGTTGTTACATTTATGTTTCAGTTTTCTTATTTTCTGTTTCATTAAATTCATTAAATCTAGCTTAATTTTCTTCATTTAGTGCATTGTCAAAATTCAAAACATTTAATTTTCAATTTATCGTATTGTGTAATCAGTAAATTGCATTGTTTAGAATCTAAAAGTTGCATCTCATTCTAGGTCATTGCATTGCATCTTTCCATTTTGGGTTTGCACACTAAGTTTGTAAAACTTGTATGAGCTTTACAACTTGGTTTCCTATTAGCAATACTATTGTAAGACATAGCTCGAGGCTCATGTCATCCCACGATATCTCACTCACTATGGATCTTGGATTTTCTAACTCTCTTTCTAATAGTGTTGATAATCAACCCTCTATGGCTCATAGTTTGCATACTTCATTTCCCATGACTTCACCTCCTACAACCAATGTGCACGATGTTATTCAAATGTCACAAGAAGATATAAACAAACTAGTTGAAAAACTAGAAAACTTACAATACTATATCCTTAGTGAAAGCATAGACATTAGCATGATTACCATTATACAAAATCTAAGGAAAGTGCTTAAAACTAGAAACAAAACAAAAATTGTCTATAGCCTTAGTTGCTTCTTTCATGAGCACTTGAATAAACAAAACAATAATGACATAAATGCCACAATCAACTTTATTTAAGCTAGTGAAATGAAGAATGATGTGATGAATGTTGACACAAATGATGAAAACATAAATATGACAATGAAGAACAACCGATTAAAATAGTAGTATTTATTGAAGCTAAACCTCATAAGGGTTAAACTAAAAATCCTCTTGATATTGCTTTCTCACAAAACAATATACTTAAACGTGCGCCTGATGGTCTGCTTTACATATTTGGTCACATCAATGATAAGCCCCCTAATGGGATATTAATTGATCCTTTCTATGGAAAGAATGTGATCACTAGAGAATTTTTATTCATGCATGAACTCTATCAAGATACATATGATAAACCGAAAGCATAGATCAAGATGCATAATGGTTTTTCTTTTCCTATGATTGGATCGATAGATCTCCCTTTAAAATTTGAACCGAAAACATTAAATGTCTCATTCACCATCATCCCGTAATCATACCGATTTTGTGTGAAGTTAGGCTATCCATGGCTTCGCTTCATGAATTCCATCCCTTTGGTTGTACATAAATGTTTAAAGTTTCCATTTGGTAATGATATCTTTACTGTGCATCATAGTGGGTTTAATCTCGTGTCATCTCAAGGGAATTTGTCATTAGATTTCTTTTGGCCCAAGCCTACAGAACATATTAAACCTCACGAGGACTTATTTTTCAAATCATATGAAAAGTTCAAGGCAAAGCGCATAGCAGAATTATCCCTTCGAAACATGCCTCAACCTATGACTAAACAACCTATCCTTGATGAAACAATGATTGAACTAAAAGCCCTTCCAAACATTTAAGAGCAACTTATAACAAATCCTCCTGTAATTTCTTATAAAAGAAAACTTGATAACCAAAGCAATCTTGTTGTCCCTTCTAAAATTAAACAAGTGTACAAAGCTAAAGTGAAAGTGGTTGAACAACCTCCCATGGTTTCTTTTGTTCCTCCCCTAAAGGAAGAGAAGAAACCTATGATTGAAGAACCCACTCTTATACAAACACAAATTGACAATAGATTGAAACAAAATCAAAGTGCTAGAGAGCGTAGGCATAGACGTCATGCTATTGCTCGTATGTTACAGACTAAAGGAGACAAGAACAACATAGAAAATCAAAATCCCAACTTAATTGAAGTAATGCATGATGACTCTATACCCTCTTTGCAACATAAACAAGAACCTTCCATGGAAATTGTCATTTGAAAGGTCCTATTGTGATTAATCTAGATGATGACATTGATATTGCAAACATTGATGAACAAGTACATAATGAATTGAATACATTGTTCTCCTCTTCTATGAGCTTAAACGAAAAATATCCTAAAAAGAGTGTTGAACTTGGTGCTTCCCCTAGTTTGGCACTTTCCCTTGTCCCTTTGTCTATTTTTCCACCTTCCATTTATACAAACCAAGATTAGGATGCACACAACTTGCTCTAGGTTGAATCACATGCGCCTTACTAGTCTTTTTCTTTTTCATGTTTCTTTATGTGATTGCATGTGTGTAATGTGATTCCCCATGATGTTTCATTTGATGTATCTCTCTTTGTGTGCATTCCTCTATATGTACCTACATTCTTCTCTATGTCATGAACATTGAATCTTTTTCTTTTGTCTTGTGTTTTCCTTTTCGGGATGACGCAAGGCGTCAAGACATTTAGGTCTCTTCTATGTTGACCCAAAATATTTTTTCATTTGCCTTGTGTTTTCCTTTTTGGGATGACGTAAGGCGTCAAGAAATTTAGGTCTCTTCCATGTTGACCAGAAAGGATTTTTCTTTGTTTTCACTCTGTATGTGTCATTCTTTCAGTTCTATGAGTATTTGGGGAATGATGACAAGGGAATGATGACAGTTTCGAGCTCTAAAAATAACATTGTAGAAAAGACATATTGACCCTAAATCCATAGATCCCTTATGTATCTTTGGGGGAAACCCTTCCTTCCTATTTCATGGTGTAACTTTATTTCAAAAACATATGACTTGGAAAAAAACCCTAATTTTTTGGTATAAATAGGTGAAAAAGGTGCACTTCCAATTCATTTATGCATTCACACTTTAGCAATTTTATCCATTTGGAGCTCTAACACCTTGACGAGACGGCCCATCATGTGCTTCTAGTTCACCTTTTTGAGCGGGTTTGAGAGTACTAGCTCTTAGTAGACATAGGACCCTAGATATGTGACTCAAAACTTGTCTTGTTTTTTGCATTTTAGTGCATTTATTAGCATGTCAAAATTAGGTTTTCTAGGGCATCGTTGTATAGCAACATGCACAAGGTTTTGGTAGCACTTCTATTGATATTTTAGCGATGCACTTGTTGTTTAGTGGTGCATTAGGATTTTTTTTTTTGGTGATGCATTTGACTAGGGTGTCATAGTGTTAAAATTGCAATGCCTAGGGTTTTTAGTTTAAAGATGCGCAAAAGTGGTGGGAGACACACTTATCAAATAGCGATGCCCCATCATTTTTAGTTATAGTGACACAACCAAATGTTGATGCATATTTGAGTATTTCAATGTGTGTCACCAAATTGGAAATGCACCCCAAAAATGATACAACGATGCACCCAAGAAATGGTGACACTATTAATTTCAGCGACGAATTAATATTTTAGGATGCAAATCCTCTTATTTTGATTAGTTTTCATGTTTTTAGGCAAGTTGATACTGTGTGTGCGATGTGTGTAGGAGGATACTTAGCCTTTGATGTCACAAGAGAATCAATTAGAGATTTTGGTAGTGTCATGAGACTTTCATGACCTGGAGGTGGAGTGGTTGGTGATGCTTGGATTATGGTTAATTAATTTCATGCCAGAGCTCCACACCCATCTATCCATGATGACAACACTCATCAAGAGGGGGCATTTTGAGACATCCTCTTTCCATCTACCCATCAATGAGGCCACAGTCATGCTTGAGGATATGGCAGATCCTGTGGCTTCCCATTCATGGGGAGCTAGTTATCTATGATATAGATGCTAGGAGAGATGCATGTTGTTCACTTTTGCGTATAGATAACATCATTTTGGTTAGTTCATAGATAGACTTAGATCTATATAGAGCACAAGTATCAATTTTTAGATTGTTCATTGTTGCACTCATTGCTAGTGTGATTGCCCTAGATCGACGGGGCAGAGGTTTCAGTTCAGGGTGGAGGGTGGCATGGCACAAGATGATCTAGTAGACCACTATATATGCTTGGGGGCCAGTTCTTCTTGCTTCCTTATACCATGATCTGCATCAAGTAGTATATTGCCAAGGTAGGAGTATCAAAGCAGGGGTGACACTACTGCACATTTGGGCTTATGAGAACATAGCAACTTTGAGACCTTTGGTCATTTTGGCTGACGTACACCAAGATGATCAGATTATATTTAGATACAGATTCCTCATGACTTTACAACACACCAGGCCAATAGGTATTCCATATTGGCATCGTGTCATAGATGACATGATCGTATTTATATGGAGGCCATGGTTGCAGGTTCTTGCCTAGTATGATGACCATCAACAGTTATATTTTTCTCGAAAGACCCGCCATATGTAGGGGCGAGAGCACACTATGATTGAGCAGTATCTTGCATACCACATTTTTTGACAGTTTGAGGAGGTACATGATGTTCCTCTTGATGATTACATAGTTGTTTTTTTGAGATCTCAAATAGAGGTTGAGTGGGGAGATCAGATTGATCCCATCATGGCAATCAATGAGTTTCAAAAATTGGTTCTACAAGCCTAGGCCTATGATCAGGGTTTTACTAGATGCAAGGACCACCCCAACATGTGATGCATGGTAGAGTCCACCCACCCGCTTGACAAACCCAACAGGGGGATACCCTGGTGCATGAGGTAGAGGCAGGGGCAGAGGTAGGGATGGGGGAAGAGTAACTGGTAGATAGCATGTAGAGGAGCACAAAGCATAGGTGCCAAGGGATCCAGTCACCAGGATCAGGGTCATCAGGACCTAGGGCACTAGTAGGATCAACAGGATGGATAGGTCTTGGGGGCACCACCACCTCATTAGCTAGATAAGAGGGATGGGCATATTGTTTCCCTTATAGTAGAGAGGGATCAATTGCATTAGAAGCTACAAGATATGAATACTAAGAGAAAGAGAGAAAGGTTCAATTGCAGTAGCAATTGGACCTACAACTAGCCCAGGAGATTAGGTGTAGGAAGTAGCTTGAGGCCGTGATAGTGGCTTCACAGGGACAGGTGGTATCAACCAGGTTATATAGAGAGGTCGTCACAAAGGTTGCCTACTACAAGATGCATTATCAAAGAGACATCCCCCATGAGATGAGGTAGCTGAGTATTCTCAGAGGAGTGGGGAAGTACTGAGGGAATCTGGTGGGTAGCCATCAATGGATTCCTTGCCTGATTATTTGTACATATCTACATTCTGATAGGGATAGGGTTGGATTGAGTCAATCACTGGCTCAATGCTCTGGATCTCCAATAGATAACCCCTTGGTGTTTCTCTCCACCACTCAACCTATAGGTCCTAAAGGTTATTAGGCACCCCTGGTCCCTTGCCAACCCTGCTATCAATTCCAGTTTGCTGCTACCAAGCAGTTCTTGGTGCTTTTCCTCACATTCTCCCTCTAGCCCTTAGTCCTTTTAAAGACTAGACAACCTCTAATGCCTCCTAACTTGATTTCAGGGGTGTGCTTAGGCTTCTATGGTTTCAAAACCATCAGGTAAGGGTTCTTGTTTAACCTCCATGCTTTGATTCTCCATCGCTATCACAAAACCCTAGTCTAGGGTTTGGGAAGGGCTACTAGGATTAGGCCTCCTCAAACAAGAAAAATGCTTAATGCTCCTCTACTTCAACTGTTTGGACCAAACACCCTTTCGACACCCTAGCTCAAATCCTGAGCACTAACAGTTTCTTAAAGTTTTGGACTGTTTTCTGTCCGTACACAGGTGTACCCTGTTCTTGCAAAAACTAGGGCTTTTCTTGCCCCTTTCTTGGACTGCTTTGCTTGTTCCAACCTCCAAAGGATTAGCCAAGGACTCTTCTATCATGAGAACCTTTATGAAGGCTCCTACAAACATTTCACACACTGCTTTAACAAAAATTCAACACCCCTACCACGTTAGGTCTGATTTTCAACCACCTTTTCCAAATTGGGCATCACAAGCTCGCCTACGAAAAGATTATAATCATGCTTCCAGAACTCTTAAAGACTCCTATATTCACATTATGTACAAGGATGGAGTTTATCCTTGTTTCCACTACACCCATACTTCTTGGTACGGACAGAAAGCAAGCTAAGACTCCATTTTTCTGAAATTACCAGTCAAAACAGTAAAGTAGGGAAAAACACAGTATTTACAAAACAACAGAAAGTGATGGAAATACAAACTACTGAACCAGATAAAATGATTCAAAAAGCTTCACTACATGCTATTCAATTCAACAAAAGCTTTCCTCAATTCATTTCTTGCAGCTATCACACGCAAGAACAGAAAAACAACACTTTCACAACAAAAATCATTGTTTCTCTTATTGTTCTCCTGAAACTACCAAAATTCAAAGCATCTAACCCCCTTCAAATGTCAAGAGCTACCTTTTACCATACTTATAAAATAGTTAGGTTTTCATTTTTAGCCTAAGAACGGCCAAAAGCTTGTTTTTGTAAAACACAGTGTGTTTTGCAACGTTTTGCTAAAGCTTAGGGAACAACCACAAAAAGGATTCCAAAATTATTCAAGTTTTAACCTAAGAACCAAAAGGTCCACAACCATAAACAAGATGGTCCATAAGACCTTACACAACAAGACAAAAAGGATTTAAAACAAAACTTCAAAATAAGCTTGTACTTTGGCACTTTGGCAGGTGCTCCTGCACCATTCTCCCCCTCTCAGCACAAAGATCAAGGAACTTGAGGTGATATCAGTGATAGATCAATGCCTAGCTTCTTAAAGTCAGCTTCTTCAACCCAGGTAGCCTCAGATTCATGTTTGTTCCTCCACTTGACAAGGTGCTCCATGTATACCTTATGTCTTGTAGCCTTCTTCACCCTGGATTCCAAGATCTTCTCTGCCTGAGGTTTCTCTTGATTAGGAAGGGGTATATTAATGATATCCTTAAATATCTCTTGACTATTCTAAACTTCATCACTGACTGTCCCCTTATAGCTAATCAAATCAGCAACATTGAATACAGGAGATATACCCAAATCTGATGGTAGTTCTACCTTGTATGCATTTTTCCCATACTTGGCTAACACCTTGCATGGTTCTACTCTTTTCATCTACATTTTGGTTGACATTCCCTTCTGCAACCTTTATTTGTTAAGATGAACCATAACATAGTCACCTACTTCAAATTGCACATCTCTCCTTGACATATCAACTTTATCTTTTAATTTTTGTGTTGCTGTTGTGATTGTCTTCTTAACCTGCTCATGAATCTCCTTCATGGTCTGAGTGAAGTCTTCTGCATGTCCACTCCTATTCTCCATTGTGCCAAGGTCTCTGAGCTCACATATTCCTCTTGGGTGCATCCCATACACAACCTCAAAAGGACTTTTTCCTATAGTTCTATTGACACTGTCATTGTAAGCATACTCAGCTTGAGAAATCACCACATCCCATGTCTGTCCATATTCCTTTGTCAAGCACCTTAAAAGATTACCTAGCACTCTATTAACCACCTCTATTTGACCATCGGTCTGAGGATGGTAAGCTGATCCAAATGATAGATTTGTACCCAATCTGCTCCATAAAGTCTTCCAAAAATGGCTCATGAATTTCACATCCCTGTCTAATACAATGCTCAATGCAAATCCATGGATTCTTACAACTTCCCTGAAGAAAATATGGGCTATGTAAATTGCATCATGGGTGGTTTTGCAAGGAATGAAGTGACTCATCTTGCTGAATCTGTCCACAACTACATAAATACTGTCAAACCCTGCCTTAGTCTTGGGGAGTCCTACCACAAAATCCATACTAACACACTCCCATGGTCTATTGGGAATGGGCAAAGGTTGATACAAACCTGCATTGCTAGCTCCCCCTTTGGCTTTCATGCAAACAACACACTGTTCTACATATTTTCTGACATCTCTTGCCAACTTAGGCCAGTAATAGAACCTTTGTACCAGCTCTAAAGTTTTATTTATTCCAAAATGCCCACTAAGACTGCCATTATGTTTCCCTTGGATCAGATTTTCCCTCATTGATCCTCTTGGGACACATAATAGATTGCCCTTGAATAACAGTCCATTTTGTAATGCATACTCAGCATACTAACTATGAAAATGATTCTCAAAATCAGAGCATACCTTGTAGGCTTCTGAAAAGTCTTCATCATCACCATAGAGGTCTTTGAAACTCTCTAATCCAATGCTCTTCAGCTGTATTTCCTGTACTATCAACATTCTCCTGCTTAATGCATCTGCCACCTTATTCATTTGTCCCTTCTTATGCTTGATGGTAAAAGTGAAATCTTGGATGTATTCCATCCATTTCAAGTGTCTATTACTTAGCTTCTCTTGGGTGTTGATATAGCTAAGTGCCTGGTTATCTGTGAAAACCACAAACTCTTTGGGTAACAAATAATGCCTCCACTTCCTAAGGGACTGCACTAAAGCATATAGTTCTAGATCATAGGTAGAGTACTTTTGCTTGGCTTCATTGAGATTTTCACTAAAGAAGGCTACAAGCATACCTTCTTGACTAAGTACTCCTCCTACTGCTACTCTGCTTGCATCACACTCAACTGTGAATAACTTATCAAAACTAGGCAATAACAAAATTGGTTGAGTTGCCACTTCTTGTTTCAGTTTTTCAAACCCTTTATCAACCTCTTGACTCCATTTAAACTTTGTTTTTTGACCACCCTTGATTGTGTCTAGTATTGGTGCATAGATGCCACTAAAATTCCTAATGAATTTCCTATAAAACTAAGCTAAACCATGAAAACTTCTTACCTCTGTTGTTGTGGTTGGTGTAGGCCAGTTTAGGATGGCTTCCACCTTGCTTGGATCCATCTTCAATGTTCCTTGGGATACTACAAAGCCTAGATACACAAGTTCTTGTTTGAAGAACCCACACTTCTCAAGGTTGATTGCCAACTGTTCTTCTTGTAGCCTTTTAAGTACCATCTCCACATGCTTCAAATGTTCTTCTGCTGTCTTACTGAAAATCAGTATATCATCAAGGTAGACTACTACAAAGATTCCTGTGAAATCCTTGAGCACCTCATTCATTAGTCTCATGAACATGCTAGGGGAATTTGAGAGGCCAAATGACATCACTTTCCACTCATACAAGCCATCATTTGTCTTAAAAGTTGTCTTCCACTCATCACCCTCCTTGATTCTGATTTGATGATACCCGCTCTTAAGATCCAACTTGGTGAAGAATTTTGCACCTCCAAGACAATCCATCAAGTCTTCAATTCTAGGTATTGGGAATCTATACCTAATTGTGATTCTATTAATTTCTCTAGAATTAGTGCATAATCTCCACTTACCACCTTTTTTTGTTGCCAAAACCACTGGGACTACACATGGACTAATACTCTTTTGAATCAAGCCTTGATCCAACAACTCCTTCACTTGTCTAGCCACTTCAAGATTCTGATCTGGTGTGAGTTTGTATGTTGCTTTGTTAGGTAAGGAAGCTCTAGGTATAAAATCAATTTGATGGCTTATAGCTCTCCTTGGGGGTAGGGTTGCAGGTGTACCATCACTGACAATTTCCTTGTACTTTTCTAGCAGCCTTTGAACTGTTTCGGGTATGAATGTCTTCTCAGTCTTTTCTTCCTCTTTGGACTACATTAAGACCACATAACCTTCACCCCCTTGATGTAGATTTCTGATAAACTCCTTACCACTACTCAACATGATGTTTGGTACCTTGGACTGCCCTTCATCTTCCTCTGTCAATGACTGCAGCTTGAAAGTTCTTCCATCCTTCTTAAATTCAATGGTGTTCTCCTTCCCATGATATATAGCACCTCTGTCATATTTCCATGGCCTGCCAAGCAGAAGATGGCATGCATCCATGGGTAGTACATCACAAACCAACTTGTCTTTATATCCTCCAATTGAAAATTCCACTGTTACCTGCTCATTCACTAGAACACTCTGTCCTTTGTTCAACCATGTGACTTTGTAAGGGTTAGTGTGGGGTTTGGTTTCCAATTTCAACTACTTTACTGCCTCCTCAGAGATGATATTAGCTATAGAACTAGAATCTACAATGACCTTGCATACCTTTCCAAATATCTTGCACCTTGCTCTAAACAAAGCTCTCCTTTGCTTGGGTTCTTCTTTGACCGGTTGTCTGATCAAAACCCTGTTAAACATCAGATTTTCTCATACTTTTGATTCTATATGACTGATCTCAGGTGATTTGACACTCATGGTGTCCTCTTGTGCATAGGTTACTCTCTTTTCATTGCTCGAAGAAGAAGCTTTCTCTGGGCATCTATAAGCAGGGTGACCTAGCTGGTTGCAATGGTAACACTTCATGGTGGCAAAGTAAGATTTACTTCTACCTGCTCCTCTTCCTTTGTTTGAAACTCCTTGAGGTCCTCTTCCTCTATTAAATCCTCCTCTTGAAGATGTTTCACCTCCATGTTCAGTGAGCTTAGATTCTCCTTGGTTCCTTTGATCATTACCTCTACCTTGGTAACCTCCACGCTGTCCTCTTTGATCTCTACCTTTGCCTCTGCCCTTAGAGGACTGATCATGCTTTCTTTTATTCCTCTCTTCAATCTTTATGGCCAACTGATAGCATTGGTGCACTGTCTTGGGACTTAGTAAAGCCATCTCTTCTTGAATGTTCCACTTCAAGCCATTAAGGTACCTAGCCACTTTTAGGCTCTCATCTTCTGTCACATTTGATCTCAAGCAAAGCTTCTGAAACTCTTTAGTATAGGTGTTGACATCTTGGTCCTTCTATCTTAAACTTTGCCTCTTCTTGTGAAGTTGGATCTCATAATCATCTGGCATATAGGCTTCCTTTACCTTAGCAACCATTCCTTTCCAAGTTGATATGGGCTACTTGCCTTCTTTCTCCCTTTCAGTCAGAACAAATTTCCACCATGTCAAAGCTGATCCTCTCAACCTTGATTTTGCAACCTTCACTTTATGTGCTTCAATGACTCCATCACATTCAAAGTTGTTCTCCATGCCATCTATCCAATCCATGACCAAATCAGGATCCATCTTTCCACTGAATAGTGGTACGCCCTCAAGTCCTTTTCCACTCAAGGCTTTCAATGCCTTCAAGAAGGGCTCCTCCTCCAAAACAGGGTTAGGTTCAGGGACTTTTTCCTCCTCTGCAACCTCTTCTTCCTTTGGCACTTTACCTTCCAACCTCACCTTGTTCAATGCTTCCTCAAGTTTCTCTATTCTTTCTTTTAAAGACTTGTTGTCCTCTTCTTGTTCTTCAACCATCTTGGCTAACTGTGCATTTGTCACCATGGTGGGAGTCTCACTTGACTCAACTTCTGACATAGAAGCTGCTTTCCCAAATCTTTAACTAAGCTCTGATACCAATCTGATAGGCACAGGGTTGGATTGAGTCAATCACTAGCTCAATGCTCTGGGTCTCCAATAGATAACCCCTTGGTGTTTCTCTCCACCACTCAACCTATAGGTCCTAAAGGTTATTAGGCACCCCTGGTCCCTTGCCAACCCTACTATCAATTCTAGTTTGCTGCTACCAAACAGTTCTTGGTGCTTTTCCTCACATTCTCCCTCTAGCCCTTAATCCTTTTAAAGACTAGACAACCTCTAATGCCTCCCAACTTGCTTTTAGGGGTGTGCTTAGGCTTCTATGGTTTCAAAACCATCAAGGAAGGGTTCTTGTTTAACCTCCATGCTTTGATTCTCCATCGCTATCACAAAACCCTAGTCTAGGGTTTGGGAAGGGCTACTAGGATTAGGCCTCCTCAAACAAGAAAAATTCTTAATGCTCCTCTCCTTCAACTATTTGGACCAAACACCCTTCTGACACCCTGGCTCAAATCCTGAGCACTAATAGTTTCTTGAAGTTTTGGACTATTTTCTGTCCGTACACAGGTGTACCCTGTTCTTGCAAAAACTAGGGCTTTTCTTGCCCCTTTCTTGGACTGCTTTGCTTGTTCCAACCTCCAAAGGATTAGCCAAGGACTTTGCTATCATAAGAACCTTTATGAAGGGTCCTGCAAACATTTCACACATTGCTTTAACAAAAATTCAACACCCCTGCCACGTTAGGTCTGATTTTCAACCACCTTTTCCAAACCGGGCATCACAAGCTCGCCTAGGAAAAGATTATAATCATGCTTCCAAAACTCTTAAAGACTCCTATATTAACATTATGTACAAGGATGGAGTTTAGCCTTGTTTCCACTGCACCCATACTTCTTGGTACGGATAGAAAACAAGCTAAAACTCCATTTTTCTGAAATTACCAGTCAAAACAACAAAGTAGGGAAAAACACAGTATTTACAAAACAAAAAAAAGTGATGGAAATACAAACTATTGAACCAGATAAAATGCTTCAAAAAGCTTCACTACATGCTATTCAATTCAACAAAAGCTTTCCTCAATTCATTTCTTGCAGCTATCACACGCAAGAACAAAAAAATAGCACTTTCACAACAAAAATCATTGTTTCTCTTATTGTTCTCCTGAAACTGCCAACATTCAAAGCATCTAACCCCCTTCAAAAGTCGAGAGCTACCTTGTACCATACTTATAAAACAGTTAGGTTTTCATTTTTAGCCTAAAAACGGCCAAAAGCTTGTTTTTGTAAAACACAGTGTGTTTTGCAACGTTTTGCTAAAGCTTAGGGAACAACCACAAAAAGGATTCCAAAATTATTCAACTTTTAACCTAAGAACCAAAAGTTCCACAACCATAAACAATATGGTCCATAAGACCTTACACAACAAGAAAAAAAGGATTTAAAACAAAACTTCAAAATAAGCTTGTACTTTGGCACTTTGGCAGGTGCTACTGCACCACATTCACACGCTCATTTTTTATAGCCTCTTGTATATTGTACATTTGATGATATTCATACACACTGATTCAGATATTTTATTATGATAGTCATTTTTTGATATATATATGAGATGATACAAATTTTATGATGCAATGTCCTTTTATTTCATGCTTTATGGATGTATGGATGCAAATGTTATGATGTGATGTTATGTTTTTTATTTATTCTTATGAGATGATCTTTGATGTAATGTATATAATATGAAATATTTATGAGACAGATGCAATTCAATGGATGTGTTATCTTTTCTTTCAATATCTTTGTATGATATGATATGACATGTTATGATATGCAGATGTAGGATGTATGAATGGATGCATTTCTTTTTGAGTACTTTTCCCATGTGATTTATGATGTCATGATGTATGCATCTATATGGATGATGCATATGTTCATGTGTATGATATGGATGTGATGAATGATAATGTAATGGATTAAGATGCTTAGAATAACAAATTTGTATTATTCAAAACAACTTAATTGACAATGATGTAGTGGATTATGTTTCCTATTATTATGATATACTTGTGATGATGCGTGATGTATGCATGCTAATGATTTTGTGGATGCAAGATGCATGTATGATGATGTTTTTGTTGAATTTCATGATACTAGGTTAGTGTGGAAAGAGGATAGAAGAATGAAATTATTTGACCATTGATTTTGAGATTTGATTCAAAAGTCCAACAAGTCCATGATACATAAAAAATTTATTAGATTATGGTGATGAGAGGGATGATTTTTCTCATATCTGGGATTGGGACTTTCCATCATTCCTTATGTTTGATATAACACATAGACACGATGCATCATAGTATTGAAAACTAGGATGGTGTTGTATCTAGTGACACGGACTTTGACTCTGCAAACAAATAGGATAGTTCTTGTTCACACCTTGACATACGAAAACCTCATCGAAATGTAGTTTATAAGTTTAGAATATATCAAACCAAATTATAAGCAATAGTCAAAAATCTATTCCAAATGACTTCCCTACACATAACTAAGCTAGTATGCACTAAGATTATTTTACAAGAATACACATAAGGACAAAAAATCAAAGATAATGATCAATGCCCCATTCCTTTCTCTCTAAATCATTGAGACATCATCAAGAGGTCCTCGAAATGGGTCAATAAGATAAATCATAAGAAAAGATCAAAGACAAACAGTCAATGTTATCTATATCTTTTGCCAACTTTATCATAGCTAAGATGATTTTTGATGTCGATGTCCATTATGAGAAGGATACATCCTAGGATAATTTATCATATTTTTTGACTAGGACTTGGTTTGTGATAGGACATTGATAAAAACACCATTGACTCATCTCCCTATGATCTAGACTTTAGATTTTGACCTTTAGGTTCTCACTTTATGACTTGTGACACTTGTTTTCTATTTGTTTTACCAAATTTTGAAGATGATGATTGATTTATTATGAATGAAGTTTATCGTGGGTGAAAGTGAAATGGGATGGATGGTTTTGGATTTTCTAGAATATTTCAATATTTTTGAAGTTTTGAAAATGTTTTGAGGTTTTTTTTTATCTTTTTGAAAGTTTATATGAATGTTTAGGTTTTTCAATTATTTGAGGTTGTTTAGGGTTTTTCCAAGTTTTCAAATGTTTTGAGTTTTCTAAGTTTTCAAATGTTTTGGGGTTTTATAATATTTTGACCAAGAACCTAACCTAAAAGACTATCCTAGGGGCCTTAGGGGCTTATCAAAGATGAGCCTTGCCTACGTTATACACGCAAAGACCACATAGTTCGACTAAATTGACTTATTGATGATGAGATATGAATAGTTGATGGATTTCCAATTTTTTATGATGTACTCCTAACCTAAAGTGTCTTAGGAGAACATCAGTGATGGCCTTTCCTACATTCAAGCTCAGAAACAATGTAGTTTGACATGGAACTATTTTGGATTTTCGATGTTTTGACATGTGTAGGGATTTTTGATGTGTTTTGGATGTTTTTGGGATTTTAGCTAAACAATTTTTTGAATGTTTTTTGATTTTGTAGATTTTAAAAGTGTTTTTTGATTTTTTGGATAAGTGTTTTATGAATGTTTCTGAGATTTTAGCTGTACAATTTTTTGACTATTTTTGGATTTTCTAGATTTTACAAGTGTTTTTGGACTTTGATGAGATTTTATGAATATTTTTGGGATTTTGGATGAGATTTCCAATAACCTTAAGATATACAACAACCCAATCCGATGCATAAAAAATTTCCCCAGCGTGTTGCAATAGACTGCCTCGATATAGGTAGGACAAACTAACCTTAGGAATGTGCTAGGTAGTACTAAAGGGGAATACGATACTTTACAATATCAAGCTATGATACAAATGCAAATGGGTGATGGAATAAATGGGGTGAATTATGGGATGGATGAATGTGATGCAAAGAATGATAAGGTAAAGAGCCAAATATAGATGGAGGTTCTTTATTTATGCAAGGCACTTGTTTGCCAGGTTTTCACCAAGGTACTTGCCCAAAGTGCCACCGAAGGGGTTTTCACTATAGGATGATTTTTTTCTTTACTATTTTCAATCCTTTTTTCTTTTCTTTTTAATTTTTGATCATTTTTTAATTTTTAATTTTATTTTTTGATATTTACACCCTTCAAGCCTAGGCATAGAACTTTTTAAGATGCAGATTGTTGATTGGATCCTGAAAGGGTTCACCTTCAGATGTTGATATTTGGTAAGATCCTAATCCATAGCTTGTTGTGATGACAAATGGACCTAACCAGTTAGGTTCAAACTTTCCTTTGTTGTCATGATCTAGAATTTTTTTTATTCTTCTTGAGAACAAGATCCCCTACCTGGAAAGACCAACTCTTTATCTTCTTGTTATAGCTTTGTTTTATTCGGTTTTGGTATACTTGCAAATGATTAATGGTGTCAAGACAATGCCCATCCAATAGTTCTAACTCATTTTAGCTGAGATACTCTATACTCTTCATCACTGATCAAATTTTGTAGTGACACTCATAGTGAAGGAAGCTCAACCTTGATAGGTAGGATGGCCTCAGATCCATAGACCAAGGAGAAATGGGTTGCACCTATAGGTGTGCGGATATTAGTTTGATAGGCCCATAGAGCGAGATTTAACTACAGATGTTAGTCACGACCAACTTCATTGACCGTTTTCTTTAGGATTTTTAGAATGTTCTTGTTTGTAGCCTCATCTTGACCATTTCCCTAGGGGTAGTAAGGGGTAGAGAATTGATGTTGGATGTTGAATCTTTGACATAGCTCTTTCACATCCTAATTCTTGAAGGGAGTTTCGTTGTCGAAGAAAAGAGCTTATGGAACACCATAATGAAAGATAAGGTAATTTAGGATAAACTTAGAAATTTGCTTCCTGTTATGTAGGTCATACGAATGGCTTAGATCCACTTGGTAAAGTACTCAGTGGCCGTGAGGATGAATTTATGGCCATTAGATGAGGTGGGAGTAATTTTTCCTATGAGGTTAAGCCTCCACTGTGAGAAAGTCCAAAGTGTGACCATTGGTTCTAACTCCTGAGCTAGAGAATGAATAAGATCTCAATGCTATTAAAACTAGACACACTTCTACATGTACTGATGAGCTTCTCTTTCCATGGTTGGCCAGTAGTACTCTATCCTCAATAGTTTCCTAGATAAGGTTATTCCACTAGAATGGGAACCAAAAATGCCTTCATGTACTTCTATTAAGGTGATCAAGGCTTCCTCTTGGTTAAGACATCGTAGGAATATCCCCTCGATGCTTTGGTAGTATAAGGTATCACATAGGATCACAAATTGGGATGCGGGATGCCTTTTTAACAAAGGTATTCTTAAGGTTGGAGGTGATATTGGATGAGAGGGTACCTCTGTTAAGATAGGTGAATATATCATGATACCACGGGGAACTAGGACCAATGATGACACACCCAAATTCAGACTCAGGGTTTTCGAAAGCTGACATGAGAAGTTGTTCTACCAAGAATTCACATTGAAGGACATTGTGCGACATGTCTAACAATGATACAATTTTTGTCATAGCATCTACTGCTTGGTTTTTCATGCATGGTATCTACTCAAAGGTTATGTCAATGAAAAATTCCTTAAGAATTTCTACCATCTTCTTATAAGGAGTAATTTTATCATCCTTAGTTTGGTAGTCATCATTGACTTGATTGACAACTATTCGTGAGTCTCCATAGACCTTTAACTCTTGTATTTGCCATTGGACCGCTATCCTTAGACCTGTTATTAGGGATTCATACTCTACAATATTATTAGTATATGGAAAGGATAGTTGGCATGACTTTGGAATGCAATCACCTTGAGGGGTGATAAAAAGAATACCTGCCCCTAATCCATGTTGGGTAAATGATCCATAAAAGTACATTTTCCACTGGTCTGTTGTATCAACAAGGAACATTGATTCATCAGGAAATTCAAATATCAAAGGGTTCTTTGTATAGATAGATGCTTCTACCAGTTGTTCTGTGATTACTTGTTCTTTTATTTCCTTGCACTCCACGTATCCTATGTCAAATTTAGTTAAGATCATTACCCATTTTTCCATTTTTCTAGTATGAGTTGCTTTGGATAACATATATTTCAATGGGTTGATCTTTGCAATAAGATTGATTTGGTGCCACAACATGTAATATTTGAACTTTTGTGAAGTAAAAACCACTGATAAGAATGCTTTCTCAATGGATTAGTAATTCATTTCATAGCCTACCAAGGTCCTATTGATGTAATAGATGGCTATTTCTTTTCTGTTTTCATCATGTTGTGCTAGAAGAGCACATAGTGTTGTTGATGTTGCTAAGATAAATAGGATTAATGGCTTGATTGGTTTTGGTGGCATGAGTACTGGAGGTTCCAATAGGTAGTATTTGATCTATTGGAAGGATTTATTGCACTTCTCATCCAAATTATAAGTTATTCCTTTATGGAGAAGATGCGAGAAAGGGTGGATTTTATCTGATAATTACACTATGAACCTTCTAATGGACTGCAACCTTCCTTCAAACCCTCTCATCTGCTTCAATGTTTGTGGTGGTTCCATGTCTAGGATGGATTTTACTTTTGTTGGATCAATCTCTATCCCTCTTTTGGACACGATGTAGCCAAGAAGCTTCCCTAATGTAACCCAAAAGACACACTTTTTGGGTTCAACTGTACCTTATATTCTTTGAGCCTATTGAAGATGGGTCTTAATACCTCTATGTGCTCACACATTTTCTTTGATTTGTCCAAACTATCATCCACATAGTCTTCGACTATTTTTTGGATCATATCATGAAAGATGAGGGTCATTTCTCTTTGATAGGTTGCTCATGCATTCTTCAACCCAAATGGCATCATGTTCCAACAATATGTTCCCCATCGACAACTGAATGTAATTTTGTGTTGATCCTCCTTGGCAATCATGATTTGATTATAACCTAGAAAACCGTTCATGAGTGATAAAATTTCATTTCCATCTATTAAATCAATGATGATGTCAATGATAGGAAGAGGGAAATCATCCTTTGAACATGATTTGTTTAAGTCTCTAAAATATATGCATATTCCGATGCCCCCAATGGGTTTGGAGGTTGGTACCAGGTTGGAAACTCACTTAGGATAGTCAATCGATCAGATAAATATGACGTCAAGAAGCTTTTATAACTCAAGTTTCACCAAGAGTGCTATTTGAGGGTGCATCTTTCTCAATTTCTACTTCACTAGTTTGGCCTCATGATAGATGGATAAGTGATGCACAACCACTTCTAGATCAAGCCCTGACATATGTGTTTATGACCATGCAAATTTTTCTCTTCACTATTTCAGGAACGCTGCTAGGTTTTTCGATTCTTCATCCAACAAGGATTCAACATAGATAGTTATCTTTGGTGCCTCTTTTGTTCCTACATTCACTGGGGTGGACTTTTCTGCTAGCATTGCTAAATTTTTTGGATGCATTTCGCTAAGGGGGAGATTGAATCCCTCATCCTTGGGTGCCTCAAAGAGGTTTTCACCTTTAGATGTATCCTTTCTTTTTACTATTTTAGGATAAAAAAGTTCCACTATGTGGTTTTCACTTAAAGATCTGCATGTTATTTTTATGTCATCAATTTTGTGACTAAAGGATTCAATCATCTCCTTGTAGTACGCTTGTGTGTCTATCTCTATATCAAAACTAACTTTGTTATCTCCCCATGGTAAGTTTCTATAGAGTCCCATAAATTATGAGATTACTTCATTGTTTTTGAATAAATCTAGAATCAGTGGTCCTCATTGGTCCCAGTCAATGATTTGGGGGTATACTAAGTTTATTTCAGTTGTTTTTTTGTTGGGGGTGAAAGATGTTGTGGATATCATGAAGAGAGAGTTATTCTCAAATAGATCAGCAATGTCTAGGGTGAAGTTGTCTAGGTTAGTATAACAAGATGTTGGTAACGAAGACGAAGCCTCATCCTATTTAGCAGAAGTACCTTTGCCAATAAGGGTAACCTTGGTATTAGTACATCCTAATCTAAGATTCTTTCGATGTCTCTCAAGAACAATAGGTTCTAGAAATCCATTATCATTTTGTCGCAGTTTCTCACTCTTATTATACCCCAATCCCTGCATTAGCTACAAGCCTTTATTGTCATCTTACATGGGTAGACAGGTACAGGTCGGTCATCTTGATATAGTAGTTTAGATATGTCTTCTTCATTGACATCCTCTTTATTCAAGGCTCCCCATTTGGTGAAGGTGGTAGATGCAACCTTTAATGTCTTGACCACTTTGTTGATAGCTATGGGTTTCGCATGAGATTTGGGAGAAAGAGGTAACTCACCCAACACAAAAGTTTCCTTTTGTAATTTATAATCTCCACAACCATCATCCTTGATCACTACTTTGATGTTAGGGATACTTTTTACAATGGGTGCTCATGTTTCTAAGGTAGATGCAAGGGAAGATGGGTCAACAAATGAGGAGGCTATAGGTCCTTCATCATTTTTTAGGGATTAGGGGTATTTTGTAAAACTTTTCCTCAAGGTTCTTATAGTAGTAAAAAGGCTCAAGATCTCCATGGATGGTAATAGATTCTGATTTTGAACTAAACTAACATTTTGATCATTTGAATCATATCCATAGGTTTTGGATGGTCTAACTATGTCTTCATCAACCTTCACATTAGCACTTTCAACTAATTTCCTCAATCTCTTGTTAAAGCACCGATAGGATTTACTTTTAGTAGAGTAACCAAGAAAGATTCCTTCATCACTCCTAGCATCAAACTTTCCTATATCTTCATCTTTTTTGATATAGCATTTACTCCCAAAAATTTTGAAGTATCTAATAGTAGGCTTATGACCAAACCATAGTTCATAAGGGGTTTTACCGGTATCACATTTTATATGCACCCGATTGAGAGTGTAAACAATAGTACTCACAACTTCTCTCCAATAGATATGAGGGGCATTTCCTTCAAGAATCATAGTCCTAGTAGCACCTAGAATTGTCTTGTTCTTCCTTTCCACAACTCCATTTTGTTGAGGGGTCCGCAGGGCAAATAATTTTCTCTTTATCCCATGTTCTTCACAAAAAAAATTAAACTCACCAGAAATGAATTCACCAGCTCTATCTAATCTCAGACATTTAATCTTTAGACCTGTCTCTATCTCAACCTTAGCCTTAAAAATATTGAATTTCTCTAGAGCTTTAGATTTTTCCCTTAAGAAAGCAACCCACATCAATCTAGAATAATCATCAATGAGTAACATGAAATACATGTCTCCTTGTAAAATTCTGAGTCTAGAAGGACCACACAGATTAGTGTGCACAAGCTCCAATACTTCATTTGAACAATGTTGTTTGCTCCAAAATGAAACTCTAGTTTGCTTCCCTAATTGACATTCCTTGCATATGGTATTAGCAAGCTTTACCAACTTAGGAAGATCTCTCCTAGCATGAGTAGAACTTATCTTGATAATATTGTCAAATTTTACATGACACAATCTCCTATGCCCCAACCAACTTTCATCAACTTGAGCAATTAGACAACTTTTACTAGCAATATTTAGGTGAAAGATATTACCTTTTGTTTTTGTACCTAATGCAATCATATTTCCAAAACTCCCCAATATTCTACAATTTCCATCCTTTAATTGAAGATTGTATCCCTTGTCAACCATTTGTCCAACACTTAAAAGTTTATGCTCAAAACCTTCAACATATAGGACATCATCAGTATTATTCTTACCATCAAGAGAAATGGATCCTCTGCCATGAATTACACTAGCTTTATCATCACCAAATCTTAAAACACCACCATCATACTTTCAAGACTCACAAATTTACTTTTATCACCTATCATGTGATGAGAGCATCTACTATCAATCACCCATTCATCCTTTTCTTCAATTCTGGCTGCCAGAGCTTTCTCCACATTCATACAACTAGCAGATCTAGTAGGTTCCAGATCATTTTCCTTGATAGCAATAAATACCTATTAATCTTCACTTGCATTCCAATTATCAGATTCATCATCTGATATTACACAAAAGTTCATTCACTCTTTGCATGAAAGCAGTAATGTTCTCATCTTCACCCATTTTCAATGTTTCATATTTCCCTTTCAGACTTTGTAGCTTTGCAATCTTCACATGAGCATCACCTTCATACAAAGTTTCCAAATTTTTCCAAATCTCATAAGTAGTCTTTAAATCCCTTACATTTGTCATCTTGGAATCAATCAGAGCACTCAACAAAGCTTCCTTAACCCTGATATTGTACTCAACATCTTTAATCTCAGCAGAAGTAGAAGGACCATTTTGTGGGATAACATACCTATTCTTTGTAATGTTCTAGTAAGATTCACCAATGAATCTTAGATGACACTCCATTTGATTATTCCATAAATAATAATTTGTTCCATCAAATCTCAGACTATCCTTTTTGTATGTCACCATCTCGGATCACCTCAAGCTATTAAACTTCTTCCAAGGAACCTACTCTGATACCAATTGTTGGCAACACAAGGGCAGACAACTGAGAGGGTGGGTGAATTAGTTGTCAGAGAAAATTAAACTTATTAACCTTATTCTTAGATCTGATTAATAACCATGAAAGCATAAGTCAATAACACATCATAAACACACATAACACCAATAATTTTTTTACGTGGAAACCCTGTTAGGGGAAAAACCACGGTGAAGGTTAGTCCACAAGATTATACCCTGTTAAAAGTATAAGAGAATAAATTGGAATGCACATGAATTCAGGAACACTTCCTAGAGCTCACTGCTCAGTTACAACAAGGTTTACTACCCAAGGAAGACACACTATCTTATAGAAATATTTGGATTACATCCACAAGATTGAATTGAGAAAATAGAATTTGCTCATGCCTGATTATAGTTCCGATTAAGCACATAAAATCTGCTCAGTCTTCACACATAATTTCTTCCTTCGAATGATTAGAAAATTATTCACACATAGGACTCGTAAAATTCGCTTCACAACTCACTCACATATATTTTCAAATGATAAAAAAATTGCTCATATATATCTGCAATGAAGAATAACATCATCTACATGTCGGCTCCAATAAAATATAAAATGAATACAAATTGTTGACCCAAAAAATAAGTAATTATCAATGTGAATCAACCACCATTGGCCAAAACATAATGAGGAACCAAAATAATATCCTTGAACATGAAACATCTTCAATAATTATTCCTCAAAGATCCACAACATGCTACAATCACCCAGTTGTCCAAGAACATGAAAAACATGAACACGCAAGAGAAAATATTCATTCGTGAACACACAGATAAATGTAGATGTGCAACAAAGATAGAGAATGATCTAGAAACATCCACAAGCATCATGAATCACTAGAGAAGCATCCAAAACACTTCACGTTACCGGAATAATATCATCTTCTTTCAGGAACACCAATTGAAGCAACAAAAAAACTGTCTAAACACAGATACTCATAACTTGATCAATTAACGTGGATAAACTAGATATACTCAAAAATAAACCCTTTAATCCACAACCTTTGATCATCGACATACTGAGCTGGATTAGTATGTTGGCCAAAGTGAACTTTAGTGCACCACTGACAACTTGTAACTTTCTTTATTACAATTTTCTCAATATCCTTGACATATACAACTTTAGATGAAATTAATGACAATAGTGTTGACATCAATGACAACCATATATCAGAAACATCCAACATAATTTCCATGAACAACACTTTAGATCTGTACAAGCATACAATCAACACAGAAGAAATGTGGAGCACATATCAGAGCTCATACACAACTCTGTCTTCACTATTTCTCAAAAGCACTTAGAAATTCAACATATTAGCACACCTACAACACGATAAGGATAGCTCCATGTACTCACAACATCTCAATAGTATCTCAATTATACATGCACAACCTAAAATCACTTGGTTCCTTTCTCTGCAACAACCTGCACTATGTTGACATCAATGACAACATTAATGACAACACCACCATACTCATTCATACTTGCAAAAATCTCCCTCTTTTTCATTGATGGAAACACACGATGTGAAAAACCATCAAAGACAACATCCATTCCATTCTTGTGCTCTCCTTTATTTTTTAGATTAGACAACCTACACAACATTCTTGCACTCTCAATATTCCTTGCAAATTTCTCTCTTTCTCATGAATTTCTCTCTCCTTTACTATTTTTCACATGATTCTCTCCCCCCATTTGACATCAACAACAAAGAATAGAAGGTTTTCAAAAATATTTGACCATATGTAGCTTTCATCACTCCCCCTTAGGAGTGCACCCATTTCATACTGCAACAATGATACTTTCTACTCCCCCTGTGGAGTAGACCCAGTCATTAGTCCAAATAAATAAAGAATTTGTAGATCCACTGGACTAATGCACCTCCATGTGCACCTAGTTTGAATAAGGAGGGCCAATGACCCCCAAATTATCCCTAAGATAGTCAAAATTATCCTTCAGAACAATTTGATTCTTTGTAGGCACATACTCCAACCTGACTTCATTTTTCAATACCTTATCTCATAAGAAATAATATTTGATAGATATATGCTTTTTTCTTGAATTCATTACTGAATTATTTGAGATATTTATAGTACTTGTATTGTCACAGAAGATAGGGATATGCACATCAAATATCACTCTTATATCCTTCAATGTTTTCTTCATCCACAAAACCTGTGTGCAATAAGATGCTATAACAATGTACTCAACTTATGTAGTGGATAAAGAAATTGAATCTTGTTTCTTGCTTATCCATGAAACCAATCTTCCTCCAAGAAAGAAATCACCACCACTTGTACTATTCTATTCATCCACACAACCATCTTAATCTGCATCAGTGTAAGCACTCAAAGTGAAATTAGTATCCTTAGGATACCACAGGCCATAATCTAGAGTGCCTTTTATATATCTGAATATCCTCTTCACAACTGTAACATGTGCTTCTTTAGGTTCTACTTGAAATCTAGCAACCAAACATATGGCATGCATGATATCTGGTCTATTAGCAATAAGATATAACAGTCCACCAATCATAGATCTGTACATGCTCTGATTAGCTTTCGGAGATTCGCCATTTTTACTCATTTCAATGCATCTAGTCACCATAGGGGTACATATCAGTTTGGAGTCATCCATTCCAAACTTCTTCAACAACTCTTTGAGATACTTTGATTATGAAATGAATATTCCCTTATCAGTTTTTTCACTTGAAGTCCAAGGAAGAAATTCAACTCACCAATCATAGACATTTTAAACTCTTTTTGCATCTCCTCTGCAAATATTTTGCACATACCTTCATTTCCTCCAAAAATGATATCATCAAAATACACAACTACTATCAACATTTTTGTTTCCTTACACCTTGAAATAGAGATTACTGTCTACAGAGCCTTTGTTGAACCTTTGTTGTGTCAAATAACTGTCCAATCTTGCATACCATGCTCTGGGAGCTTGTTTAAGTCCATATAATTCCTTTTTCAACTTACAGATCATGTCTGATTTATCTGATAACTGAAAACCATCTGGTTGTTCCATGTACACCTCTTCTTTCAATTCTCCATTCAAGAATACAAACTTAACATCCATCTGATATACCTTGAAATCTTTGTGTGCACAAAATGCCAAAAACATCTTAATGGCCTCCATTCTTGCCACCAGGGTGAATGTCTCCTCAAAGTCTATTCCTTCAATCTGTGAATAACCCTTGCATACAAGTCTTGCTTTGTTTCAAGTACTAATTCACCATTTTTATTCAACTTATTCCTAAACACCCACTTTGAACCAATTACATTCTTATTTGTAGTTCTAGGAACCAATTCCCATGCATGATTCTTCTCTATCTGCTACAACTCCTCTTTCATTTCTCTAAGCCAACTCTCATCTTTGCATGCTTCACAAATAGATTTAGGTTCTATCTTTCAAAGTAAACACAGATTTACTTCAGGTGCTACCACTTTGCTTCTTGTTTTCACACCTTCACTTTTTATCTCCAATTATTTGTTCTTCTGGATGATTCTTTTGTACATAATGTGGGGTCTTAAGAGAAATTTCTAAAGCTTCTTCTTCCTTATTCTCTTCTGGTACTTTTTTGTAGATGGCTCATCTGGTTCAATTTCACTTATTTCAACTAGTCTGTGCATATCTTCATCAACTTTCACATTTGCACTTTCAAAAATCTTCCTCAATCTTTTACTGAAGCATCTATAAGCTTTGCTACTAGTTTAATATCCAAGGAAAATCCATTCATCACATCTTGCGTCAAAATTTCCAAGGTTCTGATCATCTCTTTTAATATAACATCTACTTCCAAACACCTTAAAGTACTTAACAGTAGGAATCTTGCTTGTCCATAACTCATAAGGAGTCTTTGTGTTGTTACTATTGATCTAAACTCTGTTAAGAATATAAACAATAGTATGGATTGCTTCTCTCCATTATACATCAGGTACATTTGCCTCTTTCATCATAGTTCTTGCAGCCTCTTGAATATTTTGATTCTCTCTCAACAACTCCATTCTATTGAGGGGTTCTAGGAGCATAAAAATGTCTCTTTATGCCATGCTCTTCAAAAAATGTATTAAAGTCACTAGAAGTTAATTCTCCACCTCTATCTAACCTTAAACATTTGATTCTTAGGTTCACTTCATTCTCTACCCTTTCCTTGAACACTTTGAATCTATCTAGAGCTTGAGCTTTCTCCCTAAGAAATGTAACCCATGTCATTCTAGAATAATCATGAATAAGAAGCATGAAATACCTATCACCATTAAGACTTCCTATTCTTGTGGGACCACAGAGGTTTGTATAAACCAATTCTAGCATTCTGATAGTTGATTGATCTTTTCCTTTAAAACTGCATCTTGTTTGCTTTCCCAATTGACAACTTCTGCAAATAGTATTGGTAGGCTTTGTGATTTTAGGCAGATCCCAAACATCTCTTGAACTGATCTTGGTTAGATTATCAAAGTTTACATGTCCCATCCTTCAGTACCATAGCCAAATTTCATTAACTTGGGATACAAGGCATTGACCATCAACACTCTTAAGTTGATAAATGTTTCCATATGTTCTTCCTGCAACAACCATAGTTATGGACCCTTTTCTGATCTCATAGGTGTTATCCTGAAACACAAGCTTGAATCCTTTACTACACATTTATTCGGCACTCAAAAGATTATTCCTTAAGCCCTTAACATAATAGAAATCATCAGTACTGTGTTTTCCATCAAAACTAATTGTTCCTTTTCCAACAATCTTTGCACCAGAATCATCTCCAAACATGACTAATCCACCATCCTACTATTCAAGTTTAGTAATATTAATCTTGTCTCCGGTCATGTGATTTGAACAACCACTATCAATCACCCAATAGTATTCATCCTATCTAGCATGAAAGGCAGTAACCAGAGTACCTTCCATCTCATCCTTCTTGTTCTCCAGACCACTTTCCCTTGCACATCTTCCAGAGTTAGCAGACATAGATTTATTCTCCAAGGCTTGAAATAAGCACTCATCATTATCACCCTCAAAATCAGATTCATCATCAGAGATTCCAGAATCTTCTCTAACATAATACAATTTCTTGAACTTCTTATCCTTTTTGTCTTTATTATGTCTATTCTTCTTGTGTACAACTCTATTTGGACATCTTGAAGCATAGTGACCAATATTTCCACAACTGAAACATTTAAAGGTAACATACCTTTGTACTTACCTATACCTTTCTTCAACTTCCTTATAAAGTCTTCTTCCAACTCCTCTGAACCATCACTATTTGGATCATCCTCTATCTTTGTAGCTTTAAAGGTTGATTTTGTCTTCTCCTTTTCTTTTCCAAACTTTCTCATCTCAAATGCAGTCAAGGTTCCAAATAGTTGTTATTTAGTAAAATTCTTATGATCATACACTTCCTCAATGGTTGAAACCTTATCACTATAACTCTCTTGTAGAGTCATAAAAATATTCTCCATCACATCTTCATCAGTTAGGGTACCAACTTGATTTTTCACTTCATTCACTGCAATATCAACCCTCTAAAAATATCTTACAATATCTTCACCTTCTTTATTTTTCAAGTTCTCATATTTGTGCTTAGTTGTTAGCTTCTTTGACAATTTCACTCTATCATTTCCTTCATAGATATCTTCCAACTTTTTCCAAACTTCATAAACAGTGCTCAAAGAAATAACTTTTGTTTGCTCAATCTTAGATAAGGCACTATAGATTGCATACTGTGACTTTTCATTTTCCTCATAGGCATAAATCTCATCTGTAGAAGGACTACTTACTGGTGCAACATACTTTGTTTCAATAGCTTTCCAAGTCTTGTAACCAAGAGAGATTATGTAACCTCTCATCTGCACTTTCCAATCATTGTAGTCAGATCCATGAAACATAGGGATTGAAAATTTGTGCACCATTAGATCTACCTCAAGTGGTTAATCTCTTCTCCAAGGAACCAAAGCTTTGATATCAATTGTTGACAGGTGCAAGACAACTAATACGGGGGGTGAATCTGTTGTCACCAAACACAATCACAAATCTCAAACACTTATTAACTTCTCATCCACTTAATTTTGTTATTAAGTATGAACATGATTTATGTAAATGATAGAAAGCAATATCAACACAAGAAACACCAGATTTATGTGGAAAAACCAATAAGGGAAAAATCATGGTGAGGATTAACTTACAGTATAAAGTAATTCCAAAATCGATTACAAGGAGGCTCACTGTCAAAGGGATCACTGCCCAAGAAGGACTCACTGTCCTGATACAAGGCTCACTTGCTACAGATAGGACTCACTGTCCAATAAGGAGGCTCACTACCTATAGATACAAAAGATAACAGAAAAATCCACCACAACAATTTACACACATCTGTAGCCTTGATCAGAAGATTGTAGACACCATCAGCTCACTGCTTTCAGGAATCTGACACATTAAAGTACTACTGCCTCAACTCAATTTCAAACAACTCTTTCTTCTCAAACTTGTGGCATTCTTGATTCATCAATCCATAACATCTCAACTTGTATTTATACCATCTTCAACTTTAGAAACTTTCTCTGAGGTCAGCTACACATGCTTCAATTTACAAATTCAAATTAGGTCGAAAACTCAACATTCCCACGGTGGAAGAGAATGATAAAAGAACAAACCAACACTTAACCAAGACCCAAAGCAACATCTCAGAACAATCACATGCTTCCTTAATTGATACTTATCCTTCGCATGAATTGTAGACACCAGGTTGACCAAACCTAATGAAAACACAAATGAAATTTGAAGAACACACTTTTGTAATGAGAAGATAGAATATAGACCACATAAAACACTTCACCATGCACAAGAACACATCTTAGATACCTCCAGATTCATCTGCAACAAATGTGCCAAACTTCATACACATAATACTTCCCATCAATCCATCTAGATTGTACAGACACACACAACAACTCTAAAAATCATCTTTTGGAGCACCAAACCATGAACACCTTTGCTAGAACAGAAATAACACCATTACAAGACATCTTCCAGATCCAAAAGACCTGAAACAAACCAACAGAGGACTGCAAAGCAAAAACATTTCTCCCAGTCCATGGACAAATAACTCTGCCAAACCAGTTCACACACTGGTTAAAAAAAAATTCACTCTCCATCAAACCATAAGCTCTAATCCAGGATATATCACCCAATAATGTCCATGAACAACACTTTAGATCTACACAAGCATAGAATCAACATAGAAGAAATTTGGAGCACATACCAGAGCTCATACACAACTCTGTCTTCACTATTTCTCAAAATCACTTGGAAACTCAACATATCAGCACACCTGCAACACCATAAGTATAGCTTCATGTACTCACAACATCTCAACAATATATCAACTATACATGCACAACCCACAATCACTTGATTCCTTTCTCTGCAACAACCTGCACTATGTTGATATCAATGACAACATTAATGACAACACCACCATACTCATTCATACTTGTAACAGATAATGGGAGATGAAAAAGATGAATGATGTATGTAGTGATTTTTTTTGCAAACCTTTGGGACAACAATTTCAACTATGGGTTTGATTTTTTTTTATGTATAATGGATTTGTAAATCTTTAAGGTAGACTTGTGACCTTCAAGATAAACTATCCATAGACGTGATAACTCTCTTAACTAAATGTATGAAAAAGGATTCATTTCACACAAAAAGAAGCTAAGTTAGGATTTGGGTTGATATATGTCTTAGTCCAAAGTGTTTGTGTGTTAAAATTTTTCCAAAGGTTGGTGAAGTGAAAATGTGAAAGATGAGTGCAAATGGGTGTGAGTTTCAAAAGCATAAGTTTTCTTTGAAAAGGTGGATCCCTATTCAATAGATGCAAAGTCTATTTATAGAATAGGCAATGAGAAACTAATGGTTAAGATTGAAGGAATCAATCAATGGTCAGGATGGAAAGAAGATGGAGGCATAGATCATGGATTCCCATTAAGGGTTGAGGATGCAAGTTGATATTTAATCAAGGGCTCACAATCATGAAAAGAAGCACACTTTCAAAACTTGCTCAAGAATTTTTTTGAAATTTTTTTACAAAGAAGAATATTCCCTTTTTTGAATGAGTGAAAAGGGAGAATATTCTCAAAGAATATTGTCATGCAAAGGGGGATGAGGAAAATTTGTATATAGAAAATTAAAACAAATTTTAATGTGCAAAGGGAAGGAATATTCCATGAGAATATTCCCTTTTGGAGGAATGTGCAAAGGAGGAATATTCCCTTGCAAGTGGGACAGTTAGAATTAATTAGTAATTTGATAATTAAAAGAAAGTGTCAATTATGGAAATTATAGGAATTTAGGATATCCATAAAATAATTAACTTATTTAATTATAAAAATGATCAAAATGAATTTCAATTAAATAATTAAGATTATTTAATTAAAATGAAATGACTTAGGGTTTTAAAATTAAATGTTTTAATTTATCCAATTTAACAAGATGAAAGGTTAGCATGAAAGGGGGAGGAATTAACCTAATTAGCTTAATCATATTAATAGATCAAAATGATGCATTTAATTAAATAATTAGGTTAATTTAATCAAAAAAGCGAAAAGAGGATGGATCTTCGGATGAAACAATGTTAGTATATCAGATTCGAGTGTGTAGTACCATTCAAGACATTTTTATGTGTCTACACTAAGCATACGATCTCCCATGGTGGCATGATGCAAAACAAGAGGCATCCCATAAGCGATGATCTGATACTCTTTGAATTGTCCTCTCTTGGAGACATTAGGCATGATATTCCCTAAGAAGAAGACCTTACATGAATAAAGAAAAATCCCCTTTAACAAAATCTTATAGACATGACATTCAAAATCTTTCACAAAAGCATAGCATTGTGGTGCCCTATCGAAGTTGTCAGGAAGATAACTTTGATATGGTATGGGAGGCTAATATGAGTCTCTAATTTTCCACCTTGTTGGGATAACTCACCTAGTGGATAGACTGAGGTTTCACTACCCTAGAGTGAGAATGCATGTTACGAACAAACAACCTATACCTAGTCTGCATAGTGTTGGATAGACTATCAAAGCTTGATCCTTGTTATAGACAAACAACCACATTTCACATTGTGTTGGAATGGTTGTACTTGATCCTTTATTTTCCTTTACTCTTTTTGGTCTTTGATAGGGTATGACTATGTATTTTTTTTATTGCTACATACTTAAGCATCTTGAATGTCTACTTTAGTGTGAGTTTGACATGGGCGCAAACTCTCACTAAAGTGGGGGAAAAATGTAGCATCAAAAAAAGTAACCCTTTTCATGCTTAGTTTGGGAGTTAACAATTAATGATAAAATGTACTTAATTGTGCCTTATTTAGGGTGTTGTGAAGTGTTTTCTTACACTTTCAAACTAATCTAGGGCTTCATTAATTAATTGAGCTTAATTGAGGTTAATTGGCCCTTTAATTCAAATTCAATCCTTATTAATTGCATTTTTCAAGGATCTATCTTGACACACATTGATGATATTTCATAACATTTACATTGGAAAAGTTGGAGTCCTAGAAAAGTGTTCTAGGAACCATTTTCCACTTTGAGCGAATGGGTCCTCCTAACCTAGGACACCCCCTTTTTGGCATATTTAAGATAGGTTTTTGGTGTTATTTCACCTCCCAAAAGCTAGGTCCTAGGAAATTGTGCTAGGACCCATTTTCCCAAGGTGATGAATGGGTCCTCCTTGCCTATGACACCCCTTTTTGAATTTATTTGTGGCACGATTTAATGATTTTGAATTATAGATTTGATGCCGACTTGAATTATTTGAATTTTAGGGTTAATCATTAGATTTAGTATAAATATAAGGTTAATTCACATAGTTTCATCCTATATCTTCATAAGCAATCAAGAGTACATTTACAAAAGCATTATAGAGCACTTCAAGAGCATTTCAAAGGCATTCAAAGGAAGATTATCAAGGTTTTACTACAACAATTCAAGATCATATCATCATGTCAAAGGCATAGTGCATCAAGCATGTTGTAGAGCTAATGTTGTTGATACAACATTGAAGATCTATTTGCAATCATTTTTTAATATCTAATTCAAGATCAATATCTACATTCTTCATGGTCACTTCATGTTAGTTTGTAGATTTACATTCCAAGACATCATCCAAGGTATCATTGTTGCATGTTTCATGTTTCATACTTTTATTTCATGATTTCATCACAAGGTTTGATTACCTAAACGGGGTTTGACCAAGGCAAACCCCTATTCTCTCACAATCAATAAGTTTTTCTCCTCTTAGATGTGTGTTTGCAGGTTTCTAAGTTAAAGATCAAGTGGAGAACAAGATTGAAGTAAAATTGTCAAAGTTGTCATCCATATTGCAAAAACATGAAAGCAAGGCTACAAAATTTGTTTCATATATTCGGGAGATGGGCACCGAGGAGCTGGAAGTGTAGAGATCAAGGAACAAAACCCATAAGTTAGTTTTCAAAAACCCTAACAAGAACCCATCCACCAGTTAAGGCGAATGAGTCCTCAATGACCTAAAAACAAGTTTTCAACAAGGTACACATTGTTTCAGCCTCTCAAAACTTCCCTTATTGTTGCTATAACAATTAGGATTAGTTTCTAGTTGTTATTTAGGCATTTTGGCCCTCATGATTGAATGAAGCATCCCTTAGAAAAATTGTGGTTCATCATCTTGTTCATTCATTTTGGTAAGCCCATTTTTCGGTGATTCACTATTGATATTCTCTCATAAATCTATTAAAAGTTGTTTCAAAACCCTCACCTAGGACATGTTTTCCCTAGGGTGAATGAGTCCCTAACCCTCTTTCTAATAGTGTTGATAATCAACCCCCTATGGATCATAACCTGAATACCTTGTTTGCAATGAATTCCTTACCTACAACCAATGTGCATGATGTTGTTCATGTCCCACAAGAAAACATAAGAATAATAGATGAAGCCTAGAAAATTTACAAGACTTTATACACAATGAAAACATGGATAATAGTGTCATTATACTTTAGATAATCTAAGGAAAATAATTGAAACTGAAAAGGGAATAGAGATGATGCAAGATATAGATAATCTTGTTACTAATAACATTCCTACCATGACTAGTTGTGTTCAAGCTTTGGGGTATGGTGGAACCCTAAAATTTCATCATTCCACTAGTTCTATTTGCCAACCTGTGACCTTTTCTTCCTCATTGTCATTAGGGTTTAGGGTTTTATCGCTTGAATCATTTATACCCTTAATCCATTCGTTGGGTTGTATTCATTCATTGACCGGCTCCACCAGGTCACCATTTAAATCATGTGGAATTTCATGGCCCTTGTTGTCTTTTTTTACCAGCTCCATCATTCAAGTCACCCACAATGCCTAGGAAGGCCCTTTCTTTATGAACAACCTATTGGCACGTGTGCTTTTGAACCTTTTAAGTATGTTGCCTATGGTCTATCGACGCTCATCATGAATTCTATTTAAAGCACCCATCCTCATCAAGCGATGAGCAATGTAATACCTTTCATAGCACCATTTGATTCCATCACTATGTGTTCATTGCTCGTCACATGTTGTGGTTTCCCCACCATAGGGTAACACATGATGAGCGATGTGGTTGAGCTCTTAATTCATCACTTCTCCCAAGGTCAACTGCAAGCCGTGTGTTTCATTACCGCCATAGGAAGATAACATGTGATGAGTGATGTAGTTAATTCCTTAACCCATCACTGGCCCTTGCACTATCACCGGTTGTCTCATGTCATTCAAAGGAGAACCCGTGACCATTGATGGGTGGAGTTCCTCCCCATTGCGCGGGTTTGGTTTATCATCGGTTGAGGAAGCTCAATAGAAAGGAAACCCACGATGAGCAAAGTAAAGCAAGGATCGTTGGCTAAGATTTTCCCATGGTCAAATTAAGAGTTGGTATCTCATCATTGGCTTTGAGGCCATCGCTTGATGCAGTTTCAAATTGGAATATGAACTGGTGATGGGTGACGCATTCTAGGATATGGTCAAGATTTTCCCATGATCAAAAGGATTGATAACAGACAAGTCAAGGATGATTGGGTAAGGATGTGAATGGATATGTGGTAGCTTTAAAGCACATCCTCAATGTTTCCTAGTACAATCAACAAAGAAAGTGGCGACTCTTAATGTGCCTCGTTGATCGAGTTTTAAATCCACGACGATCGATGGTGGAAATGTAACATGCAATAATTGATCCTTTTGCTCACTAGGGCAAGCCAAGATGGCCATTAATTGTAATTGGCCTTAAATTAATCTATTTAATAAGGATTTGATGTAGTTTGATCAAATCATTTGTGAATTACTGGAGCACATAATTAATTACTACGAGTACTGGAAGTTTTAAGCACAGGTTATTCCAAGGTGGTGGCATGGTGCCTTTTGGCATGTAAGTGTGTATGCTTGCTACATTTCTATTACAATTCAACTATTTTCCGTGACTGGAATCCATGGGTGTTTCTATTGCTTATACGTGTGAATTTTCTAGAAGTTGTGGTTTGTTTTCTTCTACATAACTAGCTTTGGTTGTTATTATATCCTAAAAAAATGAGCAAGCTGAGTACTCTAGTTGCATCAGTTTAGAGTTCTAGAAGGTTGATTATGCAAGAACCAGTTGTATACATACCTGAGGATAAACCCCTCCCGACTAAGATGCCAATTGTTCCAAAGAAAAGGAGAAGTGCACGTAGGAAGTGTGAGAAAGTTGTTGTTACGAGAATGTATGCCCTGAGGAACATAACTGTGTCACAGAAACTGGTCGAGATAAAAGAGAGTGGGCCTATGTTTGTGAAAGAATTAACAAGACTTGGTACGGGTCCTAGGGTTTGTTTGAGGCCAGCTACTCCTATTTTAATTTTAGGTTGTTCTTCAAGTGAAGAGGGAGGAGTTGGCCCTGGCCCTAGCCAATGCCCTATGTCTTTGGTGCCTTATACCAACTCAGATGATGAGATCATTATTATTGCAACTCCACTCTCTATCATAAGACTCGGTGAGGGTCGTTACTCGGTGGCTGACAAGGCGGGTAACACCCGTGTCCTCTTATAATGGTGTTGGGTTTTGGGTGTTGTGATGATTAGGCTTCCAGGTGGCTGGCTCTATTGGTTCATTTTATTGGTACTGGTTCGTGGGTTCATGTCATTGATTGTGATGGTGGTTACTCCATTGTTGGAAAAATTCTCAATTTTGGTGATGCTTTTTGGAAGGATTGCGTGGTGGTTTCGACAAATGGGTTGGCGCTCTTTTTTCCTTTTGCTTTTCCCATGATAAAGGAATGATTAAAGATGTAACAGTTTGGGAAATTAACCCCAATGAAATGAATTTCAAAATTAATGTGAAATGTAATTACATTTGAGTTAGATTCTTTGCTCCCTTCTGTTATAAAAGAGATTTCATGGCTCAATGTAAGGGAGTACATTCTAGGTAAGATTCAAATATAGAAAGAAAAAATGAAAATGCAAAATGCTTGATGAATTTGTTGGGAAACTGTCTTTGGTATAGGTTATGTATGTAATAGTCTTAAATGGTTTTACATAGATTATTGATATTGAAACAACTATAAATTCCAAAACATATACTCTCCTTTTGTACATTTTCACAGATCATAAATGAAATCATTAAATATTTTTTCTTCTATCATCAATGGTTCAATTAGATGTATCGCTTTATTTCCTTGATTTAACTCAAAGGGTTAATTAGAATGCTTGGGAAAAGTCATGGGTGTGTGAGAATTTTCAAAGATTTGGTAAGAAGTGATGTTTTGGGTAATATGAGTCTTTGGATTGCAAGGCATTACAGAGATAGTCTATAATATTAGAATTAAATAATCAATGTAGTATTGGTTGTTTCATATTTGATTCCATTTACCCGATTGATGAGGCACTGGCTTGTTTATCAATAATTCATGCAATTAAGTGAATAAGTAATATACCTAGCTATGGATTCAAATCAGAACAATACCTATTAAATTTTTCCAATTCTAAAATGTATGTTTGAAATGCACCCACATTCCTAGCAACATAGATATTAATTTGCTTGAAGACCTACCAAATCTTTAGTGAATTTAGTGTGTTTTCCTCAAATAGGAATGAATTTGTATTGAAGTGTTCTTGATGTAGAGAAAGAGAGTTCATACCATCAACTTTCTATATTCTTGGCAATAATCAAGTACACAACTAACATTCTTCATTCTTGAGGCAATCTCAATCCTTTAACCTTGAGCAACATGGGCCCCAACTTACATAAATGGACTCCAATCTCTATCAAAATTGGTAAATGATTTCAACATGCTTAGATTCATCCCAAAAACTCATTACAACCATCCAAATATCAAACAACAATGATTTAAGTCAAACCATAAACAAACTATGTATAACTTTCTTCAAACATCAAGAAAACCATGTTTCTTTGATCACTCTCCACCAAAATCAAACACACAATCTTCCATAACTCATGAAAATGAATAAATGAACAATTTTAATTTAAAGGGTTTTTATAACATGTAAAAATAGAACCTTTCACCAATTTTTATCACTTTTCGATGGTGGAATAAAAATATATGAATTTTTCTTATCTGCTGCAAACCTTAGTTCCAGAACTGAGTAGTCTTCACCAAAAATGTCATAAATCACTTCAAACCCCATGAAAATTGATCAAACAAAGTGAAAATGAAACTAGATTCACATATCTAACATTTACAACAGGTCTTAGGTCTTTATTTGATATGTACAATCCATACCATTATCTACAACAACCTGCAACTTCTAGAGAAAATAATCCCATAGGGCTGCAAATGGTAAAATGATCATAACTTTTTCCAAACTCAATAAAAAAACACCAAACCAATTGAAAATGAAATATAGTTCATTCCTCTATCAATAAAAATCAATTTTAGGTCTGTAAAACTTCATACAAAGCTGTAACATGTAAAATAACAGGGCAAAACATTGGAAATTACAGAAAAATTCAAATCTTCATAAATTCTTGTTCAAAACTACATTCCAACCCCCCATTCAACTTGGAGGCCCATTTTTATTCTTGTACAATAAAGTTATGCTCCAACCAACCTACAACTACCATTTAATTTTTTTTAACAAACTTTAAAAAAAAAATCATTTAACAAGAAAAGTTGTTATGACAACATTTGACAACTTTTGGCAATGTTTTCATTTTTCAACTAAATGACACTAGACCTTCATCCATGACTCCAAATGACTTCAAAAATATATAAAATGGCTTATTAAACCTTATTAAAACACCTAATTTAATGAATTTATACAATATGGCCTCATGGAGGCTTGAATGCAACAAGGTGCTCCTCCAAATGAATAAATGAACCTTTTTCCTTTAAAGGGTTTTTAGAACATGTAAAAAAATAACCTTTCACCAATTTTATCACTTTTTGATGGTGGAATAAAAATATATGAATTTTTCTTATCTACTACAAACCCTAGTTCCATAACTGAGTAGTCTTCACCAAAAAACGTCATAAATCACTCAAAACTCCATGAAAATTGATCAAACAAAGTGAAAATGAAACTAGATTCACATATCTAACATTTACAATAGGTCTAAGGTATTTATTTGATCTGTACAATCTATACCATTCTCTACAACATCCTACAACTTTGAGAGAAAATAATCCCATAGGGCTGCCAATGGTAAAATGATCATAACTTTTTCCAAACTCAAGAAAAAAACACCAAACCAATTGAAAATGAAAGATAGTTCATTCCTCTATCAATAAAAATCAAAAAATGAAAACATTGTCAAAAGTTTTCAAATGTTGTCATAACAAATTTTCTTGTTAAATGACAACAAACCTTCATCAATGACTCCAAATGACTTCAAACATATATAAAACAGCTCATTCAACCTTATTAAAACACCTAATTTAATGAATTTATACAATATGGCCTCATGAAGGCTTGAATGCAATAAGGTGCTCTTGCACCAGTTCTTGAGAAGTTGATATACCAAATGAACACAATAAGGAATACCCTCCTTGGTCCTATAGAGCCTAAAGTGTAGGAATAGAGACCTCAAAATTCTTTATTCGTTGTGTTGGCCACTACCTTTGGAAAAAATTTTAACATAAGGGTTGGCTACCCTTTAAAGAATTCCAAGGTTACCTGGAAAAAATACCATTAAAAATGGAAACTTTTCTAGGGACAATTTTCATTCTCCAGTTGCAGATTATTTTATTACAAAGTCAAATGTGTGATAAATCTGAACATCCAGTTCGAATATTGTGTAATTCTTGAACCTGGTGAAAATTATAGTAGCAACAAAGTTTGAAATATTTGAAGGTGACTCCACTATTGGAGTAAACCCATAACGAAATCTATTTTGAAGATACCTCAATTTATTTTGAAGTATAATCCTCTAAGGAGAGGTGGTGACTCTGACTCAAAGAACCTGGCAAAAAATATAACAAGGCTTCATATCTGCAAAATTTCAAGATTGAAGGTGAAAGGCTGCTCTAAAATTCCAAGTATTCCCATGAATCCAAAAAATATCATTATATTTGCAGATAATTTGTGGGAATTTCCAAGATATAGGACATAAATTCTTCCCAATTTAGTGAAATAGCACTAAGATAGGGAAAGGAATAATATCTTTGCATAATCTTAAAGTGAGGTTGAAATGGATGTAGGAGTCTGTCATATTCATAAATTTCACTTGTTGAATAGTATTATGCAAAGTAGAATTAGAAAATTTGCATCATAAAGGCTTACGCTCTTAAGTGTAAAAGGAATTTGAGTTACTTTTTGATAACACTAACAAAGTATGCAAAGGGTAGAACAAGATGTCTTGTCAAATTGTACATCTGGAACCAAACCTAAATGCAATAACATGTGATCAGTACCCCTTGTCACATCAAAGGAATTTTAGTACTGAAAGGTACAGAGCCATAAATCTCTGTAATATTTGTGGCTTTCCAAACATTGTACCACCCAAGATCAAGGATAAAATACTAAAGTTTAATGGAGAGAAGTTTGAGTCGACAAGCAAACATTGTTGGAAGATGAATTACTCTAAGAAGGGGGGGTGAATCAGATTAATGTACAATTTTTCAAACTTTTAACTTCATAAGAAAATAAAACAATAACCTTGAGACAACTTTATGAGTCCTCTTAAATTGAAAAGTGAACTCTAACACATCAAAGAACTTTTAGTAGAATGACAGATTGATAAAAGACTTACATAAAAATGTCAAAGCATAATATTGATTGTTCATGTAAACTTGATTGAACAATTCCTTTTAATGCTTTATTTCCACAAGACTTCATGTAAATTTTGAAGACTTTTATAACAAAATAAAATGCTTAGTCAAGTATCAGAGCATTGCATGAATTGTATTGACAAATGACAGAATGAAAACACTTAAGCACATGGGTTGAAACACAAATGCACAAAATTCACCACATAACACATTATTTTCCTGAGTGGAAAAACCCTCATGGTCTATAAAAAACCACTCGTAAAATGTTCCTTTTATTAATTCAAAGAGCACCTACTTTGTAACAATGGTGGAGCACCAACTCAACACCAAAAATTCTAAAGCACCAACTTCAATAGGAGCAACAACTCCTTTACAGATTTAGGAACACCCATTCCAAGGAGCAACAACCCCTTTTAACACATAACAGTGATAGCATCCTATCAAAACTCTAGAAGTGCATATTTTGCAACTCTAGAAGTGCAGATTTTGCAAATCTAGAATTACAATAGAAAACTATGAAAGATTTTCAATAAGCCCATTGAAGTATGTTGTATATCAACATCTTCTCAAATAATAAACAGATCTTCAATATAGAATAATTTTTGTTTCACTTAAAGAATACTCATAAAAATCTCTTCTACTCTTCACTGATACCTCTACAAAAATACTAAAGACCCTTCTTTACATAATCTCTGCATACAATTTTTGTAACTGTAAGAAAACCATCTCAAGTTAGGGTTTTTTGAATAATAAACCCTTTTACCAATTTTCAGCTAAAACTAGATAAGTATTCAGTTCTAGCCTAAGAGAAGAATCATTAGGAACCCTATAGAATTGTTAACCAACCTCTTCAAATGGATTCCTTAACAAAACAATTATCAACAAATTATCCATAAAATCAACATCATTAATCTTCACTTTAACTAATAGATCAAAAACCCGTATTAACAAAATTTTGAAATAAACGATGGAAGAAACTAAATAAGTAACATGATAACCTGCCAAGATGTTCCCAACAACCCAACATTGTGTTACCCAGTTCACAGTGGATAGAAACCAAAAACTAACCAACAAAATCTTTTAGCCATAACTGGCCGGCTACATACTTCATTGAATGAGCTTCCATAACTACCTGGCGACACCATTATTTCTCACTCCCTCTAGTCGACTATGTTGTAAATCCAGCTCTCCACATTATTCTCAAGCTCAAACTAACTACTTTCCATGTCGACTAATCAAAGAAAAAGGTCTGCAAATATTCCAATAGCAGCTAGGGTTTCATCTCCAGTCAAATGATAATTACAAATTCATTTTTCCCTATTCCTTCATCCAAACAAATACCAAACTCAAGTGTATAATGATTTTAAATCTAAATGAAATGATATTCTATATCATTTGAATTTTGTGTACATTTCTAAAACCACCGACAACATAATTACCAACTCAATTACCAAGTCACACTATCCACATGTATATCATTGTCCACGTGAGTCATGAACACTACAAATTCATTCTCTGCCTTCAACTATCCAAAACAAAGTATTCTACACTTTATGATTAAGCCAACATAAACTAACATAGTGCCAATGTGATAACCAATGTCGACTATCAAAGCTGATACAAATAAAATTCCAAAGTGAAATATGTCATCGACTATCCAAGTCTCCCAATGCATAAGATGATAATAATAAATTTCAAATGGACTATATAAAATATGATCGGCTCGACTATAAAAACAACACAATGTATTTCAATGTGAAATACCTGATGCCAAAGTATATATATGACATATGAATAACTTGAGCAACACAAAAATGAAACCCAATATAATTTTGAACTCATGTGTAATGGGGTGATCCCATAATAGTGGTTTACAATTTTTGGCCAAATTGGACATTGAAATTATTATTTTTAACTAAATCTTCACATTCGGGCACCTATAGCGGCTAAACCGTGAGGAATTTGAAGATGGTGCAAACTAGAGTCTCATCAAATTTTGATTGTAGATTCTAAAAATATTTTTTTCAAAAATTCTGGAATCAAATTGCACTTCTTTTTCCATCTCCCATGAAAATTGATTTTTTTCATAACACAACATTTTAAAAAAGTGACGCACACCGTATAACGTATAAATTTTTTTCCATGAAGGATAAAATTCTAATTCTTTCAAATTTAGATTTGTAACTCTGATATCTAATGCTTAAACTTGGTTAGATAGTTTTTTATTGAATATTTTTTCCTTAATCAAGTCTCAAAGTCAAACGAATTACAATTCAGACACAACGCGACTATATAATGCGTAACTTTTTTTGTATATGTCAAAATTTAATTTAATTTTTTTTGTTAGATCAATGACTCCAATATCTGGTGCACTCATATTTTTTAAATTTTTTTATTGATAATATTCTATTTTTCCACATGGGAAGAACAAAGAAATTCATTTTTGATGAAAAACCTATGTTTAATAAAACTTAAAAAACAAATACATAACAAAACAAAAACATATTAAAATTATATTCATTGGATAGCTTGTTCTAAGGAATACCATAATCATTTGAAATAAATTAAATGAATTCATTTGATCCCCAAAAGCTAAATCAAAAGTGATTTTTTTATCAGCATTTTGATAGGTGTAAAGCAGACGCATTTATAGGTATGGTTTAAAACTAGCAAGGTTGTATCCAAGGGGGTTTGATCTAAGGTGATTTGATCAAACCCTCTTCAATTGGAATCCTTAAAATGGAAATTTTTAAGGATTAAATCATTATATTTTCTAAAAATATGTGATTTCAGCTAAAATCCGTTCCTATCAGGAATTGTAAACCACTATTGTGACAGCACCGAATGTGAATAATATGATTACCATCAAATGTAAGACAAAACCATACATGGCAATATGAAATAGAGATTAAATGGAATTATGATCATAATATGCAAAATGATAACCTGGAGATCACATTAGTGTGTCAAGAGTATCTATCTCAATAGCACTATCCCTTTCAAACTTTTTATTCTGAAAATAACATATTGTCACCTGATGTAACAATTGTGATCAACATCTATAAATGAGATCAAACACCTGACTATGAACTACACATGAATCCAATGGATTATTCCAACCAAGCAAACTAAACCAAGAATCGAAAGTAAACCATAGAACCCGATTACTAACAATGCCAAGTCAAAGCCATGTGTGGCTTTATCTTACTATCAATGCCACCAAATATAGCATATGAATCCTGATGTCTTTACCACACTTCAATCACTACCATGTGACTTTATTCAAAGTCAATTTCAACTTGAGTGCAAATAATAATGTTGTCAATTTCAATTGGAGACAATCTGATCAAATACAAAGAGCCTTGTATGCCTTGATCTACTTATACTAAAACCAAAACTATGTCATAAAGTGTCAGTAACCTGTATAATGCCATATACCCATGAAAAACTGAATCAAAGACCTGTGACTGGAACATGTGACTGCAAATCAATTAAGAAATCAATGTGAATTTCAAAGCACTACAAAAGCAATCTTGACATTGTTGACATCAAGGATACAAATCACAAAATATTTTGACTTCAAGGAAAAACCATAAAACAACTGAAAGCCAACAAACTCCCCCTTTGTCCTTCATGGAAAAACACATATCATCTCTCCCCCTTTTTTCCTCAATGACAAAGAATAACAGAGGAGAATGTGAAATGCCATGAATAAAAACAACTGAAGCTAACCAACACATATGCATATGAAAATAGCAGTCAAGAATCATATCATTACTTTAGACATAAGCAAATAACTCTATTTCATATATCGCCTTGTTTTCACATGAGCAAACATAGTAACTCTGGCAGCCATAATACTAACAACATGTAAATATCATAAAATCAAGTACTGTGAGATCAAGATTATCAATGTATGCACCAATTGTAAATAGGAACTCACATATCAAGAAAATAATGATCAACTGTGTGAACCAACAAAGTACTATCACCTACAAGCTAAAGACCATGAACTTCCAAGTAAAAACAAAGCACTATTATACCAAAGCAACTATTCCATTGTCAAAGCATTGTCTTTTGTGAAAATTGTGCAAGAGATAACAAAAAATAATTGTCATCATGTATATTATACTGTCAGCATACAAAAAGAACTATCATGGATAGGAAATATACAAATCACTATCACTATGTTCCTGCAACAGTCATCAAACACTTGTGTTTCTCAAAACAATCATCATTGAGTTATGCAATTATGTCACTTTACAATCTTCATACACACTATCAGAACACTAGTATTGCTACCATACCCCTGCAAGCACCTTACATCTGTAACAAATATCAATACCACTGGCAAACTGTGACTGATATCAATCAATTGCCTACTTCTTACTGACATGTGTCCACGAAATAAATGTTGTTTTCATTGATTTTGTCCTATCTTAAGTAATCATCTCATGAAACCTAAAATAATTTAACTTGCCAATCTAAACATTAGATAACTGTTATATCAATCAATATGCAATCCAAACCATAATGCACTATCACAATGCACATAATACCATCCAGTGGAATATTCAGAGATGAACATTTAATAATAACCAAATGCAACCACGTGTTGAATCAATGCTTAAGAAAACAAATGGTGCAAATAGATAAGAATGTCTCCCCCTAAGGCCATGCATAATTTTAAAAGCATTCAGACAAGATTGTTTCAAGAAGCCTTGAAACCCTGCTCCACATTGCTTCATGATGTAGAAAAAATTGCATGACTTAAAAAAACCATACAATTTCTTCTCCATCTCCTTAGACATAGAGTTTCCAAAATTATCTCCTCATATCATAGAGCCTTCCTCTTTATGAAGATAGAACAACTAAGTGTTGACTGTCCAAGTAACTAATATCAATTCTCTATTCATTCTCAAGAAAAAATTTCTACAATTTGTTGCCATAATCAAGACAATGTTACAACACAATCCTTCATGTAATAAAAATTGCAAACTATTCCAAAACATCAACTAAACTACAAAGATTTGATTGTAGTTTATACTTTCAGGGATATAAGATAAAACTTTAAAGCACACCCTACAATCACTAAGATTGATTAGTGAAAATAAATAGGAGGAAGATCATAGAGACTCCTCCTCAATTGATCAAGCACTTTCGCACTAGTCACTTCATAGATATTTCCCTGTGTCCTTGAACCAGCAATAACTATTTCTCCTTATTTCCTTTTAATTTGACAACCACAATCATAAAAAATAATACATAAATCCTAATCACATATTTGTGTCACACTTAACAGATTGTGTTTTAAACCTACTGCATAATAAACATCTGGAAAGAAAATATTATTACCAAAAACCACTGTGCCTTTTTCCATAAGTTGTATGTAATCATCATTACCAAACCATACTAAAACAAAATCACCAAATTTGAGTTCAATAAAAATACTTTTGTCCCCTGTCATATGATGAGAACAACCACTATCTAAGATCCATGTATTTTCAACTTTAACATGTAATTCAATTTGACTAAAGCTACCTTCTAGTTTTACATTGCTCCTTTTAGGCATCCAAACCAACTTAACTTTGTTTTGCATAGTTGTCTTAGAAAGACTATTATTTTTCTTCTTGTAGGAAGCTTGTCTAGATCTGCCATATTTAGCTTTTACATTTACATCTAGAAAATCGCTTGAATTATTCATATAACCAAGACCTGACTTGTCTTCATAAGACCTTTTTTTATTCAAAAGATCTGTAAAATTATCAAATTCCTTTCTAATATTGTCGATTTTAGTTTCTAAGATACAACACTTTTCTTCCTTGAATTCCAATTGCATCCTTGTAATCTTAAGAATTTCAACTTGAAGTCTTAAATCAATAATTTCCTTTTCAACAATTAGAATCTTACTTACTAGATTCTCAATATCTTGCTCAATCTGAATTTTCTGATATACTAAGTCCTTCAAATTTTGAACTTCACTTAGAGCAATTTTCAGTTCATTCTCAAAATCATTCAATTCTTTATTAGAAGCAGAAGTCTCTACAAGTCTATTTTCTTGCAGTTCCATTTCATTCATTGTGGAAATAAATACAGTTTCACCTTTTAGATCTATTTTATCATCTTCTAAAACAGATTGATTATTTGATTCTTTATTTGAAGTCTTTTGTGAATCAACTTCAGTCATGAATAAAGATTCATCTTCATCACCAAGTGAGTCATCTGTCTCAACATCCGAGTCTTCTTTGGTAAAGAGACTCTTTTTCATTTTTAAGTTAAACTTTTTTTTTAGGATTAAAAGCCTTTTTCTTATACTGTTTTTCTGAATTTTCATCCTCATTGGCTTGATCACCTTAAGGGAATTTAGTAGCAAAGTGTGCAGACTTTCCACAAGTAAAACATTTAAAGGGAAGCTTAGCCTTATATATCTTTTTGGGTTTTTTGACAAGAAGAGCTTCTTTTGAATTTGATAAATCAGATTCACCATCATCTGATAGTTCTTTATTTTCAGCCTTGAAGGCAGTTTCTTTTGATGTAGAACCAGTATTGTTGATTCTAATTTCATATGCAGTTAGAATACCTTGTAGATTGTCCAAGGTAAGGTCATTAAAAAATTTCTTCTCTTCAAGAGTAGAAACCTTAGACTCAAATTTAGGTTGCAAATTTTTGATCACTTTTCTAACTACATCAAATTCTTCAACTGTTTCACCTAAACCTCTTCTTGCATTTACAATTTCATCTACACTTAGAAAATAATCTACAATCTTTTCATCATCTTTCATTTTTAATTCTTGAAACTAATTTTTAAGAGTGAGTATCTTGTATTGTTTGACTTTGTCATTACCTTGATACACATTCTAAAGCTTTTTCCAAATTTCAAAAGCTGATTTACAATGCATAACTTTAACAAACACTTCTTTTATCAAACCACATAGAAGACCATGTTTAGCTCTAGCATTTGTTTCATATTTTATTTTCTCATCAGAATCAGTGGGTATTGATGTAGGTACTTCATATTTGTTTTGCACAATATTCCAAACATCTATATCAATAGAAATCAATTATGTTTCCATTCTGATTTTCCAGAAAACATAATCAGTGCCATCAAATAGAGGAGCTCTTCTAATAGATGAACCTTCTTGCACATGTGACAAACTGACTTCCAAGACCAGAATCAATCCTAGGTATGAAACCTAAAGCAGGACCCTATGCTCTGATACCAATTGTTGGAAGATGAATTACTCTGAGAGGGGGGGTGAATCAGAGTAATGTACAATTTTTCAAACTTTTAACTTCATGAGAAAATCAAACAATAACCTTGAGACAACTTTATGAGCCCTCTTAAATTGCAAAGTGAACTCTAACACATCAAATAACTTTTAGTAGAATGACAGATTGATAAAAGACTTACATAACAATGTCAAAGAATAATGTTGATTGTTCATGTAAAATTGATTGAACAATTCCTTTTAATGCTTTATTTACACAAGACTTCATGTAAATTTTGAACACTTTAATAACAAAATAAAATTCTTAGTCAAGTATTAGAGCATTGCATGAATTGTATTGACAAATGACAAAATGAAAACACTTAAGCACATGGGTTGAAACAAAAATGAACAGAATTCACCACATAACACATTATTTTCCTAAGTGTAAAAACCCTCATGAGGTATAAAAAAGTACTCATAAAATGTTCATTTTATTCATTCAAAGAGCACCAACTCTATAACAATGGTGGAGCACCAAATCAACACCAAAAATTATGAAGCACCAGCTTCAATAGGAGCACCAAATCCTTTACAGATTTAGGAACACCCATTCCAAGGAGCACCAACCCCCTTTAACACATACCAATGATAGCATCCTATCAGAACTCTAGAAGTGCAGATTTTGCAACTCTAGAATTACAATAGAAAAATATGAAATATTTTCAATAAGCCCATTGAAGAATGTTGTATATCAACATCTTCTCAAATAATAAATAGATCCTCAATACAAAACAATTTTTGATTCACTTAAATAGTACTCATAAAAATCTCTTCTACTCTTCACTGATACCTCTACAAAAATACCAAAGACCCTTCTTTACATAATCTTTGCATACAATTTTTGTAACTGTAACAAAAACATCTCGAGTTAGGTTTTTTCGAATAATAAACCCTTTTACCAATTTTTAGCTAAAACTAGATAAGTATTCAGTTATAGCTTGAGAGAAGAATCATCAGGAACCCTACAAAATTATTAACCAACCTCTTCAAATAAATTCCTTAACAAAAACATTAGAAACAAATTATCCACAAAATCAACATCATTAATCTTCACTTTAACTAATAGATCCAAGACCCATATTAACAAAATTTTGAAATAAACGATGGAAGAAACTAAATAAGTAACATGATAACCTACCAAAATGTTCCCAACAACCCAGCATTGCCTTACCTGGTTCACGGTGGATAGAAACCAAAAACTAACCAACAAAATATTTTAGCCATAACTGCCCAGTTGCATACTTCATTGACTGAGCTTCCATAACTACCTGGCGACACCATTCTTTCTCACTCCCTCTAGTTGACTATGTTGTAAATCTATCTCTCCACACTATTCTCAAGCTCAAACTAACCACTTTCCATGTCGGCTAATCAAAGAAATAGGTCTAAAAATATTCCAATAGTGGCTAGGGTTTCACCTTTAGTCAAATGATAATTACAAATTCATTTTTCCCTATTCCTTCATCCAAACGAATACCAAACTCAAGTGTATAATTATTTTAAATCTGAATGAAATGATATTCTATATCATTTGAATTTCTTGTACATGTCTAAAACCACCAACAACATATTTACCAACTGAATTTCCAAGTCACACTATCCACATGTATATCATTGTCCACGTGAGTCATGAACACTACAAAGTCATTTTTTTCCTTCAACTGTCCAAAACAAATTATTCTATACTTTATGATTAGGCTGAAACAAACTAACATAGTGCCAATGTGATAACCAGTGTCGACTATCAAAGCCGATACAAATAAAGTGCCAAAGTGAAATATGTCATCGACTGTCCAAGTCTCCCAATGCCTAAGCCGATAACAATAAATTTCAAATGGACTATATAAAATATGATTGGCTTGACTATAAAAACAACACATTGTATTTCAATGTGAAATACCTGATGCCAAAGTATACATATGACATATGAATAACTTGAGCAACACAAAAATGAAACCCGATATAATGTTGAACTCATGTGTAATGTGAATAATATGATTACCATCAAATGTAATCCAAAACCATACATGGCAATATGAAATAGAGATAAAATGGAAGTATGATCATTATATGCAAAATGATAACCTGGAGATCACCTTAGTGTGTCAAGAGTGTGTATCTCAATATCACTATCCCTTTCAAAAAATTTATTCTAAAAAGAACATATTGTCACCTGATGTAACAATTGTGATCAACATCTACAAATGAAAGCAAACCCCTAACTATGAACTGCACATGAATCCAAAGGATTATTCCATCCAAGCAAACTGAACCAAGAACCGAAACTAAACCATAGAACCCCATTACTAACAATGCCAAGTCAAAGCCATGTGTGGCTTTATCTTACTATCAATGCCACCAAATATAGCATATGAATTCTGATGTCTTTACCACACTTCAATCACTTCCATTTGAATTTATTCAAAGTCAATTTCAATTTGAGTTCAAATAATAATGTTGTCAATTTCAATTGAGACAATGTGATCAAATACAAAGAGCCTTGTATGCCTTGATCTGCTCATACTGAAACCAAAACTTTGTCATAAAGTTTCAGTAACCTGTATAATGCCATATACCTGTGAAAAATTGAATCGAAGACCTGTAACTAGAACATGTGACTACAAATCAACTGAGAAATCAATGTGAATTCCAAAGCACTACATAATCAATGTTGACATTGTTGAAATCAAGGATATGAATCACAACACATTTTGACATCAAGGACAAACCACAAAACAAATGAAAGCCAACAAACATTTGCAGGAGTTTGGAGATTTGATGGGAGATTATGAAGTGGATTTTGAGGATGTGATTATGAAATTTTTTGTGCAGTCCTTGAAAGGGGATTCAAGAGACTGGTTCTCTTTTTTACCATTTTCCTCTATATACTCTTGGAATGAACTTGAGATAACTTTCATAGAGAAATTTGGTGAAAGAGTGAATCCAAGTGAATTAAGGGGAAATTCTATGCAAATTCAAAGACACGAAGATGAATCAATCCCCTCTTTTAATCTCATATTTACAAGACCTTTAAAGGATATCCCTAAAAATATCAGACCAAATAATGATGAATGCTTGGTCGTATACCTTGGTGCATTTGACGACAAGATGAGCTAGCTATTAAGGGATAAAGAGCCTGCAACACTACATCAAGCATATCAAAGTGCCATGGATATTGAGAACAATTTGAAGTATTCAATGATGAAAGGGCATAGGGATGTGAGTGTTGGTCATCCTAACATACCCCATGCAAATAGAACTCATAGATAAGATAATAATTTTTCTTGTCAAGATGATAATGCTTCTGGTATTTTTATTTCTTCATCATCACAATATGCAAATCATAATAAATACTAGACCAAGAGTGAACAGAGTTTGAGCAATGTTGCTTAAAAGTATTATGTTGAAAATTTGTATAAAATGAAAAAGTTTGAAGGAGAATCATCACATGAACTATTTTTGAGGTGTTTGGATGCTCTGATAGAATTCCCTCTCACTTGCAGACCTAAAGATTATTAGTGTATTGATTTTTTTTTTGAAATTTATGAATTTGGGCTGAGTGCTTTGTATAAAGAATTGTAGCCTCATAGCTTTAATCAAATACCTAATTGGATAATGGCTATGGAATATATTAAATGTGGATATGTACAAAGTATGGATTCCCAAGATAGAGACAATAATTTTTCTCTTGAAAAGAATCAAAAGGCAAAGCAACATGGTACTGCTAAAGAAAAAGATACGTGGGATGATAATAAAGTAAATATGTATGAATGCTTTCCTAGTGATGTCTCGGGAAAAGGAGAGGCGAAAGAGGTGTCTGATGGAATTCCATGTCATGTCTTGGTTAGTGAGAATGATACTAATGTTGATAACACTCCATCACAAATAAGTAATCAAGACATTGAAGATAGATTTTTGAGCACTCACTTCAAAGAATTTGAACATGGTATGTATAGTGATGAGTTTTCTTGTGATGAGGAATATAATGATAGCCAACCTGATTATTCTTTTGATGATTATGAATGCTCATGTAGGGATGATTCATAGGTGTTTTCTCCACTTAAAAAATGAAGTGATCTGAATGTTGATGAAATCATTTGTCCCCTAGTAGATGATCAGGTTTCACTTAGTGCATATTTCAAATGGAATGTGGGTTTGTCATCAATGGAGCATATCAATTCAGTGAAAGATGGAGAACTTGAAGATAAGAACATATGTATTCAGTATGTTGGTACTAAGTATGAAGCTGAGAATGATGAACATGCTTTTGGCCCTCTTGTTCCTGACTGCTCATATGAAGCAGAGGTAGATTCAAGTACACATGAAGAGGAGTATAAGGTACTTGTGGATAATAAAAGGTCTTCCTTATTAAATGAGAAAATTGCACATTATGATGAGCACATGGATTTTTAATTAATGCTATCACACATTAATAATATTGAAAACTTTCCAATTTATCTGATAATGAATTCCCAGAATATGAGTCTCAAAGGCTAACCATTGATGATATGGATGAAATGGAGAGTTCATCTGTATATTCTTCCAGTGACTGTGATGATTCCAAATATAGTGGTGATATGGAATATTTAGACTTTCATGCTGAGAAGGTAGAGGTTTCTATGATAACAATGAAGGTGTGGGAAAATCCCTTATATGATGAACCCTTATCAACACATGAGATGACAAATAATGATTCTTACTGGTGTAGGAATAATCCACTTTTTGTTGAGGACTTTGATAAGTGCTTGGCAAGTGTTACTTGCACATATGAAGGATATGATATAGTTGAAATAGCAGGGAGTGGAGGTAAGCCTGATACCAAGTTTTTGACTTTTCCCTTGAGGAAGGTAATGTTGGTTCAACAATTACCCAGTCACATGAGAAATGTGATGGTATAAAAATTGATGAAATGGCATGCCTACAAATGAGTAAGTAGATCATATTGAATAGTAATCAGGGATGCCATTTAGAGGGCTGACAATTGAAATTGATAGTTGTTCACATAGAGAAGACCTCAAAGATGAAGATGACAACAATAGGAAAAAAATCACTAATAACAACATTGAATGCAGTGCTAGTGTTGATGAGAAATAGTTTACTAAACTTTCAAATTATGCAAATGTTATAGGACTATTTGATTCATGTGAAGGGGAGCTTAGGGGTACAAATAGCATTAAGCATGATGTTAGCCAGTACAAATGAACACTTGATTTTTTTTGCAGAAGCTCCACATCTTATCGATCTTATCATGGAGTTGCTTCCATCTAATGAAGATTCCCCTATATTTGTGTTTCAATCCTCAAATACCTTGGGAGAAATTGGGCATGACATACAACAAAGTGTTTTTGAAGATCTTCAATTTGATGAACAAATTGAATGCAATGTCATAATCTATGATCAGGTGGAATATGAAAGTTTTATATTTCCAATTCATCTAGATGAGCTTATGATGCAACATGATAATGAGCAGAACATTTTCATGGTAAGTGGAGTGGATGATGTCAGTCATGGTGGTGTTGGTTGCCCAAAAATGCACAATATTGATATTGATTCGTTGATATCAAAACAAAATAAGGTATTTGACAGAGGAAAGAGTTGCTTCTAAGTTTTGGGAGGTTGTCGAGCCTCCAATCTAGAGAATGAACTTAATGAAAATGGGTGAGAAGGTTTTTGTTATGGGAAAAGAAGGTTACATTCTATATCCCTATAACCATGCTCATTCTTTCTGATGGTTTGCTTCAGCCATAGATCTAGATTCTTGGTATTCCTACAAGAGGTATACATCCCCAGTCATAGCCACTGGTGGAACCCTAAAATTTCATCGTTCTACTAGTTCTATTTGCTAACCTGTGACCTTTTCTTCCTCACTATTAATAGTGTTTATGGTTTTATCACTTGACTCATTTATACCCTTAATCCATTCATTGGATTGTATTCATTCATTGACCATATGCACTAGGTCACTGTTTAAATCATGTGGCATTTCATGGACCCCGCTATCATTTTGACCAGCCCCATCATTCAAGTCACCCGCAATGCCTAGGAAATCCCTTTCTTTATGAAAAAATTATTTTCACATGTGCTTTCAAACCTTTTAAGTATGTTGCTTGTGGTCTATCATTCATCATGAGTTTTGTTTAAAATGCCCATGCTCATCAAGCAATGAGCAATGTACTTCCCTTCGTAGCACCATTTGAGTCCATCATTATGGGTTCATCGCTTGTCACATGTTGTGTTTCCCCCTCCACAAGGTAACCTATGATGAGTGATGTGGTTGAGCTCTTAATTCATCGTCGGTCCCAAGGTCAACCGCAAGCCATGTGTTTCATTGTCGCTGCAGGAAGATAACACGTGATGAGTGATGTAGTTAATTCCTTAACCCATCACTGGACCTTGCACTATCGCTAGTTTTCGTGTGTCATTCAAAGGAAAACCCATGATCGCCAATGGGTGGAGTTCCTCCCCATCACACGGGTTTGGTTTATCACTGGTTGAGGAAGCTCGATAGAAAAGGAACCCATGATGAGAAAAGTAAAGCAAGGATCTTTGGCTAAGATTTTCCCATGGTCAAATCAAGAGTTGGTATCTCATCACTGGATCTAAGGCCATCACTTGATGAGGTTTCAAATTGGAATGTGAACTAGAGATGGGAAACACATTCCAGGATGTGGTTAAGATTTTCCTACAATCAACAGGATCGATGACGGATAAGTCAAGGATGATTGGGTAAGGATGTGAATAGATACGTGGCAACTTTAAAGCACATCCTCATTGTTTCTTGGTACAATCAATAAAGCAAGTGGTGACTCTTAATGTTTCTTGTTGATCGATTTTTAAATCCATGGCGATCAATGGTGGAAATGTAACGTACAATAATTGATCCTTTTGCTCACACGAGTGAGCCAAGATGGCTATTAATTGCAACTAGCATTAAATTCCTCTAATTAATGAGGATTTGTTGTAGTTTGATCAAATCATTTGTGAATTATTGGAGCACAAAATTAATTGCTGCAAGTAGTGGAAGTTTTAAGCCCAAGTTATGCTAAGGTGGTGGCATGGCATCTTTTGGCATGTAAGTGTGTATGCTTGTTGCATTTCTATTATGATTCAGCTATTTTTTGTGACTGGAACCCGTGGGTTTTTTTGTTGCTTATACATGTGAATTTCCTGGAAGTTGTGGTTTGTGTTTTGTTGCATAACTGACTCTAGTTGTTATTATATCCTGAAAAAATGAGTGAGTTGAGTACTCTCGTTGCATCAGTTTGAAGGTCTAGAAGGTTGAGTATGCAAGAACCAGTTGCATACATACCTAAGGATAAACCCCTCCCAATTGAGGTGCCAATTGTTCCAAAGAAAAGGAGAAGTGCATGCAGGAATTGTGAGAAAGTTGTTGTTAGGAGCATGTATGACTTGAGGAACAAAACTATGTCACAAAAACTAGCCGGGATACAAGAGAGTGGGCTTGTATTTGTGAAAGAATTAACGAGACCTTATACGGATCCTAGGGTTTTTTCAAGGCCCTCTGCTCCTATTTTAATTTTATGTAGTTCTTCAAGTGAAGAGGGAGGAGTTGGCCCTGGCCCTAGCCAATGCCCTGAGTTTTTGGTGCCTTATAGCGACTCAGATAATGAGATCATTATTATTGCAACTCCACTCTCTATCATAAGACTAGGTGAGGGTGGTTACTCAGCAGCTGACAAGGTTAGGCAACACTTGTGTCCTCTTCTATTGGTGTTGGGTTTTGGGTGTTGTGGTGATTAGGCTTCCGAGTGGCTAGTTCTATTGGTTCGTTTTGTTGGTGCTGATTTGTGGGTTGATGTCATTGATTGTGATGGTGGTTGCTCCAATGTTGGTAAATGTGCCAATTTTGGCGACACTTTTTGGAAGGCTTGCGTGGCAATTTTGATGAATGGGTTGGTGTTATTTTTTCCTTTTTCTTTTACCATGATAAAGGAATGATTAAAGATGTAACGGTTTGGGAAATTAACCCTAATGAAATAAATTTTGAAATTAACGTGAAATGTAATTACATTTCAGCTGGATTCTTTGTTACTCCCTTGTGTTATAAAAGGGATTCCATGGCTCAATGTAAGGGGTTTCTGATAGAAATTTTGAGTCCAGTACGTTCTAGGTAGGATTCGAATATAGAAAGGAAAAATCAAAATGCAAAATGCTTGATGAATTTTCTAGGAAATTGTCTTGGGTATAGGTTATGTATGTAATAGTCTTAAATGGTTTTACATAGATTACCGATATTAAAACAACTATAAATTCCAAAACATATACTCTCCTTTTGTACATTTTCACAAATCATAAATGAAATCATGAAATATTTTTTTTTCTATCATCAATGGTTCAATTGGATGTATGGCTTTATTTCCTTGCTTTAACTCAAAGGGTTAATTAGAATGCTTGGGAAAAGTCATGGGTGTGTGAGAATTTGCAAGGATTTGGTAAGAAGTTATTTTTTGGGTAATATGAGTCTTTGAATTGCAAGGCATTATAGAGATATTCTATATATATCATAATTGAATAATCGATGTATTACTGGTTGTTTCATATTTGACTCCATTTACCCAATTGATGAGGCACTATCTTGTTTATCAATAGTTCATGCAATTAAGTGAATAAGTAATATACCTAGCTATGGATTCAAAATTAGAACAATACCTATTAAATTTTTCCAATTCTGAAATGTATGTTTGAAAAGCACCCACATTCCTAGCAACATAGATATTAATTTTCTTGAAGACCTGTCAAATCTTTAGTGAATTTAGTGTGTTTTCCTCAAATAGGAATGAATATGTATTGAAGTGTTCTTGAGAATTTGATATACCAAATGAACACAATAAGGAATACCCTCCTTGGTCCTATAGAGCCTAAAGTGTAGGAATAAAGACCTCAAAATTCTCTATTTGTTGTGTTGGCCACTAACTTCGAACAATTTTTGAACATAAGGGTTGGCTACCCTTTAGAGAATTCCATGGTTAGCTAGAAAAAACACCATTAGGGTATACTCAAAGCCAAGGTGGAACTTTAATTCCTCCTTCCACAATCCCCATCTCCATTTCTACATACACTAGTACTCATGTTACCACAACCATTGAACCTAATATAAATGTGAATACTTCCTTAGGTATTTCCATTGGGAATCCTTCTAGCTTTGTGCATTCAAATATCATATCTCCTCAACCATCTCCCCTTACAAGCCTACAATTCACTTGACCTCTAAAAACATACACCACTCCACCTTATTCCCATCTATCTCATAATACCAACAATGATCCCATCATCAACACACTTTTGCAAAACATGATACCCCTTCAACAACAAATCACCACCCTAAATAAAAACAACAATGGACAAACTTCACAATACATCAAAACCAATATTTTATCCTTGGAGATATTGAGAACAAAAGTTCCACAAGGTATAAAGGTTCCTATATTTGAGAAATATGGTGGGAAAGGAGATCCTGTTAGCCATGTTTCCACTTACACAACACTATGTAGTGATTTTATTTTTTAAGATAAGATCTTGGCTAAGATTTTCCCTAGATCCTTGAAAGATATTTCCTTATAGTTTTTTTTCTCCTTACCAAATAATTCAATCTGATCATTCAATGAACTTATTGATTCCTTTTACAACCACTTCCAAATTCATATGGGTCCCAAGATTACTTTAGCTGGCCTAATGAAATGTAAACAAAAGGATGATGAGAAATTCACCGATTTCATAACATGATATCAAATGCTTTATTCACAAGTAATCATTAAGATTCTTGATGCCTACCTTCAAAGAATTTTTATTTCCAACTTGCAAGACAAAATTCAAACTAAGCTTTAGATGATGAGATTTCCCTCCTTCACACAGTTATGCACAACCCTTCGTGATTACCAGAATTCTATTAGAAATCATGATGTGAAAAATCCACCTAGCCATCATGAAAAGTCTAAATCCGCACCTAAAAATAGTTATCAACCTTTCAAGAAATAGAACAGGGGCTTTTTACAACTCAATTACCCTCAAAAGAATCAACAAGTTGATAAACAAGTGGTTGCTATAAAGATGACACATCATTTTTCCTTTGGGGATAGGAATAAACAATTTACCCTTTTAACCAACACCCTTCATAATATCATATTTCAACTCATGGACAAGAATATGATTCCCTCACCTCCTATCAAAGCTCCTGATCCTAATAAACCATTACCCTCAAACTATAGATCAAATGCTTATTTCCATTACCACCAACAAAATGGACATGATATGGAATATTGTAAGCATCTTAAACATCTTGTGCATGACCTAATTGATTCTAATCGACTTCAAATTGGAGGTGTGAATGATCAAGGTAATAAGTTTGTAGCTCCTCCTAACCAAAACTTACAAATATTTACCAATCCCATGCCGAAACACACTATTTCATTTGTTAAAGCTAGTGAATGTAGAATGATGTGATGAATGTTGACACAAATGATGAAAACATAAGAGATGAAAATATGGACGAAGCGGTTGGAGTAGTGACATTTATTGAAGCTAAACCTCATATGGGCCAAACGAAAATGCCCCTTAATATTGATTTCTCACAAAAAGACAATCAAACATGCACCTAATGGTCCTCTTTACATAGCTGGCAGAATCAATGACAATCCTACCAATGGGATATTAATTGATCTCATTTGTGTAGAGATTGTGATCACTAAAGAATTCCTATTTTGTATGAACTTTATCAAGATACATATGAAAGACCAAAAGCATGGATAAAAATGCATAATGGTTTTTCTCTCCTTGGTCTTGGCTCAATAAATCTCCCTCTAAATTTTGGATCACAAACATTAAATGTATCATTTAGTAGCATCCCGTCATCAAACCAATTTCATGTGAAGTTAGGCTATCCATCACTTCGCTCCATGAATTTCATCCAATTGGTTGTGCATAAATGTTTAGTTTCCCTTTGGCAATGAGATCTTTATTGTGCGCCATAGTGGCTTTAATCCTATGTCTTCTCGTTGGAACTTTTCATTGGATTTCTTTTGGCCCATGCCTATTAAACATATTAGACCCCATGAAGACTTCTTTTCCAAATCATATAAAAAGTTTAAGGCAAAGTGCATAGCATAATTATCCCTTAGAAATATGCCTCAGACTATGATAGAGCCACCCATCCTTGATGAAAACATAATTGAACCAAAATCCCTCCCAAACATCCAAAAGCAACCTATTACAAATCCTCCTACAATTTCATATAAGAGACCACAAGACAATCAAAATAACCCTGTTGTGTCTCCTAAAATCAAACAAGTTTACAAAGCTAAAGATAAAGTAGTTGAGCAACCTCCCATGGTTCCTTTCATTCCTCCCTTAAGGGAAGAAAAGAAGCCTATGGTTAATAAGCCCGCTCCTACACAATCACAAATTGACAACAGATTGCGAAGAAACTGAAATGCTAGAGAGTGTAGGCGTAGATGTCGTGCTATTGCTTGTATGATACAAACTAAAGAATAAAATAGCAACATAGAAAATAAAAATCTGAACTTATCTCCCACAAGGCATGATCTCTCTTTGCCCTCGTCATAACGTAAAAATGAACAAACTTCTATGGATATTATCATTAGACCTCCCATTGTGATTAATTTAGATGATAATATTGGCATTACAAAGATTGATGAACAAGTGCATAATGATTTGATATTTTTCTCCTCTTCTATGAGCTTAAATGAAAATTTTCCTAAAAAGAGTGTTGAACTTGGTGCATGTCCTAGTTCGCCACTTGATATTTTCCCTTTAGCTTGTTGTCTTCCTTCTGTATATACTAATCAAGATCAGGATGCATATGACCTACTATAGGTTGACTCACATGTGCCTTACTAGTCTTTTGCTTTATTTTCTTTTTTATTTTTCTTTATGCAATAATTAGGTCTCTTCCATGTTTTCCATGTTGACCCAAAATAATTAGGTCTCTAGCATAATTTAGGTCTCTTCCATGGATGACTTAAGGAATCAAGAAATTTAGGTCTCTTCCATGTTTCTAAGGGATAATTATGCCTCAGACTAGTTGACCCAAAATATTTCTAAGGGATGACTTAAAGAATCAAGAAATTTAGGTCTCTTCCATGTTGACCCAAAATAATTTTTCTTTTTTTTCTCTTTGTGTCATTCTTCCAGTTCTATGAGTATTTGGGGAATGATGACATTTATGAACTTTATAACAATATTGTAGAAAAGATATACTAACCCCAAATCTATATATCCCTTATGTATTTTTAGGGGTAACCCCTCCTTCCTTTTTCAAGACATAGCTTCATTTTTGAAACATATGACTTGGCATAGGGCTTTTTGAATAAGCTCTCATGTCTTAGGATTGAACATTGGCTATTTTAAATCAATTTCTCACAACAATGGTGTTAGCAACCACTTTAAAGTGGGGCATACATCAATAATATCTTTCAAAATTTCTCATGTTTCATGGTGTGATTTTATTTATTCTTGTGATGTTTCCTTTTATTGGTGGTGTCATTGGGTTTTGTGTTCTCCAAGAGTGTGATATCTCTTAGCATACAACTTTCCTCTTAGTAGTGTTGTGACAAATTGCATTCCCTAAGATGTGAATCTTTTACTCTTGACTTGTCCTCTCTTGGAGACATTAGGCATGATGTTCCCTAAGAAGAAGACCTTACATTAACTAATAAAAATCTATTTGAACAAAAAAAAATTTACTAGCATTGTTGTTCATAAGTGTTTAGCATAATACAGCTTGTTAAGCCTTATGAAGATCGAAAATCTAAATTCAACACCATCAAGCATAACACACCTTGCTTGCCTATTGATGCATAGCTAGGATGATTCAACAACACGTCTCACAAACCTTCAATAATAATCCAAAACAATCTTTGTATAACACATGCTATTAGGAATTGTATATCACATTGGAAACATAACTGTGGCAGCCCACAATTTAATGCAATGAACAGTCATTAATAACTTCTAAAAAAAAAATAATGAAGTCAATCACTCTTGTGAGATTTAATAAAACATATTTATAGACTTTTCCTCCAATTTTTATGAAGATCTAACGGTGGAAATGAAAGTTATTGTATTTTTCCCAAAACTTTAAACCCTAGGTAGGGTTCAGACCTGCCCTCACAAAAATGGTCATAACTTATTCAAATCTTAATGAAATTTGATGATACTTGAAGAAAATAAAATTAGATTCACATGGAAACAAAATCCAATTGGTTTCATATCCAAAATATAGAATTTACATTCCGTACCATCACATTTTTCAGACTATAAATTCTGCACAATATTGTTAGAATAGGCAGTCTCACCAAAATAGTCATATCTTCCACAAAACTTAATAAAATTCAATAAAAGAAAAATAATTTGAAACTAGAAACAGATATGTTTCCATCCATATATGATACTCCATTATTTGAGTCCATACCAGGCCGTAAAGCACAACTTCAGCCTGGAAACAATGTGAAAATCAGAAAATGCACAAAATTTGAGGTTTCCATTCATCAAACTTAAAAAAAAAATGTCTCCAACCCCCAATTCGAGTTTTTTAGGGTGTATTTATACATTTCCAACCACAACCAACAATTTTCAACTACCTTTTGATTAGTTTGTTGACAAAACACCTTAATGACACTTTTTGACAAGTTGCTTGACAACTTTCTTGAGCAACTTTTACAATTTTTACAATATGGAACAACCTTAAACATTATTTGACAAATGACTTAAAATGTGACTTCCTAAGACTCAAAAACCTCTATAATTTTTTGATAAACCTTATTATAAGACTCAATACACAAAATAGAGAAACTATTTACAAATGGCCTTATGGAGGCAAGAAATCAAACAGGTGCTCCTGCACCAAATTCCCGGGGGAAAAAGAATTCAAGCCCCTTTGAATTGTCTTCTTCCTGGTCTTCCAGTTACTTTTCACTTTGTACTTTTTCTTTTCAATCATCATTGGTCCTTTCTTCCTTTTCTTCTTCTTATGCCTTCTTCTATCAATCATTCTTGCAACTTGGAGGTCCCAAAACTCTATCAGATCATCATATCCTTCCCTTTGTCCTTCATAACCTGCACATACATAGTCCAAAGAAAAATTAGAAACACAATATAGAGACCTTGAGGTATCCTCTTTGTCTTCTTGTACTTCAAATTCATCTTCACCCATAACCAACTTATCCAATATTGACACCAATCCACTTGCAACCTCAATGTCCTTGTCTTCGTCCTTGATGAGTTCCTCTTCCTCTTGTTTGGCATGCCCATCACCAACATTACTATCCCATTCTTCTTCAATAGTTGCATATTGTGCCCATAAGTCTTCTTCATCTTTGACTGATTTTGCTGCCCTCTTCTTATTTCTTTGCTTCTTCATAATCTTCTTTAGAGGCCATCTTAACCTCTTTGACATTGGTATATGCCAACTCCTTAGTGGTTTCTTAAGAAGTTCATGTTCCTTGGCTAATATTTCCAACTCTTGTCTCATCTCTTCCATGGCTTTCTCAAACTCTATTTTTCTTGCCTTCTTTCTCTCCATCTTTCTCAACTCTTTTTCCTCTCTTTTCTTCTTCCTTCATGAATCCTTAGCTTGCAAATATCTTTCCAATCTTTTCAAAAAATCCATCTTCACAAGCAAGTCTCTCCTTGCTTCCACTTCACTTTGCCACACCTAGGCAATCAAGTTCCTTCTTCAACCTGCACAACACAACACACAACCACAACCACCAAAACACAAAACCAACAAACTTCACCAACCCATATCTTTTCCAGGCTCTGATACCAATTTGATGCAGAGCTAGGAGGATTCAACAACACATCTCACAAAAATTCAATAATAATCCAAAACAATCTTTGTATAACACATGCTATTACACTAGTAGAATTTGGCAAATAAATGACTACGTGACTAAAAATTTTAGTCACATGACTAAAATTTTTAGTCACATGACTAACAGTAGTATTTTTTTAAAAATAAATGACTAATTTGGTCATTTATAAGTGACTAATTTGGTAATTGGGTAAAATCACAACTAAATGACTAAATAAATGACTAATATCAGACAAATAAAACTGACTAAATAAATAACTAAATATATGGATAAATTAATGACTAAATAAATGACTATTACTCCTCTATTCTTTTTTCTTTCAAATTTGATCATAATCCATAGAGCTTAAGCCCCCCTCATGGGACCCCTACCAAAGCGGGTCATTTGGCTGCCTAGGTTGCTTGGTGCACCAAAAATACCTATTGTGTGGAAGACATTACCTTTCGATGCAGTCTTAAGGCCTTCACATATTTTATCAAATTTTTTAACAGTTACATTCTTTAACTTTTATTTTTTATTATAGAATACAATATATAATAATAATAATATAACCTATATATACTATTAAACATAATAATAAATATAATTATATCATATATAATTTAATCTTATTAATATTATATTAAATATATATAATATATTAATTATATTTTATATTATATTTATTATATTATTTTTTTATAACTAAACGAATCTTAATGATACCAAGTTTCCACAATCCATATAGATTCTTGTTAGATGATTTCTGGATTTGATTGTGTAAGAATTTTTGCATCAACATTTTGGATCACACTCTGTGATCCATCATCAGGATAGATGAGAGCTCAAGGAGAAAAATGATAAGTTGCAGACTAAGAATTAGCTAAAAAAGGCCATGAGAAGGGATGAGGGAGAGAGGTGGCATGTATAACAAGGACAATAGCAGATAACCAATAGGCCACTTGGAACAAAATACATATTCAATTAAAAAGATACACTACAAATAAAGAATACATAAAGAAAACGTTTAATCAAAAGGCTATTGAAAATTAAAATAATAAGATAATACCAATGAGAAAAAAAAATTAAATTACAATTTAAATTAAATTCAAAATAAAATTAGCTCATTTTAAATATTCAAATATAATGATAAATTGTCTCATATTTATATTTAAATAAAAATGTCTCTCTCTCTCTCACACACACACACACATATATATATATAATAAAGATAGAAAAATAAGTAAAAGACAATTAAAATTAAAAATAAATAAGAGAATTGAACGAATCTTAGTCATTCATCATTTTTTGCCTTTTTTTTTGTTGTTTTTCACCATATTTTGTTGCTTCTCCCGCCACTATTGGTTCCCACTCCTCCAAATTCTTCCTCACTAGTATTGACCTTTCACTTCTCCAATTTTGCGAGCTACAGTCTGAAAATAAGGATTCGCCGAGGGTTCAAGGTTTTCGTATTTCCAACTCAAGAATCTAAGTAAGCCCTTAAACCCTGATATTTTCAATTTTCATTTACTATGAATAGATTGAAGCAAACATTTAGAGGTGTAATTATTACTGTTTAAGAAAATTTGGTTTACTATGAATAGATTAAAGGTTGAGGATTTGGGCTTTACACCCACCGGTGTATTTGCTAAAATTTTTCTAAGGAATTTTTAGAAAGACCCATTTTGAACATATCCTGTAGGGTGGATGGAGGTCCATACCCTGTTCCAAAGATCTCATTTGTGCAGGCAGGAAGAATGCTAGCAAAGGTTGTGGAGGCGGGTCTTACACTTGCCAATAGCATTTGCTTGAAGGTTTAAAAAGCCTTTTCAACAAATCCATCCGTGCGTACCCTGCAATCAATGTATTCTATAAGATCACATCTCTTTGAGAAATTTTGTTTCAGACTTCACAATTTCCAGTAAGAGCAGTAAGAAAAAGTAAGAAAATATTCCCTACTAAGGCAACAAATTGAAAATTCCATGTATATTAAGAAAGACTCTGGAGAGAAACTAGTATATTATAGAAGATGGGATTGTTTGCCATTGGATTGCAGATGAATGTCTAATTCCTTTTAGTGTGCCACCCTACTGAATATAACTTTTTTGTGAAGTTTTTGGAATCTCCTGCATTGGGTGATTTGTATGTTTGATTGATGAGGAACCATGTTGAAGATCAAAAACTCCATCAGGATACCATGCCACTTGTGGATAAGATGTCTTTGTGAAATTCTTTGAATTCACATAATCTATAACTATTGTTATAACGTTAAAGGTAGGCACTTTTGATGCTTTTAAGTTCATAAAACCCAAGCATAGGGCTTTGTGCTCCTTTCAAGTAGAGTAATGGAATCTACAAAATCTTGGGCATATCCCACTCTACAAGATAACATTGTTGTGGTGTGGTAGTAGTCGTCAATTTATTCAATCTCAAGCTCTTCCTAAAGAACATGTGTTGTTGGTTGTTTTTTAATTAATTTATCAATTTTGTCTAGGAAAGCAAGCCTATTTGGCCCCATTCTATATTCTCTGGAGAAAGCAGATTTATATATTAGAAAAAAACAATAAAATATTTATGTTAGTCAGTTTTACTGTATCTTTGATTAATGACAATTTGTCTATGATTACACAATTCTTCCCTGAGGATAATTTTAGGGAGAAGAATAAAAATATTTTGCAGCTTCATATACTCTTTGTATATTTGTTATTATATCCAATTGTATACTTGGAAGAGGTGGTTCGTACTGTTAAATATTTAATTATTTTTTGTCTTAACTCAGCAATCAATTATTGTTTTAAATTTAATTTACTGTACAAAAGTTATTTCTTAGAGCTAATATGTAGATAATATATTAAATTCTTATTCCAATTTATACAACTGATATTCAAAAATATTGATTGTTCTATCTGTGTTCTCCATTTAGGCTTGTGGAATGAAACTTTTAAAGAAAAAGGATAACCCTGACTACAAGGTAACTAGTAGTTTTCTATGCATGGTTTGATTCTCTTTGAATATAATATAGTTATACTGATAATATTTAATAAACATGTTGGATTTTCTATATTTTTTTGGGAGTAAATGCCCTTAATGGACTTTAAAATCTTGCGACATACAATAGCAATGTTGGGATATGCAAAAGAGAAAGAGACAATTGTTTTGGAGCTAACATATAATTATGGTGTTACTGAATACACCAAAGGCAATGCATATGCACAAGTAAGAGCATATCATATGAATAACACAAGTCATGGGTTTTGGAGACTATTCTTATTTCTTAATAATCAAATTTTGCAATTTGTGTTTGTAGATTGCACTTGGCACATGATGTATACAAGAGTCCAGAGGCTCTTCGTATAGTTATGCAAGAACTTGGTGGGAAATAACCCAGGAACCAGGACCAATACCAGGGATTAATACTAAAATTACTTCTTTCCTTGATCCTGATGGATGGAAAACGGTGAGTTGTCTCTCTTTCTTATTGTTGCTTGTAGCTATAGACCTTAATTTTATAGAAGTTATCTAATGAAACTGAGCAAACTGACTCATTAAGAATGAAAAAACATATGTCACTATTGATTTCTCACATAGGCAAAGGAGATATTATGGTTATAAGTTGTTACTTTGATCAGATAGGTAGAATCATTCTGCCATGGCTATTACAAGTCACGATTCCCTCATAGCTGGGACAATCTATTATGCTATTGAGAAATATTGTCATATTATTGTTGACTTGCTTTGATTTTCACATAGATCCACGTGATATATAGAAATTTGAAGGAATATAGAAATTATATGCAATAAAAAGTACAAGTCTTCAAGTGGCATATTCTTGTGTAAATTCAACTCATGACATCATTTTATCATTTAGTCCCAGAGATTGGACTCATTCCCTAGAATCCCCCACTCACCACCCAAGTCATTTTTGCAGTCAAGGATTTAAACCTTAAACATTAAAATAAAATTCAAATTTACACCTCACTAACCTTTTCACTAGCCATTGCAAACCAGCCTAGTGCACATTTGTTTTGAATGTTTCTATCCAGTGGCCTCTGGCTTTCCTTGACTGATGCCATGTAGTAGCGGCTAGCAATTCCATAATCATCTTTGCTATGATAAGATCATGTAAGATTATAATATGAATGAGATTTCATGAGAGGGTGGTCAGTTGAAACAAGAGCTATCTCAGTCAACTGTTACACAAGAAAATGCTCTTAAAGTCAGCCAGTTCATGGCTTTGAGGGTCTGAATTCACAGCAGTATTATTTGTAGTAGCATCATCCTTTTTAGGCCTAAGAGAATGAATGGCCTTGATAATTTTACTCTCACATAAAAAGTCCATATGAGGAGTCATTTGAATTGATCTTTCCACCTTCTCTGGAAGAATACATTCTGACCAATTAGGCCTATGCCGTGGAGTTAGTGGCAAGTTTCTAGTGCTCGATTGTTACCCAAATACTTCCAACTTATCAAACTTTGAGAAGAGAATCAATAACCTAAACTATATCTAAATGGAAGAATTTTACTCAAATTCCATAAAGTTGGTTGATTGTTCTTTTGCACACTATCATATTAATAATTTTTTTCCCACAAGATGTCACAATTTTCATTGAACAAGTTGCTTGGATGAAATATTTCACATTCAAGTCATCTGGGAACATTTGGAAGCTAGAACTCCATTGTTTGTCTTAGGAAATTTTATCTCAAACTTTTCCTCCATCTATCAACATACCATACTTCCCATGGAATTCAAGACCAATAAAATTATTCAACCACAAGTGCATAGGCAATTGTTGGGAAGGATTTTATTTAGTCACTTGGTCAATCTATGATTGCTTTAACACCATTTTTTGATCAATGCTCTTTTTTACAAATTGATTTTTATATCATGCACTCTAGAGGCCTTGTAACAAGCTTTATTCTACTCCTTGTATGCTTATATTCATTGCATTGAATTGTATAGTTCATCAAAGAATCACCCAAATAAAATCCCTATGAGAAAAAAATTATTCATTTCTTGTCTACAAACAAAACAGATGCACCATATTGCTCGGGATATGCTCCACCTAATCTGATTTGCTTGCTTAGGGACATGCTACATCCTAACTTCACAACATTGATATGAACATGGGCTCATTGGCTAAATGGCAGATTCTCAAATGCCCATTTCCAAGGAAAAATACTTACTAGAAAACAAAAGCTATTCATCCAATACATATCAACAAATGACCAACAATAGCCAAGTTGAAGCCATGTTTGACAACTGAAATTAGTAATCATTTCTCAAAAAAGGTTATAAAGGCATATGCTTCATCTTAGCACATTTCTAGGACTACCATGTAGCAGTTCATGTCATAGGATTACAATTTAATGTCATAAGTAATAATATATAATAGAGTAGAATCTACATCCATTGCTCAAAGAAAGATGTCTCTATACACAATTTACAACAATTGCAGACATATGAAAAAAATGAGCTACAACAAACTACCTTTGTGCCTAAATCTTCAAAGAAATCATCCAGAAACTGAGGGATTATATGTCAAGTGAAAGGGAAACAACACTAAAGCCTTTCCAAGAAAAGAATATGAACAAGATTGGAAATTTTGGGTTTTCTACAACTAGAGAAAAATATTTGTTAAAAATCAACACTCTAACACAAACTAAATTTACCAAATGATATGGTAAACTTGTCCTTAAAGGTGAGCTCTTCATATGGATTTAGTTTTCTTGCGCTTTGATTTTTTCTTGGACAACTTCTGAGTCTCCATCTTTTGACGTGTAGCTTCAAATTCTTCTTCTGTTGGTTGTCCAAATTGGTCACTAGAACCCCCATATTTTGCTACAAGTGATGAGAACATTGAATCAATTTTTTGTTTTCTGTTAGTTTTTCATTAGGATATGAGTGCCATGAGGTCTTCTTCAGCAACTCCTTTCCTTTTCCTTGCAGAAACATTGCCACTCATTTATTGAATTCAAGAAGCAAAGTATAACTGCTGGCAAGAATGCACAAACCTCTTGACTAGCTATGCCTATAAAGCAACTATAGAATAAAGTAGATCAAAGAATACCTGGGAGGACATTTCAGAGGGCTGCAAGGTGCCTGTATTTTTTCTACTTTAGCACCCCATTGGCGATATGCTTTCCATTCCTTAGCTTCTCCTGAAAAGTCCATTAATCATGTACAATGAATAATCAATTACAAGCTAAATCAAGTAAAACATAAATGTCTTCATTTAACAAGTTCAAGATGTCAAAAGGACCTTGCAAAAAGATGACAAATAGTACTGCTATGCCTAAAATCTTATCTGGCTTTTTGCACAGGCAACACATTATGCCAGACAAAACTCCAAACAACTAGATAGAGTATACATAATTCAAAATACAATGAAAATTTTTATTTCATTAGGTAGTAGACAGAAAGAAAAGAGAAGGTATATGAAGATGGTAGGGGTAGTAAGGTGTCAACATGCCCTCACCAACATGCTTCTATTTCACAACCTACAATGGTCACAGGTGTAAAATTCATGCTAGTTGGAAACAAGGGAGCTCAAGAAAACAACAGTGGACAGGCTTTGTCCCACTCACTAGAAAAAAAAAATTGCAATAGAGAATGCACCAATTTTGATTCCCTTGCAAGATTCTGACCTAGACCCTTCATCCTCTCCCTTACAGACTCAACGATTAGCTAGTAAGTGTTTCTAGGAATGGTTGGTTTGTGTGAGGATAGTTGAATATCACTTATAGATACCAATGAAAAATAGAAAGTGTTTTAGAGAAGGATTTGAAGGTTCCTTTAGGAGATCTGGAAGGGTATCCATCTCATTGGAGACTAAAGATGTATATTGGTTAGAGTTATCTTTTCAACATGTATGGTCCAAATAGTTCAATCTGCAAGTAAATGTTATCCTTGGAGATGATTTTAATGTTATCTTTGGCCCTGATGAGTTTTGTTGTTTGATCTTATATATATATATGACAGACATGCATATATCATGTAGGCTCAATATAGGTTCATAAACACTGAAAGTATTTAGAATTATTTTAAGATATGCCACAGGTTGTCTTCTCTAGAGAAAACAACAGAAGATATTTAAAGAAGCATTACCTTACATTCAAGCTTGTTGGTTGCCATCTTGAGACAACTCAAAGTGTATGTAAGGAACAAGATCCCACTGATAAAAAAATGAAAGAATATGAGAAATAAGTAACCAATCTTATTTGAATCAAGACTACCAGGGTTATATATATTTGTGTGTTAAGCTCACATTTTTGGATGTTGTGTTGAAAGCTTTCTTGTGACTTATATCAAGATTGGCAGCTTTAATCCTCTGAATCTCAGCTCTACAAAATTCTTACAATCAGATTAGAAAATTATGTCAATACTAAGCAAAACACAACATTATGATATTGTCGTGTCTAATGGCATTTTTTTTTTTAAAAGTGGGCTTCTTTTATTCTGTTGATCTAAGTATCATTTGATTTTATTAAAAATCATTAGATATTTTTACTTGATAAAGCGATTATAGAAAGATGGCTCATGTTGCTTTTTCTCTAGAAATGCATAATAAACAAAAAGAAAACCATGAAAATCATATAAATTATGTCATTTAAATATATTTGAATTACTACTTTACCAACCTTTGTAGGTACTCATAGTTGATTCTCTTTTTATATCACTGTCTGAAGAGATCACCTCATAATTGCCATTTGAGGAGTAGTTGAAGTTCTGATTTGTTGATAAAGCCATTCTTAATGAAATAGTTTTGAAGAGAATTACACAAAACCAATGCGATATTGAAAATCAATAAAATATTAGCTTCTATTGTGAAATGAGTAGAACACATAGTTGTTGAAAAAAGATGCAGAATTTTAAAACATTTTCATGTCTTTGTACCTTGTTTAGGAGTCCAGTATTGGAACTGGAAGTGGAAGTCTAGCCCAAAGTGAGAGGAGAGGCTTTCATGTTAACCTATAAGAGGCAAGTGTAGTACCCACATTTTATTGTCATCACATTGAATGCACTCTTGCAGGGAAGGTTCACTTGATTACAATTTATTTTTAATCAATCCACTAGCACTCCAAAATTTGTTTTGCTCTATTATAAAAAATTGGATAACCTCTTCCATTAATGGCAAAGAGTGATCTTTACAGGTTATATCCATGGAAGAAGAAGGTTTACTATAATTACATCAGATCTATCTACATATTAAACTGTGAATAATCTGATATAAGTATAGAATGACGAGAATGTTCTCACACATCTACAACACATTCCACCATAAAAAACCTGCTCAAAAGCAGTCCAAGCAACTTGTCTCTAGACTTGCAGATGGTTTGTATTTCATTCTACGATTTGTAGTTATTGTCATACAAGAGGCCATAAATATAGACATTGTTGATTTCTTCCATTAGTACCCACATTTTATTGTCATCACATTGAATGCACTCTTGCAGGGAAGGTTCACTTGATTACAATTTATTTTTAATCAATCCACTAGCACTCCTAAATTTGTTTTGCTCTATTATAAAAAATTGGATAACCTCTTCCATTAATGGCAAAGAGTGATCTTTATAGGTTATATCCATGGAAGAAGAAGGTTTACTACAATTACATCAGATCTATCTACATATTAAACTGTGAATAATCTGATATAAGTATAGAATGACGAGAATGTTCTCACACATCTACAACACATTCCACCATAAAAAACCTGCTCAAAAGCAGTCCAAGCAACTTGTCTCTAGACTTGCAGATGGTTTGTATTTCATTCTATGATTTGTAGTTATTGTCATACAAGAGGCCATAAATCTAGACATTGTTGATTTCTTCATCCTTGTAAATTATGTGGTGGCATATACAATCACAAGAAGTCTACAATTGGTTTACATGATTTTTCTTTTAAGGAACTTCCTAGTTTGATATAAATGATTTTTGGTTGGATATATAAGCCAGACATAAACATATTACTTCCTCATAATGTAGTTTGTTTATTCATTAGATACTAGTTTTTTATGGCTCCATAACATAGGCAATATGACTTCTATGGTCAGTACCAACATTGCACAAAATCTTCTAGTTTGCAAAACTTCACAAACCCTACAGTTACTCTCAATAAGCATCTGAAAAGACAAAATTTCACATATATAAGGAAAATAATATTAACCTAAAGATGAAGAATCATACATGTAAGAGCAACTGTTTCATCTTCTAGAATGGTCCCTTAATCTTTCACTACTAATATACATCAATGGAAGAGTACATAGGGCACAGTAGAGTTTTTTAATCTATAGAAATTCTCCCCTTCACTGTATATTCAAGTATGTCGTAAAGATATGGCATCACATATGCCACCCACTTGTGTCTAAGGATTTCAATCTTAATATTTGAGGCACATATGGGCAAGGGAGAACAGAGATCCCAAAATATCCTATTACGCATCCATGGTGAGTTGTGACATTAACTACTCTTCTCAAGTATACACTATAGAGAATATAATACAAAATATCCTTCATGCACATATTTTATTCTCTACTGGTGTGCTATATTATGTTGTTCATGTATATTAGTAATTGGTTGTTTAATTTGGAAATTATACGAATAATGCAATTGTTATGATGATTTTCTTCCTGTTGTATGGCATCTAAGTTCTGGCAATTTAGACAGTAATCTCTTCTAGTTACAAGCTTTGCAATGAATGAAAAAATGATTCATTATATAAAGAGAGAGGGGTTGATCTTTGTTATGCAGGAGATGAATAAAATCTTAACTTGGGGCATAAGTTACCTGTAAGGGGTAACTAGCCCACAACTAATCTTATTCACTCAACTAAAGTTGACAAGTTATAATTAATCTAATGCACTTATCTTACATATATTTAGGGCATAATTTTCTATAAGTGGCCTTTATAGCATGAATCTCAACACTTGTAAAGAGAACTTAACAGAATTAGTGCATAATAATGCATAACTAAATGAATTTGTGGTAAGGTACACCATATGTCCCTTTCTATGTATTCAAATGCAATAAATTGTAAGCCTTTACTTAGTTTTACTTGTAACAGTCTTTAAGGCATTATCACAGACAGCTGGAGATGGGTGTATGAGAACTTGGGAAACAATAATGCCATTTAAAATTAGGAGGTAAATGAATAAGTGTATAATTATATTATGAATTTATGCATAAATATAGCAACTTGGAGACATTGGTCTAGCTATGTCATGCCACTTCAAAATAGGGTATGAGAGTAATTGAATAAACATGCAACTATATTGTATAAATATATTCACCAAGAAATTTGGAAGCAAATTGATTCCAAATCAGATTATGGGAGTAAATGAATATTGGTAGCATTATGTTATATATAAATATCACCATTGTGAGATGTGGGTATGACCCTGTGGGGACAGGTTCATGGTCCTTGTCCCTATATTGGAGTTTCTAGATGACCTCAATTTTTACCTTTGATGTGGTTGAGAAAAACATAGGGTAAAGATGCCTTGTGCACTCCTTCCAATCTTATAGTTAGAAAAGGGTTGTCTTGTCAAAACAAAGAGAAATATCTAAAGAACATAATGTTAATGGAGAATTCAATCCCATTTATGATGCTCTGATTGTTTGTCATCTTGTTTATACAAAGAAAATTTAATAGCTAGATGAACCTAAGTTGTAATTAGGTAAATATCATATTTTCGACCGCCTTATAATCTATTTGAAATTGGATTGAATCAACACTTTGTATTTCCTTGTCATAGAAACTGAAATACTTTGATTGGAAATTCTCAACAAATACTTTCCTGGTTATTTTTTAGGATCTCCTTTGTGTTGAATGGCACATATGGTTAATAGATTTTCTCCTTTCTAACTAATTTGGTATGGGACTTCTTTTTACCATTCAGAGCATGCTTCACATGTGAATATTGCTTAGATTCTATTTTCTATTTTTGTTGTTTACTTGCAATTGCATAGTTTTATTGAATATTGTGAATATCAGGTACTAAAATTGATATATTATTTCTATAAAGTAAATAGGGCATATTTTGATCTGAAAATGGAAGGGAAGCTTGATAATCCTGATCAAATAATTTGTGAAGATGTGGAAAGCTTTGTAAGAAATGTTGTTGATATCATATCATTGACATCAAGCAAAGTGCTCAATGTCTTTGCATTTACATGTGTACTATGGAATACAACTATTTTGTACTTGTGACTGTCTAAATTGATATTTTACTTTGTAATGTTTGGCATATTGTTGCCTCACAATTTACATTTTGCAATTGCATCAAAACAAGTTTTATTTTTTCAATATTTATTTATGTTATATATAGCAATTCTTTGGAAGAAATATTGTTTGATACAATCAGGTCTATTGCACCAAAACTGGTTTATTTTCTTCTGCTCTATTTAATTATTGGAAATTTTGCTACAATCTAGATCTTTGGACAAAAGATGATTTTTTTGAAGCTATAGGTAAAGTATCATTCAAATTTTTCTTTGGACCCCTCATTAACATATTTGTGTCCCAGCTTTGGAATCTATCTTGTGGCCCAGCTTTGGAAACTATCTTGCATTCCCATGTTTTAATTAGGAATGGGTATTTAAAACCAAAAGGGTCAATTACGGATTCTTTCCCACTTAAGTGATAACTTGATATGGTGTTGAGTTTTCAACCCAATTCACAAGTAGTGACAGTGCATTACTCCTTGGTTTTTTTCACATCATCATTCAAAATTTCAAACAACTACAAAGAATTTCTGTAGATATGCTATTTTAATTACAGTTTTCAATTTCCAAAGGCAAGCATAATATTTTTCACAAATTTGATAATTTTCCAAGCCATCTAATCATATTATTTGTGAGATATTATTGTGGTATATGAAACTTTGTTTTCTAGGGAAGCTTTTTGGCTTGTTTTTGTAATGTCATTAAGATATTTCATTATAGCTCCACATACTTGTGCTTGTTGTCAGACTAATGGAAAGTTTAATCTTGTATTCTTTAACTAAAATGCTCTAGCTAATTCTAAATAGGGCTCTCAATTATTTTATACAGGGCTTACAAAAGGAGGCAAACTTCGGGTATTCCTTGGTTAGAATACGAGATAATGCAGAGTCCATTTCTTTCTACAGGGGTGAAGAACATGAGTCCATTTCAATTAAGGTGTGCTTAACCTTTTTTAGTGCTTCACATGCTACAATTACTTAAGAAGTGCTTCATAAATTTCATCTATGTAGATAACTTCAGAATTAAGCAGTTATTTATTTTCCTCTCCTCTTCAAACATATTTTGAAACTTACTCCATATTGTGCCATAGAAGTCTTAGAGAGCAATTTATGCCTTTAAAATGACATACGGCTCGTTTAGAGACAATATGATGAACATATACTGTGCATTACTCTTGTTTAAAATTTAAATTAATTCTTGATGTTTAAACTCTTGAGTAGGGGTTTTTTCCAGCCTTGGTGAAAAATGCAAGAGAGCTTATAATTTGGAATAGGCATCTTGCTCTCTTCAGCAATGCCTATGATTTTTCTGTGCTTATTCTTCCAAGTTTAATAATTGCCCCAAGGTTCTTCAAAGGAGAGGTGGGTCAACTAATTTTAGATGATGGTATTTTGAGATAATATTCTTTGTATTCAACATAGGCAAGGTCCAATGTTGCTAAGATCATACTATTAATGTTTCCTTTGGGAAATGTTCAGGTTGAGTTTGGGGTTGTGACTCAATCTGGTATGGCATTCAAAAGAATTTTGCAAGCTTTGTCTGTCATTATATTAAAATTTGATCGTTTCAGGTGAGCAACAACTTTTAAAATTTATAAACACATGTATTTGTTAATAAGTAAGGTTTCTGATTTGGGCTTTCTGAAATACTGTACTTGTTATATTTGAGTTCCATATATATTCAGACTTTGAGAAGTGAATATATATCTATGAAATTCCTAGTAGTGATACTTAATATGTAATTAGTGTGGTGGTGCATTTGAGGCTGCAGACTATTCCATGCTCTTGTTTTGCTGAAGCTAGTCAACATCAAATTATGAAAAAATCTAAGAAAATGTTTACAAAATTTTGAAAGCATTTAGTTTGTGCAACTATGACTCAAACCTATCATGATTATTAGGATGTTAGGTTTTGTTGTTCATTAAGCTGATATGTCAAAGAGAATATTATTGAGTCAAATTATCTTTACATATGGGAGTGCAATAGGTATTTTTAAATATTTTCAACTAGTAAGGTTAGGTATTGGATAATAAAATGATCAGAACTGGCTACTATCAGGTTGTCATAAAAGTGCTCAATTATAATGGTTGGTGCAATAAGGGGATATAGAAGGATTGGAAAGCTATGATGGTTAGTGATGTAGAACATGATAGTCATTGTGACAAGGTCATATTGATCAACAAGATAGAGAAGGAACTTTTAGATCTCACTATTCTATTACTAGCAATGGCACCTTCGTGTGCAAAGGGTACGCCGAAGAGTTGTGGAAGGTCAATTAGTGATAGGTTCTTGTTTATAACCAATGAAAAGCCAATACTTACAAATTAAGTAGCAATTGAAATAGCAATGAAAGTTTTTATTTATGATCATCGTGGTTTAAAAATTGAAAGCCCAATTGTGGTGATATTGTACTACTATTTGCAACATGCTCTTAATTTCATATTCTTGATTTTGTGTTCCAATCTGGAGATTATAGGAAGAAATTACCTGAAACATATTTGGAGGATCCTACCCTTGTTTAGGAGTTTCCAACACCATTGCAAGGACTGTGTAGTAGATTAAAATGTGTCATGAATGCATAGCACATTGATTAAGAAACAAAAAATGGGTAGATGGAAATGGAACCTACAAGTTTTTCTGACTACAAGAAGAAAAAGCACGCTACAGAAAGGAAATTTAAGCAGCTTTTGCAAATTTGATACCCAATTAACCTCCATAATTGGAAATATGTGAATTGCATAATTTTTCCTTTTAGATTAACCCCCACACCAATTAACCTCCACAATTGGAAATATGTGAATCGCATAATTTTTCCTTTTAGATTAATCCCCACATCTGTCGGTTTTCAAAAATTTGAGAGCATTGATTTCCCCACAAAACCAATGATAGTACCAAACGATAAGAAAGTGATAAAAATAAATGTCAAATTAAAGACATGAAATTTCCATAGTCCAAGGGAATGAGTTGGAATGTTTTTGGTAAAAACCTGTGTAGAGTTTTTTGTATCAACATTTCCCGTAGAGTTTTTTAAATAAATATTTTATATCAGATATATGATCCATCATCAAGATGTCATTTAAAAAACAAGAAACAATTAATGAATTTGAGCATAAAATCAATAGTTAAATTCACATATTTCCAGACTATCTAATTCTTATGACCTTATCAAAACCGTGTTTGTTGTCTATGTAAAAAATCTCTCTCCATTTCTACATGGCCATTGAAGCAGGTAAATATTGACCAATGAGATCTGCACTTCACAATGTCTTACTAGGTATGTGGACATAATTTGTATACTTGTTTTGTCTCCTAGAAATCCATAGAAATAGCAACCTATATTTATGTTCAGAAAATAGATTACTTCATAAGTATGCACAAACACAAAAATGTTGGCTCTTGCAGTGATCAATGGGATAGATCCATCATCCAAATGAGTTGTTTGTATTTTTTTTTTCCTTAACATGGTAGGTACAAAATAATAAGCTTTGAGAATAAATAATATTTATGGCACCAAAGAACTGCATGTAACATGGAAAGTTCAATACTTGATGTGGTGTTGAAGAATTAAAATGACTATATGAAGAAACAAATAAATAGATTGCTTATTGAATATGCTGAACCAATGTGTTTGTTTCCCATCAGTATTTCTATACAGAAAACAGTAATACATTGTATTTTCTGATTAGAAAGACGAATTTAACCAGAGAAGTGGAAATGTGTAAATCATACAATCTCCTGACCCATGGAAAAATTGTCCAAAATCATTTTCTTTACATTGATCTAGAACTGAGCAAAAATAGTAATGCCTTCCTTGGGAAACAAAGGTGGGTATCAACCTGAATCTCAAATGCTGCCACACTTTGAAGGGGATACCACCCAGAGAATGTCCATCTGTACTTGAATCCAAAGCTCTAATATTTTTTTTTGAGGATCATATAATCTCACTTTCTTCTTTTGCATTTTAAACTTTACACCACAAATTGCAAAGAATCGATCAAAATTTTCCATAAACAATTTGGTGTTTAAATGATATACCAAAACTTGAAGAGTAAATCTCTGAAACCAAAAAGCGTAGTATTTTATTTAAAAAGAATAGGAAAGTACAGGGGATTTAGATAAAAATATAAACCTGATTTTATCATCCCATATTTCAACTTACAAAAAAGAGCAAATTTTTTTTACAAGATAAAGTTGGTTGTCCACACCCATAGGCCAACATACACCAGTCAAAAAATTAGTGTAAACCTGAAATTTTAACTCCTTGAATTTACCCCTAACACATCTATAAAAAAATAGTGCAATTTCCCCCACGGCCAAATCAACAATTTTCTCTTAAAAATAAAAAAGAACCCTTTCTACAAGATGCCAATACCAATCACTGACCTTGGAGTAAATGGAAAAAAAAAAAGAGCACTGTAAACTAAGAAATATAGGAATAATCGGCACTCACGTATGTATTGAGCTGCCTGACAAGCAAATGCAATTGTCAGGTTTAAAGCCAAATTCTACAATCGTTGCTAGCATCCTCCCTCCCATGCCAAAATGGGATCTTTGGAACATATGAACATCCATCGAATCATAAAGGATAGAGGAACTTTGTCAGATATAGTCACAAATGCCCTAGTAGACATGCATGATTACTTGCATCCTTCTCAATGGTAAAATTAGGTAAAATAAGCAATAATGTAGCACAATCCATGCCTAGATGGAACACAAAAATTAGATTTTTTTTGTTCTCATTTGAAAATGCATGAGTTATCTTTTGTTCTGGAAGCATAGAAAAGGCATATTATCTTTTGTTCTAGAAGTATAGAAAAGGCACGTGAACAATTTGAAAGAATGCCTCAAAGAGAGGTTATCTCATGGAATGCAATGATTGCAGGAAATGCAAAAAATAGATTTTTTAAAAAAGCTTTAGAAACTTTCAAACACATGCAATTGGTAGGTGTAAAGCCAAAGTCCACACTTTTTCCAACATTTTGTGCCAAAATAGGAGCATTGGAACAGGGTATGGACATCCATCAAACAATAAATAATAGAGGAACTTTATCGGATGTTGCAGTTGCAACTACCCTGGCAGACATGTATGCAAAATGTGTTAGCATAGAAAAGGCATGTGAATTGTTTGAAAAAATTCCCCAAAGAGATGTCATCTCATGGAATGGAATGATTGCAAGATATGCACAAGATGGATTTTGCAAGGATGATCTCAAAATATTTGAATTAATTGTAGGATATGCACAAGTACAAGCTATCTCTGCAGGTTAAAATGTAATAATGTAAGTGGAAAGAAATATATGTATTATCACAAAATTTTATGCATTAATGACTATGTTCTTTTGTTTTGGAATATTGATACATAAGATATAACTATGTATGTGATATTGGGGCATTACCTCTATGCACAATATTGGATCAACATTAAGATTGATCTGTGCTAGCATACAAAATGAAGGAAATGTGCTTCTAGGTCAATAAATATCATGTGAATAACATGAATGCTTAGATACATGAGCTTGAGATAAAGCATACATATTTCTAAGTAGTTCAGTAGTGTATATGTACACATGAAAAGGTTGTAGTATGTACTCATTTGTATAGGTTGAGCAATGAACAATGTATAGATTAAGTACAGGAGTGGAGATGCACAGAAAGAGGAATAAAAAAGGAAATTGAGATTAAAATCAGAATTCCACCTTAATGAAATCTTGTGAATTTTGTTAATATAAGGGGAGATTTATATTTGATACTGTAATGAACATGTGCAAAGATGCATCTTAAATTGTATAAGTTTAAAACATTCTGCAGTACATGCTTCAATGATGTTCTTAAGTGACCAAATCTATTCTATAGTATTGGTCTCCACTCGCTGATGTATATCCATTTCCCTATATTTGATAATCTATGAAATTTTGTGAAAGAAAGGGTTTTCTAATTAGGAAATTGGACCAGAGAGCAACATTTGCACCACATATTTGCTAGCTTAAATTCTAATTATAGTTTCTTTAATTTTATTTGTACTGCCAGAGTAATGAAATGGCATTATTATTTGGGCTCTTAAAAGGCTACAACAATACTCATGACAATAACTGCCAATAGCAAGAAAGGTTGTTTGTAGAAAATATTGTTTGCTAAAATGATGAGATTAACTAAGATTTTGCTTGGAAATAATCTTTTAGGGCAGAAGGGATTTTCTTTGAGATAATTCAATAATGCAATGCTCCTAGAGAGATAATTTCAGTTGAGACAAAAATGAGTTATCTTTTACTGGTTAGATGAGATCAATTCTCAACTTTCTTGCATGTGGTATTTAAGATTTCGAAGTTTGTAATAGAAAATGCTTTTCCACTGAGAAAGGATAGCAATATTTTCTATATTATGTGTAGCTAAAATTGAAAAAAATAATGCTTCAGTAATTTTCATCAAGTTTGCCAAAATATAGGAAGTTGATCATATTTAACACTATATTATTAGCTTTCTTATTTATATCACTGACTGGATCTTCTTGTGAATGTAGATTGGATATAGACATATTGACTGTGCTCCAGTCTATGGTAATGAAAATGAAGTAAGTTTCCACATCTATTTCCAAACTGCTTTATCAGTTCTTATGGTTGATATTTGATTATGAATTTTAATTGCAGAAATTCCAGGTTATTTCATAATTTGACAATGCTACTATTTACAATTCATCTTTATTTTCTCATCTTTTGAGTCCTAGTTATGGAATTCAAGTTATATTTACATTTATGATTTCCTCTAAATTTTGTGATGGATAGGGAGATAAAAAATCTCACTTGTTGTAATTGTTTGTACTATAAATTTTTCATGATTTTTCACATTAATATTAAATTGCTTTTTTCAAGTAGTAAAATTCAAAGAAAATTGACATAAACTAAGTAATGGAGACAACATGGCTAAGTGTGGACATTGTTTTCTCACAAGTTTGACAGAAAAATAACATAGTATAGCCAAGCAATGTAAATTCTAGATTTCTTTTTAGCAAAATAAAATTTGAAATCTCAAAATTAATTTTTCTATCAGTGTTTTCCTCAAACATTTCTTGATTCATTTCATGCTAATAAATATCCTCTTCTAAGTTTGCATTTAAGTTTATACTTCTATAATTGTATTAGGTCTCTAGTTATCTTGTGCAATTATAGAATGCAATTTTCCCCTTACTCAAATTACATATAGTTCTGAAGTTGTAGTTAGTGGTTGCAAGATTGGACTTGCACTTAAAGAAATATTTCAAAGGAATATAGTGAAGCGTGAGGACTTATGGATTACTTCCAAACTCTGGTAAGTCAAGGAAACTTGATTTTTTTTGGAGTTGTAGCACCTTAAGGAACATATTTTTAACTTTAGTTGATTTTTTTGTGAGAATCATAGGTGGTAGAAAACTTGGCCTTTTCCTATAGAAAATATTCAGTTCTATCTATAGATCTAGTTAATGTGATCTTAATATGCAATCTCTCATTCAAATATTTTGTTTGAACTTCTTTTCTCCTGTAGGCCCTCTGCCCTACCCTACCCCTCTATTTATGTGGTTTTTTGTGATTGGAAAATTGTGGATGAGGTTAGTATTCCTTTATTACAATGTTGAGTAAGCTTGAGTCACCAGCTTTAGATTAAACTTGGCCCATGCTTTATGTACCCCATGTTCCTTGCTACATGTATGATGGTGTTATGGCACTCCTTACTATAGAAAGGAGGATTTAAACTTTCTTGAAGATCTTTAGAGTGTTTATAGTCTTAACATTGAGGGAAATTCACATCATACCAAGAATTGTTAATACATAAGATGGTTGATGAAGCCCTATATTTAAAAAAAATAAAAAAATGCGCTGCTATAGAATCATTAAATCGATGATAAAGGAGGATTGTAAATGTTGTTGATTCTTCTCATTGTTGCATGTTATTCATCACAGCTACGTATCAAAACAAACAAGTTCTTGGTAAGATGGGACAATTCTACCTTATATAGTGAATTCATTTGGTTTATTTATGTGTTCCAGTATTATGTTTTTAACTTTCACTAAATAATTTAATTGATTGATTTTGATATTTGTGGGGGAATACATCTATATGGTAATCCTTACATCTATTCTCCATAATCTCCATGTCTAAGCATTGACATTTTGCATATCACAAGTTTCAAGGAGAAGATTGTGTATACTCCAAACCTTTATGTTTTTTTTCTATCAAACAATGTATGGCATTCACTTTTTTTCTTTCAAATGCATAGAATAGATGAGAACAGTTATATTGTGTCTATAGAAGACCCTATAGGAGCTATGCAATGGAGAATAGATTCTACACAAGATGTGTTGCAGTTTATCTGAAGTTTACATAATAATCTGCATTATCTTACCTTCACTTTACATTAAATCAACCTATTTGTAATATATCAAATCTCATTTCCTCAACTTTGATATATCTAACCACTTGTTTAGTGAGTAGCCTAAAAAAGGCTACATAATTTTAAAAGATTTTCTAGCTCTATTTTAAGCCTTCGTCCTAGCAACTTAAGCTAATATATGGATGTATAGAACAACGCAAAATTATATATTTCTACTGACTTATCCTTACTTGTATAGAAAGCATAAAAGCTCTTATAGATTTTTTTTTTCCCTCTCCTTTGTGTCAATCCCAAGATGATGAGTTCTTAATCAAAATTCTAGATTCCTACAATTAATGCAAACACATCCATAAATACCTTCATATGTTTCCTTATCCTTCCTTACCACACATAATTGATTGACTTTCTTTACAGAACCATTATTTCATCTTGTTTACTTCTTGAGTAAATATAAAAATCTTTTAAAATATTTCCAATTTTCTTTGTTCTATAATTTTAATTTTATTTTGCATTCGATGTTTGTTATCTGTACTAGTATTTTGTCTTCCTAAATTGATTTTTCTTGTGTTATGTTATTGCAGTAGATGCAATGCTACTTTTTGCAACAGGGCACAATGTTAGGAATACAAGCGTGATTGATTTATGGGAAGATGCAATTGTAGCAAGCATTGGGAAATCATCAATGAGGATGGCAATTGTTGAATCATCTTTACTGGAAAAGGTACTTTTGCATGGCATGTTTTGATTTTGTTGTTGTAGAATAGTAGGTCCAATTTATGACTTTTATATAAGAACTATCTTTTCCTAGTACTGAACTGCAATCTTACAAATCTTGCATTAATGATATAAAATACACAATGGAAGTACACCAATGATCATCTTATAGGTAGCAATGCAAAGCAGTCTCTGCTTTAGTGCATAGCGTCTACCAATGTCTTCTTTGTATCCTTTATTCTCAAGTTAATAATTTAAAGTAGTATCGTAGAGGGTTCAAAACTTGAGAATACTAATTCCATAACAAGCATGAGGTTATTTGATTGGAACAAAATTCAAGTAGTAGTAATTCAAAGGATGCATGTATTTGAGGAAAATACTACAATTTCCTATGCCAAGTGATAAGACCTTATTTGATGCCGCCATGCCTGCATGGTTAAAGAATTTATTGTTTCCATATTATATCTTCTGGCATAGTTCATCATAATTAAATTTTCAATTGAGATTTTGATGGATATTTAAGGAAGTGTTCGTATCATCTCCATTGTCCTAAGAAAAAATCAAGGAAGTGTTCTTATCATTTCTGTTATTCTAAGAAATATTTAAGGAAGTGTTCTTATCATCTCTGTTGTCCTAGAAAATCTCATAGAACCGTTGAAACAGGTAAAGGATGCCATATTGTAAAAATCTAAATGTGCTCATTATTAGATCTTGGCTGTATTTTCATTTTAATAACTATATTTTCATTTTAATAAACATATTCTATAACCCTCATTAAAATATTATTTTCAGATTGTAGCTCATCAAATTGGAGAGGTGAACATGCACTTTTTACTTTCATCCGACCATGACCAGTGATATTTCTAGATAAGAAGTTGTCATCCTTCTCATTTGAATCCTTCCAATCTTCTCTCAAGGGTTGTTCGGCTGGAATGGGAGGGCAACGCTGCTCTAAATCAAGCAATATATGCACCACAAATAATATAACTACATTTCCTATATATTTCAATGTCTTTTCTCCCTTCAATGTTTGTAGCATTTGTATTGTATCTTGGATTTGTCTCGCATGGCAACCAAGAGTGCAGTGAATGACGTATTTCTTGAATCTTTGTTTATGCAGCTGTATGTTGTTTGTAATTCCTTTGGTTATGCAGCTATTTTTTGTTTCTATATATATATATTATGCAATACAAAAAAAACATTTGAATTTATCTATGATATTTGAGATTTATATGCATTAAGTTGTTTGTTGATTGTATTTAATTTTTTTCATGTTAATCCAATAGAAAAAAAAAATTTGAATATCTATGATATTTGAAGTTTATATGCATAAATTTGTGAGAATTAATTAAGTTAGATTTGATTTATAACTTCAATCATTGATTCACTGAAATAAATGACTAAACCATGACTAAATAAATGACTACTATGACTAAAATAAATGAATATGTCAATGACCAAATATATGACTACAATGACTGAATATATGACTAAATATATGACTAAAGGAATGACTAAATTAATGACTAAATATATGATTAAATTAATGACTAAATTTATGACTAAAGTAATGACTAAATAAATTACTACCATGACTAAATAAATGACTAGTTAACAACAATCAATGACTAAATTAATGACTAAATATATGACTAAATAAATCACTACCATGACTAAATAAATGACTAGTTAACAACAATCAATGACTAAATTTATGACTAAAGTAATGACTAAATAAATTACTACCCTGACTAAATAAATGACTAGTTAACAACAATCAATGACTAAATATATGAATAAATAAATCACTACCATGACTAAATAAATGACCAGTTAACAACAATCAATGACTAAATCAATGACCAAATCAATGACTAAATCAATGACTAGATAAATGACTAAAATAGTTTAGTCATAAATTTGGTCGCGTTATAAATGACCGGAAATAAACTACTAATGGTCACGTGATCAAAATTAGTCATTTATATGAAATTTTTAGTAGTTTATTTAGTCATATATTGTTGTTTTTGTACTAGTGTTAGGCATTGTATATTACATTGGAAACATAACTATGGCAACCCACAATTTAGTGCAATGAAAAGTCATTAATAACTTGTAAAAACCAAATAATGAAGCCAATCGCTCTAGTGATATTGAAGAAAACATAGTTATAGACTTTTCCTCCAATTTTTATGAAGATCCAATGGTGGAAATGAAAGTTATTGTATTTTTCCCAAAACTTTAAACCCTAGGTAGGGTTCAAACCTGCCCTCACAAAAATAGTCATAAATTATTCAAATCTTAATTAAATTTGATGGTACTTGAAGCAAATGAAAGTAGATTCACATGGAAACAAAATCCAATTGGTTTCAGATCCAAAATATATACTTTACAATCCGTACCATCACATTTTTTAGACTGTAAATTCTACACAATATTGTTAGAATAGGCAGTCTCACCAAAATAGTCATATCTTCCACAAAACTCAATAAAATTCAATGAAAAAATAATAATTGGAAACTAGAAACAGAGATATTTCCATCCATATATGATATTCCATTATTTGAGTCCATACTAGGCCGTACAAATCACAACTTTAGTCTGGAAAAGAATGTGAAAATCAGAAAATGCACAAAATTTGAGGTTTCCATTCATCAAACTTCAAAAAACAATGTCTCCAACCCCCAATTCAAGTTTTTTAGGGTGTATTTATAAATTTCCAACCACAACCAACCATTTTCAACTACATTTTGATTATTTTTTTGACAAAACACCTTAATGACACTTTTTGACAAGTTGCTTGACAACTTTCTTGAGCAACTTTTACAATTTTTACAATATGGAACAACCTTAAACATTATTTGACAAATGACTTAAAATGTGACTTCCTAAGACTAAAACACCTCTAGAATGGTTTGATAAACCTTATTATAAGACTCAATACACAAAATAGAGAAACTATTTTCAAATGGCCTCATGGAGGCAAGAAATAAAACAGGTGCTCCTACACCACCTATGGATCCTTGCCTTGTTCATAGGTGTCTATCATAATGCAACTTGTTAAGCCCTATGAAGCTCAAAATCTAAATTCAAGGCCACCTAGCATAACACACCTTGCTTGCCTGTGGAGCCTTTCCTTGTCATGTGGCACCTTATTGAAGTTGTCAAGAGGATAGCTTTGATATGGTATGGGAGCCTAATATGATTCTCTCATTTTCCACCCTTTTGGGATACTAACCTAGTGGATAGCCTAAGTTTCCACTACCCTAGAGTGATTACGCATGACAAACCGATGGCTTAGATGCATTCCATACTAATCGAACTATCTAGGCTTGATTTTCCTTGTCTTTGATGTTGTATGATTGTGTATCTTTGTCACTGGTGCATACATAATTATCTTGAATGTATAATTTAGTGTGATTTTGTGCTTGCACTCATCCTCACACTAAAGTGGAGGAAAAATTTAGTGGAGGAAAATGTATCCATTTTTCACACTTAATTTGGAGATAATTAAATAATAAAATGAGCTTAATGATGCCTTAATTTAGTGTTGTAATATTTTTTTCATATTCACATTAAGTTTAGGCCCTTTTAATTATAATTGACTTAATTGTGTCTATTTTTGGTGTTCTAAGGTGTACCTTTACACTTTCACACTAATCTAGGGATTTATTAATTAATTGAGGTTAATTATCCTTAATTTTCATCTTTAATTCAAATCCAAGCCAAATTAATTACAAATTTTGAGGGATAAAACCTGAAATTCATAAATGCCATAATATTATGTTTAACATTGGGTAATGTGTGTCCTAGAAAAGTGGCCTAGAACTCATTTTCCATTGGACGAATGGGTCCTCACTTGTTCCTAGGATGTAAATTTAAATTATGTTTTTGGCAGTTTTTCAATGATTTAAAATCTACAATTCAATGTTGGCTTGTGATATTTGAATTTTGGGAACTAATTTTAAAATATGTATAAATATGAGGTCATTTCACTATATTTCATATGAAGATCCTAGAGTTTTTATGCAAGCATCCTTATAGAAAATTTTATGATAAAGAAAATATTTAAGAGCAACTTCAAGGCATTCAAGGGAAGATTTTAAGAAGATTATTGCAGCAATCAAGATTCGTATCATCATGTCAAATATTTCTTGCGTCATGCATGTTGTTTGACCTAATATGCTGATGTAGTTTCCAAGATCTATTCAAGTATTCAAAGGCATTGTTTCAAGAAAAGTTTCATGATCAAGATCTACATTCATTAAGGCCACTTCATGCTAGTTTGCAAATTTGCATTCCAAGGTTCAAATAAGGTTTGGTGAGTTGTTACATATTAGTGTTCATTGATCATTCCTTCATGCTTTTCTATTTCATTTCAAGGTTTAATTTCCAAAATGGGGTTTGACCAAGGAAAACCCTCATTCCCTAACAAAACAAGATTTTTCTCTCTTTGATGTGTGATTGCAGATATTAGGTTGAAGATCATTTGAAGAGAAAATTTGAAGAAATTTGCAAAGTTGTCAAAGTTTCAAGAAATTTTTTCAAATCATAGAAAATCCTCTACAAAATTTATTTTTGGCTATTCGACAATGAACATCGGGAATTTAGGAGTGTAGACACGGTAGAAGAGAACCCAAAAAGCATTTTTTAGGAACCCTAGCTAGGACCCATTTGCCATAGGGTGAATGAGTCCTCAACCTCAATGAGCTTCAAAAGGTAACTTTTGGTGAAAGGTACACATCATTTTCCCCTTTCCAGATCTTCCTTTTGATTGTTGTTTCTATTAGATTTTATTACTATTTTTCATTTGCATTTTATAGCTTACATTTTGAATGAAACTAGAAAAATAGGTCTTTGGGGTGAATCAACCAATTCATCCCACCTCCATTTTTATTTATTTCAACCATCAACCTTGAATAGTATCCCTCAACCATATACCTTAAACCCTCAACCCTCATCCCTAAACCTTGTAACCTCAACCTTATATCCAATATCCTAAACCCTAATCCCTATACCCTATATACTTAACCCTATAACTTCAAACCTATACCTTAAACACAAAACCTTACACCCTCAACCCTCATACGGGAAGAGAGAAAGACGGGGGAGGGAGGGAGGAAGGGAGAGAGAGAGAGGGAGATGATAGATAGAGATTATAGATGGAAGGGGAGAGAGAGAGAGAGAGAGAGAGAGAGAGAGAGAGAGAGAGAGAGAGAGAGAAATAGGGGGAGAGGGAGAGAGAGAGAGGGAAGGGAGGGAGGGTGGGAGAGAGAGGAGAATAAGGGAGAGGTAAAGAGGGATAGGTGAGATAAAGATAAGTAGAGAGAGAATGGTGAAATAGAGAGAAAGAGAGAGTAAGAGAGAGTCAAAGAGATAATGGTACAAGATAGAGAAGAGTGAGTGAGAGAGAGGGGGAGGGAGGAGGGAGAGAGAGTGTGTGAGAGATATATGTAGAGAGGGGAGAGGAAAGATAGAGATTAGATAGGGGAAGAGGTAGGGAGGGAGACATAAGTGAGATAGAGAGAGAAAGAGAGACAAATAGATAGATAGAGAGAGTGATGGAGAGAGAGGTAGATAGAGAGAGGGAGAGGGGAGATAAAGATAATTAGAGAGGGAAGGAGATGTAGAGAGAGATAGAGATTAGAGAGGTAATTAGGGAGGGAGGGAGAGAGGTGTAGAGAGAGTTGTAGGGAGTGATGGATGGAGAGGTAGATAGTGAATATTTGGAATGTCTAGAAGTTTACTATTCCCTCTGAAATGATCCTCAAAAGATCATCAAAGTTGATGTGTCCCAATGTTCTATGCCACAACCAAATTTCTTCTCTCTATATTGCAAAATGTTTTTATCCATTTACCTCACTAAGATGATATACATCACTATTAGTCCTACTTCCTTCCACAACCAACTCTAAAGTATCTGTCTTTCTGATTTCACAACCTTCAACAGTGAATGAAATCTTGTAACCTTTATCACACATTTGACTCACACTTAAGAGATTGTGTTTCAAACCTTCCACATATAGAACATCATGAATTATTTTCTTTCTACCATTAAGACTCAAATACCCTTATCAATAATCTTAGCAATAGATTTGTTACCAAGAATTATAGATCCTCCATCAAATTTTTTCTTGTCCTCGATCATGTGACTTGAGTATCCACTATCAATGATCCATAGGTTTTTCTCCAAGAATGTAGAGTAGTTTGAGCCACCATGAATTTATTTGACCTCTGCTCCTTTGGTTTCTTCTTCCACAATTTATCAACTTCATTATATTGACCTTCTGACTTATCTCCTTGTGTATTCGGTGTAAGAGAGCTCATAAAATTTCTTATGTAATTTCTAGAAATATGTTCAAAATTATTACATTTGTGACAAATGATTGAAATTATACAAAGGTGAAAATGCATTTCTACTAAAAAAATCATTTATTCTTGCTAGATCCTTTCTACAATTCACATCCTTATAACCATAATGATTACAACTAAAATAATAACAAAATAAATAATGGTAAAACCTAGCATTGTAGCCTCCTCCTCTTGAAGCTTTTCTTCTATCTCTTCTATTCCATCAGTGCACTTTAATGAATCCATTATTTACCACCTTTCTTTCCATTTTTTCTACAAATATATTAGATTTTAAACTTCCAAAGCCATTCCTTTTCCAATTCTCAACAACTGACTTCACAGGCTATTTTTTCAATTTATTCCTTTTTCCATCAAAAAAACCAATATCAGTTTTAATATGTGGCGATCTTTGGATTTCTATTATGTATTCCAAGATTTCAATAATCTTCCCAAATTTTGACTTCAACTAATGATTTACGTTTTCAAGATCATTCCTCAGTGATAAAATCTCTACTTCAAGTTTTTCACAATCCTTGCCTCTTGAAAGTAGTATTTTAGTAAAAAAGTATTCAATCCTTTTTGACTCTTCTACTTGAATCTTCAGATCAATGACCATTTTCTCCACCTCCTTCAGATTCTAAGATGACTGGTCTTTAACTTTCACTTATCTGTAATCCTTTTCTTCAACCTTTTTATCTCTTTATCGGCACATAGTAATTCTTCTACGAGATCTAGTTTCACATCATCTTCAATTATAGACTTTATTCTTGCATCTTCTTCAAGGGTTTCCATAGAAATAAATAGATCCCACTCTCCTTCATTCTCAGAGGTTCCTTGGTTGTAATCATCAAATGAATAGCCTTCATTATTGATAAAGAAACTTTTTTTATTCTTTTGAACCATTTTCCCTTTTTGAAATGACTTCCTTTCATCATTATTAGCTTCCTTATGTGGACACTTATCCATGAAATGATCTACTTTACTAGAATTAAAAATTTTGAAAGGAAACTTCACTTTATACTTTTTGGAACCTCTTTTTAGTCTTCTGAAAAAGTTTGCTTCTTCTAGATCTGATCCATAATCTAAATCAATTCCATCTTGCTTCTTTGGCACCTAGAATGCAGCCTCTTGCCTTACAAAATTGTCATTCTCAATTCTCATTTCATAGGTAGTTAAAATTTCATGTAATTCATCCATATTTAGAGTATTCAGATCTTTAGCTTCTTCAACAACAAAAAATTTTGCATCAAAATTTCTAGGAAGATATCTGAGTACCTTTTTCATAATCATACCTCTGTGTGTGAAATGTGGGAGAGTTAGTAAATCAACACAAACACCAATGAGACGTATTATATTAGAGATTTAATCAATAAAATGAATCAAATTTGAAACAAGATTAAATTCCTAAAAACATTCCATTGTTCTCTATTCTCAAGGATTTATTAAATCATTTGGCTCTCAGATTTTAGTTGTGCACTATGATTGTTAAAATGACAACTTGAGAAATGAGATGCTATTCAAAATGCAAGAAATCTAAGTTCCTACATGAAACTATGTGATAAATGACATGATGCTATGATAATGGTGATGTTTTGACAAATGGATAATGATGTTAAACTATGTGATACAAATGCTATGATAAGAAACTAAAATAACTATTGATGTGATTATTTAAAATGCAACTATAAAGAAAAACATGATTTAAAATGTAACTATAAAGCAAAACATGATTCTATGTTAACACGATGCTACAATGCAAACTTTCTAAAATGATAAACAATGCTATAAGACTCCAAATGCTCCAATGCTCCAAAGCTATTCCTACATGATAACTTTACTCAAATGTGGGAAGAAAAACACTATGGAAAAGGGTTGTATTTATAGGCTTTTCCAAGCATCTTGTGATGTGGCAGTGATCGACAGTCCAGATTCAAACAAGAGAGATGAATAGTGGAGATGGAGAGAATCAAGAAGGATGTTCCCTTGACCAAAGACAACATGCCAAATGGATGGGGGAATCAAGTGTGGGAGAAAAAGACCATGTTTTCAAAGTTTGTTGAAGAAGTGTGTGAGGAATAAGCCATGTGTTTGAAAGTTTGTTGAAGATAATTCTAATTTAAAAATTAGAATTATTTAATTTCATGTGACCTTGATGAGGTGGCATGAAAATTTGTAGACATGTGCTTGAATTCCTAATTTGGGATTAGTAAAATTAATTAAATGTGCTTGAATTCCAAATTTTGGATTAGTGAAAATTAATTAAATAAAACAAACTATAGAAATTTGTTTATTTAATTAAATTAGAAGAATGTGATTTTAGATTTGAAGAATTAGAAGATATGAACTATATAAATAAATTGAGAATTTATTTATAAGTAGATGGAATATTAATTAAATAACTAGTATTTAATTAATCAAATGTTTGGACCGATTTTAGGTATATACAATACCTTCTTTCAGCTCTTCACCAAGACATTTGATAGAGTTGACAACCTCATCAACCCACATCAGGAATGTGGCAATGTTCTCCTCTTCCTTCATTTTTAGACTTTCAAATTGACCTTTGTGAGTTTATAACTTTACTTGTTTGGCTTTTTCATCACCTTCATAGATATTATGTAACTTATTCCACACTTCCTTCACTTTCCCACAATATATGATCTTTATAAACTCAGAGTTAGATAAACCATATAAAATAGCGTTCCTTTCTTTAGTATTATTCTCACAAGCCTTCTTACTAGCCTATTCTCTTGGAGCACTTTTAGGAATTTCATATCCATCTACAACTAATTTCCAAACCTCAAACCCTAGGGCCATGAGATATGATTCCATCCTTACTTTCCAAAATGCATAATTGGATCCATAAAAGAGTGGTTCCTTATTTGAATACAAAACTTCTTGAGCCACTAAATATTCCATCTCGAATCTACCTCAAGATGTTAAGCTTTTTCAAAGGAACTTGGCTTTGATACCAATTAAAAGGCACACAATCTATAGAGGGGGGTGAATTAGTAGATCAAATCTATTTAAAATTATTTAATTCAAAATGTATATCCAAATATGAAACATGAATCAAAACAACTACTATCAATCATGCAATCATAGAAGAACACATTCACACAATGAACACCAGATATACATAAAAACTCGAAATGGGAAAAACTGCAATGAGAATAGATGCGTAGAGCTACTTTCCAAATCCAACCTCACAAAAATAATGAATAAGTTACAATCATGAACTAGGCACCAACTTATTAGAGACACCAATCCCTTGTTGCACTTGTAGGCACCAACCTACTAGAGACACCAATCCCCTACTACACTTGTAGGCACCAACCTACTAGAGACACCAATCCCCTTTACAAAGTTTTGAGCACCAATTCAATGTGTAAAACACCAGTCCTACTAGATTGCAAGGATAAATATTGTAGATATTTAATTTTGATTCACATCTTACACAAGATCTAAGATTGTCTTAGACACTCTCCTACACACCTTATGATCTTCTAATATTGGTGCACAATGATTGAGATGCACCTCTCATTGAATTACAATTACACACACAAGTTTACACTTTCACACACATTTGCATCCACAAATACATGTCAAGTGAGATCTAAAATATGATGTTTATATACAACACACTATGGTTTAGTGCAGGATCATGGGGGTCCAAACTAGGCCCTTAAGTGGCAATAAAAAATTAGAAAAAACAGAGTTAGGCAACTTGACACAAATGTTTGAATAAGTTATTTACATAATCTGAAAAATATGTAAGAAGAGAATTTGTAGCAAATTGAATGTAGTTTCTAGGATACTACTCCTTTTTTGGAAAAAAGTAAATCTATTTGGTGAAAATTTAAAATTTCAATGTAGTAGTACTAATTTTTTAGGAAAAAATAAAAAGCAGGTGTATGTCTGACCAACCTAAGTACAAGAAAAAAATAATATATATTTTTGAAACTTTCAATATAAGTAGAGGACACATGCTCGGATGTGCTACATTTTTTTTTTGTAATTTTTTTGCAAGTAAATAATTAGTTATGAATTTTTTATTAGAAATTTTTAAAAATATCAAAACTTGTTTGTCTGACCACCATAACTTGGACCAAAATTTATGAAATTAAATTTTTCTTTTTTCTTTTTATCCTATGGTATGGGAAGCATATAATGTTCTACATCTTTCAAATTCAAAAAATATAAAATTGTTTAAGATTATAGATGTTTTTCAGTCAGCCTATCAATTAGGACTTTAGTCATAATGCATGTAGAAAATCAATAATAATTATCTATAATAATTAAAAATATGACATATCTTATATTGTTGGAAAGCTACAAATTTTCTCAATTAACCCTTTTCGTTTCATCAAATTTTGATAAAAAGGTCGTCAGCCACTTTTTTGTCATATCGCCACTTTTTGGACCCCATGATCATACACTCACACCTATATTAACATCACTTCATGTCATCTAGGGGTTATCAATTAACCAGGTCGAGATAGGATGGACCTAAATTCAAATTACATGAAACATGTAGCAAGTAGGTCCTAAACCAAAAATATTATTGCCAAATGAACATGATGTCATGTTCTTCCACATGAACCTTAACCTATTATAGCAAGAAGGTTTGTGAAATATTTTCTTAGAATTCATAGAGTTCCTGAGAAAATTATCTTAGATAGAGATCTGTGGATGAATTTGAGGTTTTGGAAAACCTTGTTTTCAATGCTGGGAACTTAGTTGAATATAAGTTCAACCTACCATGTAGAAAAAGATGGCCAAAATGAAAGAGTAAACCAAGTATTAGAATATTTTTTAATGATGTATTGAATGGGTCAACAATAAAATTTGGAGGAGTACCCTTCATTATTTGAGTTTACTTATAATAAATGTTATAATTATGCTATTAAAATGAATCTTTTTGAAGAATTATATGGAAAGAAGTACCAAAAGCTTATAGGTTCAAAAAAAACTAGAAGATATGATTAGCCCTGGGCCAAAAATGTTGATGGAAGTGGAGGAACAAGTTAAACTAATTTGAAAGAGTTTTGTAGAAGCAAATGATAGATAAAAGAGTTATTTTGATACTAAGTGTACTCCACAACACTTCTATTGGTGATAAAGTGTTATTAAGAGTCAAAGATAAAAAGATCTCAATTAATTTTAGTAAACCAAATGAAGTAGCACCAATATATGTGGGTCCATTTGACATCCTAGAAGTAAGCAACCTAGTTTCTTATATAATAAATCTATTTCCTACTCTTTCTCATATGCATAATGTCTTATGTGTATCATATTTAAATATGTATCTAGTTTTAATCATGTTCTTGATTGGAATTCTCTTTGAGGCTCTCAAATTGCATGAGGTGTGCGAGCTTTTCTTCTGTAATAGAGAAGTCACTCAATGCAAGGTCTAGTGGGACCAATATCTAAAGGACAATGCCACTTGGGAAGAACATTAATAGTTCCACCAAATATTTCCTCATCTATTTAATTAAGTTAATCTTAATGAGACACTATTATTCTTTGTTTAACTTTAGACTAAACTAAGTCATCCAAGACAATGATCTTTAAGGGGGAGGAGATGTTGCACCTCAATTTTGGACTAGTTAATTTTTCTATTTTAACTAATTAAAAGTCAAATAATTTTCTATGAATTTTTAATTATGTTATCAAAATTTATGATTTGAAGGTACTTGTGTTGATATACTTTTATTTTGTTCATGATATGAGGAAAGAGACTATTATTTTGATAATGATTAAAAGAAATAGATGTGAATTATTATCTTCATGATGACTGTTAGTGAATACATTTATTATGGATGTTGGTTAATTGAATAAATACCATGTTGATTACATGAGGTGGATTTAGGAAACTAGTGCCCCATCCCAAATGAGGAGGGAGAGTATCACCAAAAAGAGGGAAGAAAAATAGGGAGAATGGCGAGACATCATGACTAAGAGAAATTTCACACACACACACATAATATATGTGTCTTGTTGCATGAATTGTTTGAATATTTTTTATGCCTTACATATGATAGTACTTTGTCTTGTGTTTCTTTTTGTCCCTATTGTCATTCATTTGGTAAGAACCTTGTCACCTATAAAATTCTTGGTCATTAAATTTTTATTTAAAAAAAAAAATGAGTACATCTATATATACATATATAGATTTTCTTCACACAAATATTTCCTTGCAAGAAATGTGTGTGGTTTCTATATTCACAAAGGAATATACATAGTTATTTTAATTTAATACTTTGTAAAAAATTTAAGAGATGTGTAAACTCCACATTGTGGAGACTGAATGAATCTAATGTCTAAGTACAACAAGGTTAATTGGAGTTAAAACTCTAGATAATTACCCTTGACACTAATTCAGTTAAGGAAGATGGTAAGCGAAGTAGAAATAATTACAAGAGGATATTCAAGGGTTTTTTGGCTGATAAAAAAAGGATATAGATGAAAAAAAATAAAGGAAGAAGTCTACAAGAAGTGAAGGAGAGAGCTTTGCAACAATGTTGGAAAAATTAAATTGGTGTCTATGTCTTTGTTATGTATTTTAGTTCATTTGATTATTCAAATGTTCCTTGCAATGAATTATGTGAGGAATCATTCTCTATTTTATATGAACATTGAAGGAATTAAGGTATTAATGTCTTTGTATTGTTCAATAGACATAATTGAGATCTTAAAATGGGTTTTTGATAAGTCCATTATAAGACTGGATTATGATTTTTAATGCTTTCATGATACTTTTATGCCAACGATAATTAGGTCTATTATCACTACGTATTAGGAAAACTTCTTTAAATTGTTGTTTAAAAACTTGGAATATATGCAGAGTTGGTTTATGTTTTCTACTTACCTGTTAGGGTTTGGATTTAAGACCCTCAACCTTCCATAGGTCTACATACTTAGGGGATATCCATAAGTGTTCTTTTGAAATTGTAAATGCAAATATTATTATTCTTATACCTTTCATGCATGCATAATTTACATAAAACTCCATTTGGTTAGACATGAACAATTTCATGATTATAGACATCATGAGGCTTATAAAAAGAAGATGATTTTTTCTTAGTAAATTATGGTTTCATATAAGTTTGTGAATAGACGAAATTTGTGTTAAAGACCTTGAAGGACTTATGTATTATGCAAAATCATGCGATAGGATAGTTGCTAAAATATTAGGAGAATCAACCACATCCAACCATATGAGAACCAATCACATGCATTGGTTTAAAGACAAATAGTAATAGAGTAATGTTGATGTAAATATAATATATAAAGATAGAGAAATAGAGTGCATGATATCTATGATAAGATAATATAGTATAAAATATGCTTTGTCTAATCTCATGCACCCCATCCAAAGTATTATGATGACTCGTAGATGTAATATTTTGACTATAAATTTTTTTGGACTATTCTATATTTTGATGAATTGTGTAATGAATATTTTGAATTTATCTTTAGATCTTAACTACTATATAATTTCTTAAAATAAAAAATCCATAATTATAAACAATTAAGTGTAGTAATTTTGCACAAATGGACATATTAACCACTACATTCTCACATGGTGACTTACAACCAATAATCCTTTAAGATAAGAATCTAGTGAGGAACATGATAAGCTACTATGCTTCAAGTTTTTTCTTGAGTCCCTCTAGGGTCTAAATGGTAAGCTACTATGGCATAATCATCTTGTTGAGTGGTTGTCAATCTATACAAGACAAATGATATGGTCACACACCACAAGACCTCCCAACACTTGAAATAAGATGTAGATAACGACTATGAAAAATAATGTAATTAGATTTAAATAATTCAAAAAATACAAGAGTGATGGCTAAGATAAAACCCTAGGTGGGATGCGATCACAAGTTCATCAAAATTTAGGGTAAATAAGAAACACACTACAATAAATTTAGAATTAATTTTAAAGATAAATCAATTGGTAAACTTAAATTAATATGTGTTGAGATAGTAAAGATGAATTATAATTGAAAGTGGTTGGAAGGGGATTACCTCTATTTCTATTTGTGAATGTCTATGATAAGATTTCATTGTGTTTTTTGCTTGACAAATAAAATAAAACTTGGAATTAGAGTTGAAATTTTTTAATTTTCACAAACTAAAACTATGGATTTTGGCTTTCTTTGGACTGGGTTGCACCTACAATTTTAGTTGACCTAGGGACCTGTTGATGGTCAAAGTAACACAAAAACATTAAAATGGAATATTTCTACCCTATTTCTCCTGAAAAAGATAAATAACCTAAAGCAACCTATCTTCCAAGGTCTTTGTAGTTGGTTCTCAATTGTGTTGTTTTGTTCAGCAATCAATGAGGCTGTAATGTTCAAGGGGCCTACTTGTTATTAAGCTTCTTGATTGTTGCAAGATCGAATTCCTATCTAAACCTACTCTAACCAGGGGCTATAAAAATAAGGAAAAAGATAGATTAGGGATACAAGAGAGAGAAGAATGTTGATTCATTCAATTAACCAGATTTGCTACTCTTCAAGGAATCCCCAACTTAAAACTATAGAACAAATCAACCCGCAATCAATACAGAGCTTCATTCATTCATAGTGCAGAAATTAATAGCAGATCGTAAATCACAATTCAAACAAAAGAAAATATAAACTTCATTCCTTGAAATATTTTCCAAATCAAATGACTAATAGAATGAACATCATTCTAGAGAACAACTTAAATTAGGTTTAAATCTGGTTGCTTCTAATATTGCAAAATAGATAAACATCATTTACAAATCTAGCAAGTTTCACCAGTGCACATAAACCAATGTCTTCAAATTGACTCAGCTAACTAAAATTGTAGAAAACTCTATTATCTATTCTACTGCTAACTCTAATCAGCTAACTTGTAAAAAACTTCTAACTATTTTCCTAAAATTCTAAAACCCTTTCAAATGAGCCTGATTTGACATTTAATAGCTCAATCATTTACATAATTCCCTCCAAAAATTAGACATCAAAAGTTGTAGCTTTTGTGTGTATACAATCACTCCTCACAAGTGACTTTATGTTTCAACTCTCAATTTGGCTTAAGTTAACAATTGCATCTTTCAGTTACAACTTTGAGTTCTCCATCTTACACAATATAGAGAAATATCCTTTTTCCAGAAATCATGTCTCATGGGCCCACCATACATTCAGTCTACAACCAATTCAAAAATCTTTCAGAAAATCTTCTTTTGCACGTCCAATTTGCAAGTTTTGGTGCCATCCATTATTTCTTTCAATCCACACAAGTACCTACAAAAATCATAATGTATTAATTAACTTATAAATTAATCAATTGATAATTAATTTCAAAAATTAATTAACTTCAATTTATTTCAATTAAATGAAAATAAACATTCAATTTTATAATTGAAATAATAAAAATAATAAATCCCCCTTTTCACTCAATGTTTTAAAATAACATTAAAAGAGTGTATGTATGGATTTCACATCTCGGTGCACTTCATTCATGAACCTGAAATTACCTGCAAGCCAAATTAAATCCCCAGATCAATAAATGTAATAATAAATTCATAATTACCCAATCAATTCATATCAATCAAATAATTAGAATGCATGAATTAACTCACTTCCTCTTGTGTATTTAGTTTCAGATTCAATAAGAAGGCCTATTATTCATGGAGTATCTTGCCCTGCCTTGTTCAATAAACTATGTTAACATTGCATTCCATTCCCTTATACTCTGTTTTAGTGTAACATCTTGCAAGGTTTTAATCTCATCCTCCAAATACCTGAAATGTTCCCATGTAATCAACTTACTCCTATTCTATTACAAACAAAATCTGAATCTGCAACCACTATAATCCCCATATGTTTTCCATATCATTCACTACAAATTTTGTATCCAGATTACACCCCTCTAAGTTCATCTCCCAAGACAATTTCTCCAACTCTGCATAGATTTTCCCTGTTTGTGGGTGTGATCTGTCTCCTACACAAAAAGGCATGCACCATTTTATGGCATGTAATCCAATTACATCCTGTCATCTTACTAATGCTTTTGTCTTTCATCAATTCCCATTTTAGCATCCACACGAAGCCGTGACAACCTCCAATCACATTTTCTTGATAGTTTCGAAAGTCTTTTATATGAATGCAATTTGTGCATATTTGCCAAGCTTGGCATTTTTTCAAACATGGTTTACATGCCGCCCCCATGAGATAACTTTTCTTTGAAGCATTTTGTTCGAATAGTTCACGTGCAATGTCTGTGATTTCATCATTAATGGGGCTCTATGGGACTACATTTCAATGAGGCAAACTGTCAAACTCTTCACATGCTCATGGCCTTGCCCTGCATTTTCATTTTGAGGCATTATGTCAAATGATTAGCGTGCCTTGTTTGTGCTTTCACATTTTGCATTTTATTGATTAGCTTCTTGAAGGTTTTTGAAGCCTTTCAACATACCTACTTTGTGTATATCTTGCACCACGCCATTCCAAAGGCCATGTTTCTTTAAGGCATTTTGTTGAATAGTTCACTTACCCTGCCAATGCTTGTCTATCCTACCTTATATATGACAACACCTTCATTAAATCCATTTAATGCATATTCACCAATGATGGTGCTACCCTCTCCCTTATCACATTCCATGAGATGAGGATTTCTTTTGAAGGCATTCTTAAATAGTGCATAGCCTTTTTGCACATCATTGATGCCTCCAAATTTTCCCATCACATTTGCTTGAAAGTTTCTAAAGCACTTTCAATAGATCCTTTCCATGACCATGGCATTGCTTTGAAGGATTTTATCAAACAGTTCACCGCTTCCATTTTTGCGAACCTCTATTTTATTCTTTAGTGGATGTTTAAAAACTTGTTCCAAAGCTTCCATCATTTATGCATTTGCAAAGATCCCCTTCATGTGCAACCAGAGGAGGTATTGACATAGGTTAGTGAATTTGGTATTAAAGTTGCTCTTTGCATTTGCTTGAAGCTTCCTCTAAAACCCTTTCAACAGATCTATTTTGTGCATTTTTGCATCTGTGCATCCCATGAGGTCATTTATGGAGGCAACATTCTGTTAAATAGTGCACCTGCCATGTCGATGCTTCACATTTTGCATGTATGTTTAGGTACGTGACATAGCTTTGCACTCCGTTGATGCATCTTCCCATGCTTCTATTTCCTTGTCCTGCACATACTGTGTGGCAGGATCAGAACCGTCATCGCACCTTTCATTTTCCTTTGCATGTGGAGGTGGGAGCGGGACAAAAAACAATTTGGGAGTAGAAAAAAAATAGGACGTGGAAATTTCTCTGTCTATTTCCAATGTATGGTCTAAGTCCGCAATCTGTAAAAGGCTCATTTTGGAATGTTGTGTGGGATCAGAGCGGGAACGGAGTCAAGTAAAATGTCGAACATTGGCATTTTATCCCTTAGTTCCCATTTTTGACCCAGTTCAGCTGGGCATTTTATTATTATATTCTTACCTCCTTTTGACGGGGTAAGATCAGGATTATTCTCGAACATGGAACTTATTTTTACCTTTTATAAAAAAAATTAATTTTTTTTAGAAAGATTTGTTTATAATTTTTGTTTTTTTTTTAAATCTTTTAAATTTTAAAAGATTGTTTTATTCAAACTTTTAATTTTTATGATTTTTGATTTAATTTAAATCTTTAATTTTGTGATTTTCTATGATTTTAATAGATTTTAAAATAAAAGATTTATTTATCAAAATTTAAAAAATTTATTTATTTACTTTTTTAAATTTAAACTTTATAAATCTTTTAAAATCATAAAAGATTTATTTTATTTAAATTTTAAAATAAATTTATTTCCTCTTTGTTTATTTAAAACTTTTAAATTATTTATATATATATATATTATTTTCAAATGTTTTAATAATTTTTTTATTGTATTTTCATATTTTCATAGTTTTTGATTATTTTTTATTTTATTTTTCTAAGTTTTTGATTTTGTTTTTTGTATTTTCAACAACTCTAAGGCGAAACAATGCGATGGACAAAGACGACACCCAAATGAAAATGAGAAAATGAAAAATGGCCAAAATTGAAGACAAAAAGCAAACGATGCGACGAGGCGAGGATGAAGACAAACGAAAACAATGAGGCGAAAAGAAATGAGATGACGAAAAGACGGGGATTGGGACTAGGAACAAACACATAACTTGAACCTTCAAAAGTGCAAGGTGTCGGTTCTAGTTCGAAACCCAAACCCGAAAGACAAACACATGACAAAAGCGAAAAAATCAAAATCGGGTTGGAACCAAGAACATGAACCTTCCGAAGAGGTTCAAGTTCAAGTTTCAGTCCGTTTCTGACTCTGAAACAAAGGAAAAACAAGCAAGGTTTGAGGGTTCTAAGCAACTCCAAGACAAGACCAAAATGACAACAAACACAAAACAAGAGATGAAAACCAAAACAAGAGAAGAGGGAAAAGATGAAATGAGAATGAAAAAAGTGCAAAACAACAAAAACCAAACAATGAAACTAAAGAAAACAAAGGGGGTCCCTGATTTTTCCAAGAAAAAAGTTGGGGTGTGTATGCAGGGCATAACAAATGGTGAATTGATTGGGAAAATGCTCCAATCATTTTAAAACGTGTAACCCTCCAAATATCCAAAATATTTGGTTTGCACTCATTCAAGGAAACCTAAGAAGTGCAAACACAATCAAAACTAGGACACGACAGAGGTCTAAGACGAAACTAAAATTCGTTTGTGTGTGCAAATGATTCATTCCCCTCCATAAGTGTTGTGATCAAAGTGGGATAGACTCTACCCAAGCTACGTAGTTGTGAGTTACCTTTCTAACATGAAATGATATCCTAGGCATAGCTCTGTTGCCAGACATGCATCTATAGCCTTGAAAGAGATACCTCTGGTTCTCTCTAAGCATTTCTCTACTGCTAGCCAGGCGTCTATAGCCCCAGTAGAGATACTTGAATCACCCTTGCTGATTGAGTTCAGTTTCAATTTTTCTTTCTTTTCTCTTCTCTTAGATGTTGATTCTTTTAAAGTATAGTTTCTTGTTTCTCTAAATCCTTAACCAGTGAAGCCTAAGTAGCGGGTTGTGAACTATAGTGGACATCGTGAAAGAAATGTAACCCTTTAGATTTTTCAGTTGGAATAGAGCTACCCCACCTGATGTAAACTAACTGATGTATTTCTTAAGGTGTGCAGATCATGATAGACTTTCAAAAAATCCCCAAAACTACATAATGTACCAAGTCCTAATCCATGCTAACATTTCCCCAGTTTGAAATGGATGAAGGAAAATCAAAGTTTTCAAAGCTACTGACTAATCAAGTGTTTGAAAATACAGATAGCAAACTCTCAATAGATTGACCTTTTGGCATAACTTGCATACAATAACTCAACTTCTACTGCCAATGAGAGGAACTCCCTAGAAGAAAGAAAAGAAACAAACAAAAAGATAGACATGATGAACCAACAAAACCAAAACAAAAAAAGAGAACAAAAACCCACAAAAGAAAACAACCAAAGGACACATAAAAAGAAAGAAAAAATAAACAAAAGAAAACAAACCAAAACAAACAACATAAACCAAAAAAAAAAACTAACTAAACTAAAAACTAACACTAACCAATCCTAATCCTAAACTAACTCTAAAACCAAGCTCTACAAACATAAAACTATGAAAATTTGTACATTCACTTGACTGATTTTTCATTATGTGTAGAAATCTTAATTTGCTAGGTATGGTTCTAAAACTAGCAAACTCATCTTTATACTTAGAAATGTAAAGTTTATGTGCAATAAATTCATTCTGAGGGTATAAATTTTGAAATATTAACAGTTGTGAGTTCTCAGCCTTGTCATGATCTACCCACAAACACATTTTATTCTCCCCAGGATCATAACCAAACTAAAAATCATTAAAACATAGAGGGTAATGAAAAGACACCACCTGATTTAGAAGATCTTTAGTTGCTAGTGTAGACTTGTGTTCTACGAATTCCTCCTCACGAGGTCTCAACTCATGAAACACTATTCCATTTTTCTCTAGTACATGCATGCCAACATAAAGGGCATCCATTAGGGGCACATCATTATTATTCAAGAGGTCACAACAAGATTTAAAATTTACATACATATCCCTATCATAATCAACACTAGTTTTGAACAAAAAACTAGTGTGTTTGATTTCATAGGGACCATTAACTTCAATCATGTTTTCCATGAGACAAACACCACCAATTAAATGGTCAGCTTCCTCAACCCTTAAATCAATTTGCTCAAAATTTTCCTTACCTAACTTAGAAATCTTTCTGGACAACAAACGATCAGAACAACTTACCTCAAGATGTGAACCAAGAGGACAAATCTTACATGGATCACCTGAAGAGAGATTTTTTTTGCAGCTGGGATATACATTTACCAACATCTTTATATTCATCTCAGGCACAAAGTCAAGAATTTTCTGGATCTCCTCAAAAGAACTAAGCAACAAATCACCCATGTCATCAACTTGCAGGTCTGCAAACCCACTTCTTCCTAAGATGAAGCCTTGCTTTCAACACTCTCTTCAAACATGTCACCCATAAGAATTTGAGAATCCGCATCCAACTCATCACCATTAATGTCAGAGATACTGATACACAGTGAACAAGTATTTTCTTTGAATAACTCATTTGAATGCACAAAGTCAAATCTAGGAAAACACTTATTCATTTCATGTTTCTGCATATCAACTAGAATGTGCGAGTTAGCGACAAGTTCATCATTGTTAAGATAAAATTCATTACTACATGATAAACTAGGATCTTCTTCAAACATCACATTTGAATAAACATAATCAAAACTAAGAGGATACTCCCCCATTTTGTTCTCTTCATCATGGTGAAGTGGTTCAATCTTCATAGCAGCCTCCTTACAGTCCACTTGATATTCTTTTGCTTCATCTAGCTAAATCTGATCATACATTCCTTGCTGCAATAGAACACTAAACTCATCTGTGTCAATATTTTGATTAGCATTAAAATACAATCCATTTTCTTGATAGGGGTAAGCCTAATTTGATTGACTATCAGGCAACACTTGACTAGTCTGCACATCTATTTGAACTTCTTCCCTCGAAGAGTCATTTTGGCATTCAAGTCCTTTTCTTTGACCATGAGATTTGTTTGGAATCTCATCCTGAAGTGTGTTCTCTGTTTCAGTTCGTTCACTACTTAAATCAACAAAGTAATTTTCTTGTGTTAACCCATCAAAGTGTGTTTCTCCCTTATTCACCATCATGAAAGAATCTATGAACACATCGATGAGCTCATTCTCCACATCCTTCAAGTCTGCACTAGGTAGAGGAGCTTCATCAGTTGTTGAATCCATCTCAATGCAAGGATCAAGGTCATCAGAAGATGGTGAAGAACTAAACATCTTCTCACAGTTAGTCCCATTTTTTTGGATGGACTGATTATTATTTTCATGTGTGTTAGTTGTTTCATTTTCCTCATTGAGTGGAAAAGTATTCCAGGGATCTTCCATAAGTATTCCTTCAAAAGTGATCAGTTGTTTGAAATATAACTCCATCCTACCAAGGAAAACATGGAAATCCCTCTAAGAATGTTTACTTGTTCGATGCATCCTACATCCATTTGGCCTAACAAGTTCTGATAGCTTCAGATCTCCTAATTCGTCCAACTTCTTCCTTATTCAATTTTGCATACATGGGATATCTATCCAACATGAACCGTGCTCCTTTGTCCATCCCTCATCTTGTTGTTCATCTTGCTCAGAAGAAATTTTCAAATCGTTGGAAGGATATTCTTTAGTTTCTGATTTTTCATAATAATCTTATGTTAATACCTCATCTCTTTCAATACCATCATTAGTATTAACATTTCCAACAAAACTAGATTCTAACCTGATATTTCCATTATGCTCTGACTTTATATCCGTTTCATGATCTTTGTCAAAAAAACATCAAAAATGATATACTTGCTCATCAAATGTTTCATTTACAACTTCATCATGATCCAATGCATTATGTGTAGGAGTATGACAGAAAAGAGGCGATATAGTTACAACTTCATTAACAAGTGGAATACTTACCTCTATGGTTGGATTTTGCAGAGATAGGTTCTTCCAGTGGTCTTGCATGGGATTGACTTGATATGAAGCATTGGAAAAATTGGTGCTTGGAAGATTAGGAAGGTTGTAGTTGCTTGGTGAGAATGATTGCATCTGGGTAGGGGTGGTGGGTAAACCTATGTAAGGCTGCAAAGGATGGTAGTTTGCAAGTACAAGAGGATTATAAACCTATTTTAGCTACCTGAATTTCTCGTATCATGTCCAGATTGTGCCAATAAGAGAGATTTGTTCAATATATCATGTAGGAATGCAACCTCACCACAACTTCTAATTTTTGTTGTAAATGGAGGGTTCAAACCCCAATATCAGGTTAGAATCTAGTTTTGTTGGAAATGTTAATAATAATTTCTTACCTTTGGGGAAATTCTATAATGCTTCCCTCTCTTCCAGAAGAAATAATAATTTCTTTATTAGAAACTTATTTCTTGAACAGATGGCTCAAAGAAATATATGACAAGATCAATTATCAACATAACCATTTGTTACTTGATCCAGAAGAAGAAGATGATTTCAATGTGTACATCTTGTGCATACCTGCCCATTTGGATTCTTTGTCCATTTATTGCATAGCTTTGTGGTAGATCCATCTTTTCTTTCCAGAAGGAGGCTGGAATAGCATTAGTTTTTGCTAAAGATCTTGATGACCCTGTATCCACAAATGCATCTAATGGTATTTTCTTATATCCTTGGAAACAGAAATTAATTCTGATATAATTACCATTATTAGCAAGTAAGAGAGAGCAATTTTTATCACGTGTCTTAGAAACACTGATGTTGCTGTTTGATTCTGTGCTGCTGGTTTTATTGCTGAACGCATCAGCTTCTTCAGCTTTAAACGATATAATTCTTCCTTTCAATTATCCTTTTCCCTTCAGTATGGATCTAATCCGAAGAGTTGCAAATAAAAAGATATTTTCAAAATTTGACTGTAAATCAGGCTTTTGGCAGGTAAAGGTTAAAGAATCTGATAGGTATAAGACAGCTTTCTCAGTTCCTCAAGGTTTATATGAGTGGAATGTCATGCCTTTTGGTCTAAGTACTGCTCCAGCATACTTCCAAAGACGGATGGACCAAGCACTCAGACATTTAAAGGAATATTGTGCTGTTTATATTGATGATATTCTTTTATTTTCAGATTCAATAACTGATCATGTGAAGCATCTTAATGCATTATATCAGTCTATCAGAACTCATGGAATATGCCTAACAGCCAGAAAAATGGTCATTGAACAAAGTCAAATTGACTTCTTAGGACTTCATTTGCAAGATGGAAAGGTAATACTCCAACCTCATATTCTTGAAAAAATTCAAGAATTCCCAGACATCCTTTCAGACAAAAAGCAAATACAAAGATTTTTGGGTTGTCTCAATTACTTGTCACCTTTCTACAAAGGATTAGCTGAAGACAGAAGGACCATACAGCATCATCTAAAGGATAATACAGAAGACTGGTCAGAAGCAGCTTCAGAAGCAGTTCAGCAGATCAAAAACAAATGCCAACAGTTACCAGCATTACAAAATCCTGTTGAACATTATCCTCTATTTCTTTATACTGATGCCTCTGATAAAACTTGGTCAGCTGTTTTGATACAGGAAGAAGAAAAAGGAAAAGAGAATATATGTGGATATCGATCAGGTACTTTTTCAGACACACAAACAAGGTATCACATATATGAAAAAGAAATTTTGGCAGTTAAGAATGGGATTAAAAAGTTTAAAATTTTCCTTAAACCAGTACATTTCACTGTCAGAACTGATAGCCAAGCCATGAGAAACTTGCTTACAAAAAAACCAGATGAAGATATTGCCCAAGGACGAGTTGCAAGGTGGTATTTTGAATTTCAAAGTTATGATTTTAATATTGAATGGATTAAAGGTGCTCATAACCCCCTTGCATATACTCTCACCAGAGAAATGGCATGCTCAATTTACACCGACCTTCAATTTTTAGATTGTGAATATTACAGATCTGATGGAGCTGCTATTTACATAGCACATTTTGGGCGGGGAAATTCTATAATGCTTCCCTCTCTTCCAGAAGAAATAATAATTTCTTTATTAGAAACTTATTTCTTGAACAGATGGCTCAAAGAAATATATGACAAGATAAATTATCAACATAACCATTTGTTACTTGATCCAGAAGAAGAAGATGATTTCAGAAGGGACATAGGTATGCTCAATGCCCCAATTAAATACTGGTGTGGAAGACAAACCATTCATATCAGAGTAAGAGGTCTCTTTGGGATGAATTGGTCAAAGAAGACAAAAATGAACCTTCTTAAACTAATAAAATTTGGGTTCATCACTCGAATTACTATCCACCAGGACACCTTTGAAGACTATGCAGATTTAGTTGGAGGCAGATTTAATCCAGATATGGAAGAATTTTTTAATCTTTTATATCCTGGTTTTCATTCTCATATTTGTAATAGTCTTTCTGATTATTTACAAGCATATCCTCACACTGGTTATATGTTCCCCAGGTCAGAATATTATCCTCTTTGTCCAAACTGGAAAGCTGAAGTACGACTTCAACAAATGGAAATAACTCTGCGACCAGCATTACTAGGAACCAGAATTGAAAATGATATTGCATACTCCAATGACTATATGGTCCAGATTGATCATGTTTTTAACGCCACAAATGAAGATTGGGAAAGAGCTTGCACTTAGCTACCGGATGATCTTCTAGATCCTATCCCCTTTTGAGTCAGCATATGGGCTTGTCTATGCCGTGATGTCACCCATGTTATGATGTGACAAATAGGATGCTACCTATTCACAAAAAAGCAGAACCCATAGTGACTTTTGGGTGTAAAGTCATCATGTACGTGACATGAGTCCTAATCACGGTTGTCAAAAATCCTTTGGTTATGATGGCTACAGGATTTTTTGTCGGTTGGTTCTTATCCATGTTCATGCATTTACCATTGTCGGTGTTGCTACAGATAAGATGCTTTTCGTGTCTCTCTTCTATTGGCAGACTTCAAAATTTTGTAAAGAAGAGGTTAAAGCTTTGCTCCAATGGAATCAGTCTTTTCCTATAAAAGGACCTTGGAGACGCCTTCTTCTACACATCGAGTTTAAGATTTGAAAGAGTCTTAGAAGAGTCTAGGATATCAGACTTATGCTCTCTCTTGCGCCTTAGTGCGATCTGGATGATCAGAATCTGATTATATTGTAATGAGTTTTAATAGTGGTACAAGTTTTGAATGTAAGATTTGTCTCTTTATATTCTATGTCTTGTGTATCATCTGTGTAATCAGTTTTGGCATATATCATTTTTGTTTCTAGTTAATCCGCAAATTGGTATCAGAGCCTTGTTTAGCCTTGTTATCATGCCAGAAAGTTTTGAACTTGAACAACAGGTTATAGATACTCTCAGAGAACCATATTGTAAATCTGGATTTAGCTTATTCATCAAAGCCAGTATCATAGTTGTCATTTTCATTCTTGTTATAATTTGGGTCTTGGAAAAGGCTTTGCCTCATTGAGTTGGTTAATCCCCAGTGTAAGTCTCTTGGAGAAAATATTTCAGTACAGGAAGCTATCACAAGTAACTGTGGACCCGCAGTAAGGCTGTAAATCCCGCTTTAGCCGAAGGACAGGCGTCAGGGTGTGCTGTAAGTTAGAAATTGTAGCAGTGAACGGATTCAAGCTTTCAAGTAAGTTTATTCCTCCATCATGGTGATTCAGTGCTCAATGAATGCAAGTAGTTCCCTTTCTAGTGTTATCCATAATTATTTTCAAGATAAGGATGAGTTAATTGATGATAGCGGCAATTTTAAGTTTCTAGAAGTAAAGATCTCTGATTTATATCCTGAAAAAGGCATAAAGGCAAAAGTTATGCATTATGTTCGGCAATCTGAATTAAATCTTAAAGTCTCTGGAATTGGTATATGCCCAGTCTATCTATCATTTTTATTATCAGATGATATTAAGAGATGGAAAGAAAAGGGTTTCTTCCATGTCCACTTCTCATTAGTAGATATCATTCTGCACCCACATTTCAATTTTGACATAGGTGCTGAATATTTTGCGACTCTCATTGACACTCGATGTACAATTTGGGAACAAGCTGTCATCTCACAATTTAGAGGATGCTTAGTCAAATCCTCTGATGAACAAAAAGGTGGTGACGCCCTCATGTCAGTCAGGCCAAACTTCACCATTAACCTAGATGACAAATTTATCCAATCTGCTTTCTATTTGTTATTACAAGTAAAAGGTGTTGTTTTACAACCTGAATCTGTATATGCTACTGTAGGTGGTCATTGTGTGTATAGATTGCTTAATACTATTTTTCCTCCTTCAAATTTTCCGGCGGGTGTATCTTATACTGAAGCCAACAACAATGTGGATGAATATGGTAGACACATAGATTCTACTAGTTTTGAGATAGGTTTTCCAATTATTGAACAAATGATACATAAATCCCAACCTGTCTTCCAAAAATTACCAGTACCTTCGCCTGGATTCCTATCTTCTAAACCTAGGATCCAAAGCAGAAGACTTGCTAGTATTGATCTCCAAGCTCTACCAGAACAAACATTATTTGTCCAACCTAAAACTTCCTACCAACCCCGTTTGTCTAGAAATATTTCTAGAAATTATTCTATGGCCAGAAATTTTCCCACGTCATCCAATAAACCCTATATTGATTATAACCCTGAAGAATCTCTTGAAAACAATCAGTATCCCAGATCATCCTTAGACAACCCTGAGATTATAGATAAGTTAGCCAGACAGGTTAGCCAAAGACTATCCCTGACATCCAAGGATCCAAATGAATCTCAGAAAAAAGGAAAAGGTATTAAACTCACAAAGATGAGTGAAAAAGGATGTATGCTAAAAGAAAGACTTCCAAAGTCTAAACTTCCTCGAGCTGGTACTGAGAAAAAACAAAAGTATAAAATGGAGATAAATAATCAGGAATAGGAGTTAGTAAGTTTGGAGCCAGGCAGATGGCCTCCACCAAATAAATTCACAATAGTAAATCCTGAAGAAAATCAATGGGGAAAGTATGAAATGAAGGTTCATACAGATTTGGGAAAAAAGCAGAAAACTTCAGAAGCCCAAAGAAATTGGGTTGCACAATGGTTACATTCTGCTCAGGAAAATCTTGATGATATGGCTATAGATATCAGATATGGTATAGAAAATTCTTTAGATTCTGTAAATACTTTGAACTCTATTTCTGAAGAGCAACAAAAACATTTTTCTGTGGTTAAAAATTATTGTGGAGCTATGACAAATGATATTGCCGGTGTCAGCTATGATGTTACCCAGACACACTCTAGTATTAAAAAGATTATCTCTGTGCAAGAACACCAAGATCATTATCTAACCCATATTTATGGAAATCAGCAGAATAATGAAACATCTAGGAAACAAGATGCTGATGATAAAACAGTTCTTTTGACAAATATTGCCAAAAAGCTAGAAAAGGTTAGATTATATACAAAAAATACTAGAGTTACACAAGTCAGCAAGGATAGTAGCTCCAGTGATGAGTCCAAGAAAAAAGTTGAGACTCCTGTACAAAAGGTTTTTATACAAAGAAAGAAATCTTCTTCATTAGAAGATGACAAACCCTCTTCTTCTAAACAAAAGAAAAAATATTTGCATATTAATTTGCATGTTAAAGAACATACATCAGTTGGCAAGGATAAATGTACTCCAATCCCTGAATCTGAACCTTTGAAGGATTGGTTAGAAGAAATTGGGGTAGAGATTGAACAACATAGTCCTGTCTTCATGGATGAACCAGGATATGTAAATAAAGATTCTGATTCTTTTTTCTCTGAAGAAGAAAAAATGACTGTCAGTAATGATGATTCTCATTCTTCTGACTCCACTACTTATGAAGAATCTCCTTTAGATCTAACTACTTATGAAGAGATAGCAACCCAAGAACCATGGGAATCTCTCAAAAAGCTTACAATAGACATTGAAATGCAAGAGCCAGTAGTTGAAAATCTAAGACCAGAACAGATGCGTCCTTATGCATCAAGTGGATACATTCTCAATATTGATAAATTGGTCAATCCTTATGAAGCTCTCTGCACATGGTCAGATACTCTTGAAAATATTTTTGAAAGAGGAGGTACCTGGACAGAACCTGGCAAGGTTTTATATGCAGTTAGACTAATGACAGCAAAGCTTAGAAATTGGTGGAATAATCTACCAGATGTAGGCCCTATGCCTAAACATATTCCTGCACAACCTACAGATCCTATCTTAGTAGATCTGAGAAATTTAGGAAAAGATGATATCTTCCAAGCTGGATTTGATGAATTCAAATGGTTATTAACAGAACTATTCTGTGATGATATTTCTAACCAAGCCCTGGAAGCTAATAAGATATTGCAGTCAATGAAGCTAAAAAATTTGGAAAAATTTGATGCTTATAATTGTATGTTTGAATCATACATGGTAGCTGCAAACAAGATGCACGACTTAACCACCAAACAGTATTATCTCAATTCCTTACCTTGTGGTTTAGGTGCATGGGCTCAAGATTATATCATCAAAAAGGAAAATAAAAACCTTGATGACATCAGTTTTCCTAGCCTAAGAAGATTGATAAGATATAAGCTGGAAAAACAATGTTTGTTAGGAGCTTTACAGCTGAACAAAGATGAATACAATTATACTTGCAATCTCAAAGAATTTTGCAATCTTCCTCCTATCAACCAGCTAAAAGATTTCCAACAGCTAAAAGAATTTAAGAAGAAAGGTTGTGGAAATAACTGTAGATGCCAGAAGTGTTCCAGAAAAAAGAAAAATTCTCATGAAGGGGAATTTCTCTTCAAAAGAAGCAAGCATGGTAGATTCAAAATAAAAACTTACAAGCCTATTCCATTTAGAAAAAGGCACTCTTCAAATCCTCCATGGCTTTTAAAGAAAAGAGACAGTAATAAAAGGATTAAATGTTTTATATGTAATGGACCTCATTATGCCACTAACTGTCCCAAAAAACTCAATCCTGGTACAAAGATTTATGCATTATTTGAAAGTCAACATCCAGGATGGGAAGTTGTCCCATTTACTGATCAATTAACTGATTCTTATGAACTGGTTGCTTTAGTTCCGGAATCCAATTATATGATGAGATCAAAAAAGAAAATGACAAATCTGTCTGATACAAGCAGCACTTCAACAGAGTCTGATGAAGACTTTTTGGTTACTCTTCTCAAGACTACTCTGTCTGATCTTAACACACAGATCCAGATTGAAAAATCTAAGGATCCATATAAGCTTGCAGGGACTAAAGAAGAAAGAAAGAAAGCAGTTGATCAACATCTTTCTCGTCTCAAAAATCTTGAGAAAGAAAAATCAGAAATTGATAAACAGCTTAGAAAATAGAAAAAACCTTCTTTTAAAGAAGCAAAAGGAATTGATCATGGATATAAAATTCCACCATGGCAACGAAAAGGTGAATCTTCTTCCAAACATCATACTCCAGATTCAGATCTAGATATCATAGGAATATTCAAAAAGTTTGATCTTTTACTTAATGATGTCAGTGATCTCAAAAGATTACTTAAAACTTAGCAAAAGAGTATAAGGAATCTTTCTGCAGAGGTAGGAGAAATCAAGGATTTACTTTTTAAAGCTGAAGAAGCTGATGCGTTCAGCAATAAAACCAGCAGCACAGAATCAAACAGCAACAGCAGTGTTTCTAAGACACGTGATAAAAATTTCTCTCTTACTTGCTAATAATGGTAATTATATCAGAATTAATTTATTTTTCCAAGGATATAAGAAAATACCATTAGATGCATTAGTGGATACAGGGTCATCAAGATCTTTAGCAAAAACTAATGCTATTCCAGCCTCCTTCTGGAAAGAAAAGATGGATCTACCACAAAGCTATGCAATAAATGGACAAAGAATCCAAATGGGCAGGTATGCACAAGATGTACACATTGAAATCATCTTCTTCTTCTGGATCAAGTAACAAATGGTTATGTTGATAATTGATCTTGTCATATATTTCTTTGAGCCATCTGTTCAAGAAATAAGTTTCTAATAAAGAAATTATTATTTCTTCTGGAAGAGAGGGAAGCATTATAGAATTTCCCCAAAGGTAAGAAATTATTATTAACATTTCCAACAAAACTAGATTCTAACCTGATATTTCCATTATGCTCTGACTTTATATCCGTTTCATGATCTTTGTCAAAAAAAACATCAAAATGATATACTTGCTCATCAAATGTTTCATTTACAACTTCATCATGATCCAATGCATTATGTGTAGGAGTATGACAGAAAAGAGGCGATATAGTTACAACTTCATTGACAAGTGGAATACTTACCTCTATGGTTGGATTTTGCAGAGATAGGTTCTTCCAGTGGTCTTGCATGGGATTGACTTGATATGAAGCATTGGAAAAATTGGTGCTTGGAAGATTAGGAAGGTTGTAGTTGCTTGGTGAGAATGATTGCATCTGGGTAGGGATGGTGGGTAAACCTATGTAAGGCTGCAAAGGATGGTAGTTTGCAAGTACAAGAGGATTATAAACCTATTTTAGCTACCTGAATTTCTCGTGTCATGTCTAGATTGTGCCAATAAGAGAGATTTGTTCAATATATCATGTAGGAATGCAACCTCACCACAACTTCTAATTTTTGTTGTAAATGGAGGGTTCAAACCCCAATAATAATGTTCTATTAGGATATGATCATCAATAACCAAATTTAAAGCTTGAACCCTTTGATACATAAACAAGAACTTGTGATTGAATTGGTAAATGGGTTCTAGTGGTATCCTTTTTGTAGCTTCAAATTCATGTGATGGGTGTGGTGCACATGCATGAGGATCAAACTGATCTAGGAATAAGATTTCTAATTCTATCCATGAACAAATAGAATCTGGTGGAAGATTAACATATCATTGCCTCGCTGTACCTTGAAGTGTTTTGACAAACAATTGACAAATGATATCCTCATGCTAAATCTAGAGAAAAATGACTAAATCCCTACAAATATTGACAAGTTTAGAAGCATTTTGTCCACTGTTAGGGAAAAATAAAGGAAGCCTATCATACATGTGATCAGGGATTTCATGAATAAATCCAGGTATACACAAAGGGTAGCCCATCGGAGCTAGGTTTTCCAAGATCTAACCCACTCCAACCCACAACAATCTAAAATTGCTCAAGTGCCCTTCTTCTAGTGCCAGTTCTGTTGATGGTCAAAGTAACACAACAATGTTAAAACAAAATATTTCTACCCTATTTCTCCTGAAAATGATAAATAGCCTAAAGCAACCTATCTTCCAAGGTCTCTATAGTTATTTCTCAACTGTGTTGTTTTGCTGAGCGGTCAATGAGGCTATAATGTTCAAGGGGCCTATTAGTTATTGAGCTTCTTGATTGCTACAAGATCAAATTACTATCTAAACCTACTCTAACCAGGGGGTATAAAAAAAAGGAAAAACATAGATCAGGGATACACGAGAGAGAAGAATGTTGATTCATTCAATTGACCAAACCCGGTACTCTCCAAGGAATTCCTGACTTAAAACTATAGAACAAATCAACCTACAATCAATACAGAGCTTCATTCATTCATAGTGCAGAAATTAACAATAGATCACAAATCACAATTCGAACAAAAGAAAAGATAAACTTCATTCCTTGAAATATTTTACAAATCAAATGATTAATAGAACGGACATCATTCTAGAGAACAACTTAAAGTAGGTTTAAATCTGGTTGCTTCTACTATTGCAAAACAAATAAACAACATTTAAAAATCTGACAAGTTTCACCAGTGCACATAAACCAATGTCTTCAAATTGACTCAGCTAACTAAAATATCAGAAAACTCCATTATCTATTCTACTACTAACTCTAATCAACTAACTTGTAAAAAACTTCTAACTATTTTCCTAAAATTCTAAAACCCTTTCAAATGAGCCTGATTTGACATTTAATAGCTTAATCATTTACATAATTCCCTCCAAAACTCAAACATCAAAATTTGTAGCTTTTGTGTGTATACAATCACTCCTCACAAGTGACTTTATGTTTTAGCTCTCAGTTTGGCTTAAGTTAACAACTGCATCTTTTAGTTACAACTCTGAGTTCTCCCACTTGCACAATGTAGAGAAATATCCTTTTCTAGAAATCATATCTCATGGGCCCACCATACATTCATTCTACAACTAGTTCAAAGATCTTTCAGAAAATCTTCTTTTGCATGTCCAATTTTCAAATTATGGTGCCATCCATTATTTCTTTCAATCCACACAAGTACCTGCAAAAATCACAATGTATTAATTAACTTATAAATTAATCAATTGATAATTAATTTCAAAAATTAATTAACTTAAAGTTATTTCAATTAAATGAAAATAAACATTCAATTTTATAATTGAAATAATAAAAATAATAAATCCCCCTTTTCACTCAATGTTATAAAATAACATTAAAAGAGTGTATGTATGGATTTCATATCTCCGTGCACTTCATTCATCAACCCTAAATTGCTTGCAAGCCAAATTAAATCCCCAGATCAATAAATGTAATAATAAATTCATAATTACCCAATCAATTCATATCAATCATATAATTAGAATGCATGAATTAACTATCACTGCCTCTTGTGTATTTAGTTTTAGATTCAATAAGAATGCCTATTATTCATGGAGTATCCTACCCTACCTTGTTCAATAAACTTTGTTAACATTGCATTCCATTCCATTATACTCTATTTCAGTGTAACATCTTGCAGGGATTTAATCTCATCCTCCAAATACCTTGAACGTTCCCATGTAATCAACTTACTCCTCTTCTGTTACAAATAAAATCTGAACCTGCAACCACTATAATCCCCATCTTTTTTCCATATCATTCACTATAGATGTTGTATCCATATTACACCCCTCTAAGTTCATCTCCCAAGACAATTTCTCCAACTCTGCATAGATTTTCCCTATTTGTGGGTGTGATCTGTCTCCTACTCAAACAGGCATGCACCATTTTATGGCCTGTAATCCAATTACATCCTGGTATCTTACTAATGCCTCTGTCTTTCATCAATTTCCATTTTATCATCCACACAAAGCTGTGACAACCTCCAATCACATTTTCTTGATAGTTTTGAAAGTCTTTTAAATGAATGCATGTTGTGCATATTTGAAAAGCATGGCATTTTTTTAAACACGGTTTACATGCCGCCCCCATAAAATAACATTTCTTTGAAGCATTTTGTTTGAATAGTTCATGTGCAATGTTTGTGATTTCATGATTAATGGGGTTCTATGGGACTACATTTCAATGAGGCAAACTGTCAAACTCTTCACATGCTAGCAGCCTTGCCTTGCATTTTCTTTTTGAGGCATTGTGTCAAATGGTTAGTGTGCCTTGTTTGTGTAAGGAAAATCAGATGCGGAAAATAGTTATCCTAACGTCAATACCTCAGGAAAGGATGTAGATACACTTTAAAATTTACAATTACAGTCCAATTAAGATGCACTAAGAAACAAACAACAGAAATAGAGTATTTGACAATCACACATGAACACCAGATATACGTGGGAAAACCCTTACGAGAGAAAAACCCACCACAGCAAGAGAAATCACTTTGTATTATAGTAATTAAATTACATACAAATTCCAGACTTGTCTTTCTGGTGTCATTATACAACAGCATTCACCATTAACATTCTTGTATAAGATTCTTCACATTACAGTCCACAGAATTCATCCACTGACATAATCACTTGACAACCTGTTGATTCAACCAACTGATTACAAACTGTAATCACCGAGTATATCCATGTCAAAATCTGTCTGTAGAACTTCCTCACAGAACCATCGCAACTGACTGTATTCCAACTGTTCTCATTTGGCTCCTCCTATTCGTCCATGAGACTCCACATAGGACGGTCTTACTCGGTCAACATAATTTGCAATGTACTGGCATCTCGGTGAGACACTAACAGTGTCTCGCCGATGCCACATAGGCTTCATATCGATGTCGCCAAGAGATTCTATTATCGCTAAGACATTTTATCGAGCTCCATGAGTTACACTGAGTCACCAAGCAGTCGCCCAGACCTTTCGCATTCGCTAGGAGATCATAGTGAGTCACCAAAAGGTATACCAAAGACACAAGTCATATTGAGCTCCAAAGGATAGTCGGTAAGACATACCGATATCGCCAAGAGGTTTCTCCGAGACATAAAGGTTACCCCGAAGTGTTCACCCATCGCCAAGACATTTCCCTTCGTTGAGAGAAAATACCAATCTCCATATGTTACCCCGAAGACTCCAACATAAAACAATGTCGGCGAGACATGTAGCTCTTACTAAGACTTCTCAACGAGCTCTATGACTTACCCTGAAAACTTCATCTATCGCCAAGAGTTATACTGAAGATCCCTCAAGATGTTCCTATCGGTGAGACCTTCAACATTCGCTAAGACGTCTTCCCGGGACCAAGAGTTACCCCGATAGCCATCGGCTATTAGCAAGACATTCACCATCGCTAAGAGGTTTCTCCGATCGCTTTGAGTTACATCGAAGAATGTTTGGATGTTTCCCTGTCGGTGTGACCTTCTCCATTCGTTGGGACTTCTTAGCGAGAACCCTTAGCTATCCCGAAGCCCATGGTTGCCAAGAGTCTCCCCGAAATACGATTGAATGGCCTATCGGCTAAAGGTCTCCTGAGCATTATGAGGTCATAATGAATACACTATGTCACAGCGATAGACTCCACAATGCAACCTTTCGGCAAGACATTTGCAAGGTCACAACGACCTGTACAAACCAGAATGAATCAAGCTGCTAGTTGGCCAGACAATGAAGATGTCACACCGACTTGTCTCTAATGGAGGTTTCAGCCTATATAGTTTGAGGCACATATTTCCAACAGTTTGTGCTTTCACATTTTGCATTTTATTGATTGGTTTCTTGAAGGCTTCGGAAGCCTTTCAATATATCTACTTTGTGTATATCTTCCACCACACCATTCCAGAGACCGCGTTTCTTTTAGGCATTTTGTCAAACAGTTCACTTACCTTGTCAATGCTTGTCTATCCTGCCTTGTATATGACAACACCTTCATTAAATCCATTTAATGCATATTTTCCAATGATGGCGCTGCCCTCTCCCTTATCGCATTCCATGAGATGAGGATTTCTTTTGAAGAAATTCTTAAATAGTGCATAACCTTTTTGCACATCATTGATGCCTCCAAATTTTCCCATTGCATTTGCTTGAAAGTTTCTAAAGTGCTTTCAATAGATCCTTTCCATGACCATGGCGTTGCTTCAATAGATTTTTTCAAAAAGTTCACTGCTTATTTCACCACTTCCATTTTTGTGAACCTTTGTTTTATTCTTTGGTGGATGTTTAAAAACTTGTTCCAAAGCTTCCATCGTTTATGCATTTGCAAAGATCCCCTTCATGCGCAGCTAGAGGAGGTATTGACAGAGGTTAGGGAATTCAGTATTAAAGCTGATCTTTGCATTTGCTTGAAGCTTCCTCTAAAACCCTTTCAACATATCCATTTTGTGCATTTCTACATCTGCACATCCCATGAGATCATTTATGGAGGCAACATTCTATTAAACAGTGCACTTGCCATGTCGATGCTTCACATTTTGCATGTATGTTTACTGTGACATATATTTGCACTATGTTGATGCCACTTCCCATGCTTATATTTCCTTGTCCTACACATACTATGCAGTGGGATTGGAACCATCATTTCACCTTTCATTTTACTTTGCATGTGGAGGTGGGAGTGGGACAAAAAAAGTGCGGAAGTGGAACAGAAACAGGACGTGGACATTTCTCCATCCATTTCCAATGTTTGGTCCAAGTCAGCAATCTGTCAACGGCTCATTTTGGAATGTTGTGCGGGTTTAGAGCAGGAGCAGGATCAGAGTGGGAGCGGAGTCGGGTAAAATACCGAACATTGGCATTTTATCCCCCAATTCCCATTTTTTGACTTGGTTCTAATGGGCATTTTATTATTTATTTTTACCTCCTTTTGACGGGGCATGATCGAGATTATTCCCGAACATGAAACTTATTTTTACCTTTTATTAAAAATTTTATTTTTTTTTTTAGAAAAGATTTGTTATAGTTTTTTTTATCTTTTAAATCTTTTAAATTTTAAAAGATTGTTTTATACAAACTTTTAATTTTTATGATTTTTTAGATTTAATTTAAATCTTTTTATTTTTGTGATTTTCTATGATTTTAAAAGATTTTAAAATCTTTTTAAATAAAAAGAAATATTTATCAAAATTTTAAAACTTTATTTATTTATTTATTTATTTTAAATTTAAACTTTCTAAATCTTTTAAAATCATAAAAGATTTATTTTATTTAAATTTAAAATTAATTTATTTCCTCTTTGTTTATTTAAAACTTTTTAATTATTTATATATATATATATTATTTTCAAATGTTTTAATAATTTTTTGTATTTTCATATTTTTTGATTTTTTTTTGTATTTTTCTAAGTTTTTGATTTTTTTTTTTGTATTTTCAACAACTCTAAGGAAAAAAATGCGAAGGACAAAGACGACGCCCAAATGAAAATGAGAAAACAAAAATGGCCAAAACTAAGGACGAAAAGCAATCGACACAACAAGGCAAGGACGAAGATGAACAGAAATGATGAGGCAAAAAGAAACGAGATGGTGAAAAGACGGGGATCGGGATTGGGAAAAAACATGGAACTTGAACCTTCAAAAGTGCAAGGTGTCGGTTCCAGTTTGAAACCTGAACCTAAAAGACAAACAAACGATGGAAGCAAAAAATCAGAATTGGGTTGGAACCAAGAACATGAACCTTTTGAAGAAGTTCAAGTTCAAGTTTTAGTCTGATTCTGACTCTGAAACAAAGGAAAAATAAGCAAGTTCCGAGGGTTGTGAAAAACTCCGGGACAAGACCAAAATGACAACAAATACAAAACAAGAGACAAAAACCAAAAACAAGCAAAGAGGGAAAAGATGAAATGAGAACGAAAAAAGTGAAAAACAACAAAAACCAAAGAAAACAAAGGGGGTCCCCGACTTTGCCAAGAAAAAAGTTGGGGTGTGTATGCAGGGCATAACAAGACCTTTGCTCTTTGCAATTTTTCACTTGACAAAATATCCTTATTTTTTCTTTATCTCAACTTGTGCTTATGTTGGAGAGAGAGGCATTGAAAAGTGCACCTTCCAAATTTTCTATAAGAAAAGGGAAGTATGACACTTGATAGTGAGTCAAACCCTTTTTAAGTTTTATAATGATTGAATATAGTCAAGACAAAAAATGTAAATTCCTAGTGCAGTATTTGTGAATGATGATGTTAACGTACATATGTTGCTTTTGTCAAATTTTGTTTCTAATTCAGTTGTTGATTTGTAATAAGTGAATTTTTATCATATTTTTTTATAATCACTAGTTGCACAAAATACACAATATTTGACATACAAACAAAGAAATAACATTCACAAAATGAAATAATAATCTCAAAAAATCAAGATTTTTTTAATTATAAAGATGAAATATTTAGAATTTTTTTTAAAATAATTCATAGTAAAAAATGTTAAATAGATCTATTTAAAAACATCATCTCTAAGGTAAACATATTTAATATTTCTATACTATTAATTGAACAATATGAAAAATGAGTGATGTTGTTACACCACTATTCTCCAATTGTCACTCAAATATGTCCTAGGGTCCCAAATTGGATTGAGTATCAACCCAAAGGGTGAGTCAATTCTCAACAAGGAAGACCTAAGAGGGGTTCTTTTAGGTTTTGAAGGGTCCACCACCAAGCAAAAGCTTGGAAAAGACACTTTAACTTTCAACTTACAAAACCTAGTAATGCAAACCAAATAATGAATGCAAATGATGAAATTAAGCAACAACAAGTTAGGGTATGTGTACCTAGGAAGTTTGGAAATGTAATGAGGATTCTAGAAATGTAAAAGTGCTATCAAAATATCCTAGGGAGGACTAAGACGCCCTTATTATTATTATTTTTTTAGACTACAGGAATCGGGTAGCACGACCCCATATAAACTGCAGTGCGCATGGTAAACTTTTTAACGTGACCGGCGGCGTTGGCGCAACATGCCCTCTGGTACCACGGGGGTGGGGGAGACTAGACCTCATGACCAACCTCCTGTAATAGGAAAGATTTAGCCAACCGAGCCAGGGCCCCAACCCCACTAAGATGCCCTTATTGTTGACTTAGTCTTGCTGCTATTTTTTTAGGGAAATGCGAAATCTTCGAATGTCAGAACATAATTCAAAATAATATTTTGAAAAATCCCACTTGGAGTACTAAGATTCCCTAGGTGGCTAAAATGTATGTTTTTGTATGTGGGCTCTCTTTCACTTCTAGGGTTTTGGACCTAAAAGGAGATACAAAAACCTTAATGCTTCACTCAAGAAAAAAACCCTTGAGATTTCAATGCAAAGAAGATTAAATCTATGAAAGAGGATTGTCCTAAAGGCTAAAGACTGATAAAGGAGTCCACCACTAATGCAAAAGTTGGAAAATGCAAGATGTTTGAAAACACACTATGATATAAAAAAATCCCTAGAAATGCAAATAGATTATAACAAAAAACTCTGAGATTTAAAGTGTGCTCCAAGAAATTGGAGAAGGATGGAATAGAGCTCTGGAATCATAAATTTCTTTCCTTTTAGGCCAATTGGGGCTCATATGCCAAGCTAGGCGACTTAGTCCTACTTCAAGTGAACAATGTTAGAACAGGTTTCAAACAACTGGGTACTCATATCTGCAAAAATCTCTATCAGAATCCTATAATAGGACTCATTCGCCACTAATGGTGAATCAGTCCACTTCCAAATTTCTAGAAATTCAAAAGTGGAATCTATAGCTCTCGGTCTACACTCCTACTCTTGGTTCAGATATGGGTTCAAAACTATCAAATTCAACTTGTAGGTGTTCTCCAAGCTTCTCCTAGGACTTTGAAAACTTTGAATGGATTTGAAAACTTGATGGAAACTTTTCCAATCTTTCTCTTTGACAAATCTACAACCTAAACCTACAAATCGCATGCAAAGAGAGGGAAAAATTGTTGTGGGGTTAGTGAATAGGGGTTTTCCTTTGTCAAACCTCATGTTGGTAATTAAACCCTTGAAATGAAATGAAATATGGAAAGAGAATAATGAATGAACAAAATAAATTCTACAACTCACCAAACCCTTGAAGTAGAATGTTACAATCATGCAAGTAGTGACTCTGATGGATGTAGACTTGAAAATTCTTGAAATTATTAGAATGCTTTATAGATTGATTGAGTGATTGGGAGTGAAATGAGTATAAAACCCTTATATTTATACATTGTGCAATAATTCCCAAAAAATACATCATCACAGGCTGAACTTAGATCTTAGAAAATAAAAACCCACTAGAAATTTGAATTGATTTTGAGTTTTGAGCCAAACGGGACTCATTTAGCACTCTAGGCGAATGGGTCCCACCTTAGGCATTTCAAGTGGGTTTTAGGATTTAAAAGTTTTAAATGATGTTTATTGGGTTTATTCTCAAAAATATTCATTAGGCTTGTAGATGCAAAATGGGGCCAATTAAGGCATGAGAAAGCCCAATTATTAATGAAAAACCTAGAAAAGTGTGAAAGTTTGTTACAACACTTTGAAATAAGGCTTGGTAAATGATAAAAAGATATTATTTAGGTGAAATACATTAATAAGACCCTAGAAAAGTGTGAAAGTGTGTTACAACACTTCACAACACTTAAGTAAGGTACCATTTGAATCCTTTTAGTTCTTAAGGGCCCAAGACCTAATGTGAATGTGTTAACCACATTACAACATTAAATCAAGGCAAAACTAAGCCAACATCCACAAGAAGGACCCAAATGAGCGTGAAAATGTCCAAAGATCCATTTTTCTATGCTACATTTAGCCCCCAATTTAGTGAGAGGATGAACTTTCTTCAAACTCACATTAAAGTAGCCAACCATGCACATCGAAAGGGATCCAAATGCACCCATGCTGGAAAGATGAGACAACAATGATCAAGAGGGGTGATCAAGCCCCAGGATCAAGATGCCATGGCAAACTAAACATAAGCACAAAGGAACACACATGAAAAGACCAGTCATACACTACCAAAGGTGAAAAAGGAGAAAATAAAAGAAAAGAAAGAAAATAGAGAATCAAATCAAGCTTCGATTGTTTGTCCATCTTGATGTGGATTAGATCTAGATTGTTTGTTCGAAAAACACATAATCACTCTGAGGCGACGTGACTTATGGCTATCCATTGGGTGAGAAGTCCTAAAAGGGTAAGAAACATATGTTGGATGTTGTGGTTGTGTTGCTAATATGTGGTTGTCAATGATGTCAACACTATTACCATTTATGTCATTTGAGGCTATATATGTCGAGGATATTGTGAAAATTATAATAAAGAGAGTTACAGGTTGTCAAGTTCAGTTTGGCCAACATGTTGATGGCTCGCTCAGTATGTTGATGATTAGAGGTTGTGGACTAAAGGGTTTGTTTTCAAGTATATCTAGTTTATCCATGTTGAGTTTCAGAGATCTGCATGAAGATTTGATCAAGTTATGAGTACCTATGTTCAGACTATTTTGTTGTTGTTTCAGTTGGTGTTCCTGAATGAAGATAATGTGATTCTAGTAAGTTTAGTTGCTATAGATGCTTCTCTAGTGATTCATGTTGCTTGTGGATGTTTCTAGATCATTCTCTATCCTTGTTGCACATTCACGTTGATTAGTGTGTTCGCAAATGAAGATTTTCTCTTGTGTGTTCATGTTTTTCATGTTCTTGGACGACTGGGGATTGTAGCATGTTGTGGATCTTCGAGGAATAATTTTTGAAGGTGTTTCATGTTCAAGGATTTTATTTTGGGTCCTCACTATGATGTGGCTGACTTTGGTTGATTCACATTGTAAATTATTTATGTTTTGGGCTGACAATTTGTATTCATTTTATATCTTATTTGGAGTCGACATGTAGATGATGTTATCTCTTGTTGTGGATATATAAGAGAAATTTTTTTATCATTTGAAGTAAGAGGTGTGCGAATAAATTTTAAATCATTCAAAGGAAGAAATAAAGTGTGAAGAGTGAGCAGATTTTCTATGCTTAACCAAAACTTTAATCAGGCATGATCAGATGCTATTTTCTCATTTCAAAATCTAATGGATGTAATTAGAATCTTTCTGTAAGACATTGTGTCTTCCTTTGGAAGTAAGCCTTGTTGTATTTGAGCAATGACCTCTAGGCATTGTGCCTAAATGCATGTGCATTCCCATTTATTCTATTATACTTTTAACAGGGTATAATCTTGTTGACTGATCTCCACCATGGTTTTTCTCCTAACAGGGTTTCCACATAAAAATATTGGTGTTGTGTGTGTTTCTGATGTGTTGATGATCTATGCTTTCATGGTTATTAATCAGATCTAAGAATAAGGCTAATAAGTTTAATAAATTTTGAAATTCAGTGACAACTGATTCATCCCCCCTCTCAGTTGTCTGCCCTTATGTTGCCAACAATTGGTATTAGAGCAAGTTCCTTGGAAGAAGTTTAACAACTTGAGGTGATCTGGGATGGCGACAGAAAAAAAGGATAGTTAGAGATTTGATGGAACAAATTATTCCTCGTGGAAGACTCGAATGGAGTGTCATCTGAGATGCATTGGTGAATCTTTTGGAACATTACAAAGAATAGGTATGCTATCCCATAGAATGGTCCTTCTACTTCTGTTGAGATCAAAGATGTTGAATATAATATGAGGGCTAAGGAAGAATTGTTGAGTGCGTTGACTGATTTTGAGATGAAAAATGTGATGGATTTGAAGACTGCTTATGAGATCTGGAAAAATTTGGAAACTTTGTAAGAAGGCGATGCACATGTGAAGATTGATAAGTTGCAAAGTCTGAAAGGGAAATATGAAACATTGAAGATGGGTGAAGATGAGAACACTACTGCTTTCATGCAAAGAGTGAATGAACTTGTGTGTAATAGTAGATGTGCTGGTGGAACATTGGAAGAATCAGATATTGTTGCTAAAGTGCTTAGATCCTTGCCTACTGCATACAAACACAAAGTTGCTGCTATTGAGGAGATCCAAACTGTGACAAATGTAACCAAGGACATGTTGATTGGTAAGCTTACTTCTTTTGAGTTAAGTGAATTTGGTGATGCTCTTCCTAAGATAGAATCTGCATTCAAAGCTACTACCTCCCGAAGGGATAAGCAGAGATATGATCCGAGTGAAAGTTCTTCTAGAAAGGTATTCAAGTATGAAGAAGAAATGAGACATATTGAAGAAGAGATAAAGATATATGAGCTTGAAGCACTTCTTGTCAAGAAAGTACCTAGAGGAGAAGGTAAGTATAAAGGGAAATTGCCTCTTCAATGTTTTTCTTGCAATAAGATAGGTCATTTTTCCTCAAGGTGTCCTAAAAGAGTTCCCAAGCCAAGACCTAACAAGTCTAGATTCTAAAGAAAATGTTATTATGTTGTTGATGAAGGTGTGACAGATGATGAATCTAATAAATGGAATGCAAGTGAAGATGAATGGGTATTTATTTCTATCAAGGAAAATGATCTAGTACCTACTAAATCTGCTAGTTGCATGAATGTGGAAAAAGCTCTAGTAGCCAAAATTGAAGAAAAGGATGAATGGGTGATTGATAGTGGTTGCTCTCATCACATGACAGGTGATAAAAGTAAATTTGTGAGTCTTGAAAATTATGATGGTTTTGTAAGATTTGGTGATGATAAAGCTGGTGTAATCTATGGCAGAGGATCCATTTCTCTTAATGGTAAGAATAATACTGATGATTTCATATATGTTGAAGGTTTGAAGCATAATATTTTAAGTGTTGGATAGATGGTTGAAAAGGGATACAATCTACAATTCAAGAATGGAAAGTGTAGAATATTGGGGAGTTCTGGAAATGTGATTGCTTCAAATACAAAAAAAAGGTAATATCTTTCACCTGAATGTTGCTACTAAAAGTTGTTTGATTGCTCAAGTTGATGAAATTTGGTTATGGCATAGGAGATTGTGTCATGTAAACTTTGACAATATTATCAAGATAAGTTCTACTCATGCTATGAGAGATCTTCCTAAGTTGGTAAAGCCTACTAATACCACATGCAATGAAAATCAGTTGGGGAAGCAGACTAGAGTTTCGTTTCGAAGAAAAAACTATTGTTCAAATAAAGTATTGGAGCTTGTGCATACTAATCTGTGTGGTCCTTCAAGAATCAGAAGCTTACAAGGAGACATGTATTTCATTTTACTCATTGATGATTATTCTATATTGATGTGGATTGCTTTCTTAAGAGAAAAATCTGAAGCTCTTGAGAAATTCAATATTTCTAAAGCTAAGGTTGAGACATAAAAAGGTCTGAAGATTAAATTTCTAAGATTAGATAGAGGTGGAGAATTCATTTTTGGTGAGTTTAATTCTTATTGTGAAGAACATGGGTTAAAGAGACAATTATCTACCCTGCGGACCCCTCAACAAAATGGATTTGTGGAAAGGAAGAACATGAAAGTTCTAGATGTTGCTAGGACTATGATGCTTGAAGGAAATGTTCGTCATATCTACTGTAGAGAAGCTATGAGCACTGTTGCTTACACTCTCAATCAGGTGCATATCAAAGGTGATACCAGTAAGACCCCTTATGAACTATGGTTTGGTCATAAGCCTAGTATTAGATACTTCAAAATATTTGGGAGTAGATGCTATATCAAAAGAGATGAAGATATAGGAGTGATGAAGGTATCTTTCTTGGTTACTCTACTAAGAGTAATCCTACCGGTGCTTCAATAAAAGATTGAGGAAAGTGGTTGAAAGTGCTAATGTCAAGGTTGATGAAGATACAGTTAGACTATCTAGAACTTGTGGATATGATTTAGATGATTAGAATGTCAATTTAGTTTAGACTTAGAATCAAGTGAAAATCATTCTGGTGAATTAGGAAATTCAAGAGGAAGGAACTAGTGAAAATGGTGAACTGAGAACACAAGAGCCAGAAGTTCAAGAACATCCTAAGACTCCAAGGTATGTAAGACTGAATCATTCAGAAGATCAGATTATAGGTGATAAGAACAAAGGTGTTCAAACTAGGAGAAGAATTGTTGAAGAATACTATTTGATTTCAAATATTGAGCCTAGTAATACTAATGAAGCATGCAAAGATGAACATTGGATGGAAGCAATGAAGGAAGAGTTACATCAAATTGAGAAGAATGAAACATGGATTCTTGTTCCTAGACCTAAGGACAAAAATGTAATTGGAACTAAATGGGTCTTTCAAAATAAACTGAATGAGCAAGGTGAAGTTGTTGGAAACAAAGCAATACTAGTATGTAAAGGATATTCACAGATGGAAGGAATTGACTTTGAGGAAACTTTTTCCCCTGTTTCTAGGATTGAAGCTGTGAGATTGTTTCTTGCTTATGTTTCTTACAGAAATGGATGTCAAGTCAGCTTTTCTAAATGGTGAACTAGAAGAAGTGTATATTGAACAACCTGATGGATTTCAATTGATTGAATAGCAAGATATGGTTTGTCGGTTGAAGAAAGAATTGTATGGACTTTAGCAAGCCCCAAGAGCATGGTGCCAGATTGGATAAGTATTTGTTGAAACTTGGATTCAACAAAGGTACTACTGATAGTAATTTGTATTTCAAGATTGATCACGATAAAGATTTGATTGTTGAAGTCTTTGTTGATGATATCATTTTTGGAGGAGATGATAGTTTGTGCATGAAGTTTTCTAATGAGATGCAAAGTGATTTTGAGATGTTAATGATTAGAGAAATGAAATTATTTTTGGGATTACAAATTATTCAGCTAAATAAAGGGATCTTTATATCTCAGTCCAAGTATGTGAAAGAATTGCTAAAGAAGTTTGGTATGGAAGATTCAAAGCCAGTTGGTACACCTATGGTGAATGAATGTAAGTTGACTAAAAATGATGATTCTCTAAAAGAAAACCAAACTAGATGCAAATCCATGATTGGTGGATTGATTTATTTGACTCAAACTAGACTTGATATCATGAATGTTGTAAGCATTGTTGCTAGATTTCAAGCCAATCCTAAGGAATCTCATGTGACTACTGTGAAGATAATTTTTAGATACTTGAAGGGGACAACTAATTCTAGCCTATGGTATCCTAAAGAAGATGACTTTACTTTGAGTGCTTTTATTGATGTTGATTGGGCAGGAGATGTGGATGAAAGAAAGAGTACCAGTGGTGGTGCATTTTTCTTGGGAAATAAATTGATTCTGTGGTTAAGTAAGAAGAAAAATGTCATTTCCTTATCCACTGCAGAGGAAAAATACATTGTTTCTGCTAGCAATTGTACTCAAGTATTGTGGATGAAGTAGATGTTGAAAGATGTCAAAATTGTGTATCATGAGCCTATTGCTATATTCTATAATAATTCAAGTGCAATTAACATTTCTAAGAATCTAATGATGCATTCAAATACCAAGCATATATCTATCAAGTTTCATTTTTTGAGAGAGGTGAGTGAAAAGGAAGTCAGACTAGAGTATGTGCCTACTAAGGAACCGATTGCAGACATCTTTACTAAGCCTTTGCCTAAGGATACTTTTGAGTATCTCAGAGGGAAGCTAGGGGTGATTACCCCTCTTAATCAGAACTAAGATGCATTGATTTGCATCAGTCTGTGCATTTCATAGTCATATCTTGATGTAGATTGATGTTGTGATGGCTACTACTCAAGGGGAGTAGTCAGATGTTTTGATATGTGTTTCAGAGCTTGTGTGAGAAAGATAATTCTTATCTTTGTCATTGATGTCAAAGGGGGAGAAGGTTCATGTGAAAAACCTTGTGAGGAGAAGATTTGAGGAGAAGAGTCAAAACCTAAGGAGGAGAAAGTGCCAAGAGGAAGTTGGATTGATGGTGTTTTTCACATCATGTGTTGTCATCAATGCAAAAGGAGGAGATTGTTGGATGTTGTGGTTGTGTTACTTATATGTGGTTTTCATTGATGTCAACACTATTAGCATTTATGTCATTTGAGGTTGTATATGTCAAGGATATTTAGAAAATTGTAATAAAGAGAGTTACAGGTTGTCAAGTTCAGTTTGGCCAGCATGTTGATGGCTCGCTTAGTATGTTTATGATCAAAGGTTATGGACTAAAGGGTTTGTTTTTGAGTATATCTAGTTTATCCACGTTGATTTTCAGAGATCCACATGAAGATTTGATCATGTTATGAGTATTTTTGTTCAGACAATTTTTCTATTGTTTCAGTTGGTGTTCTTGAATGAAGATGATGTGAGTCTAGTAAGTTTAGTTGCTGCAGATGCTTCTCTAGTGATTCATGTTGCTTGTGGATTTTCCTAGATTTTTCTCTATCCTTGTTCCACGTCTGCGTTGATCGGTGTGTTCGCAAATGAATATTTTTTCTTGCGTGTTCATGTTTTTCATGTTCTTGGCTGACTGGGTGAGTGTAGCATGTTGTGGATCTTTGAGGAATAATTTTTTAAGGTGTCTCATGTTTGAGGATTTTATTTTGGGTCATCACTATGTTGTGGCTGACTTTAGTTGATTTGCATTGTAAATTATTTATGTTTTGGGTCGACAGTTTGTATTCATTTTATATCTTATTTGGAGCCAGTATGTAGATGATGTTATCTCTTGTTGTAGATATATAAGAGCGATTGTTTTATCATTTGAAGAGGTGTGCGAAGTGTGGGATTCATGTGTGTGAATAAAGTTCAAATCATTCAAAGGTAGAAATAAAGTGTGAAGAGTGAGTAGATTTTATGTGCTTAACCAAAACTATAATCAGGCATGATCAAATGCTATTTTCTCAGTTTAAAATCTTATGGATGTAATCAAAATATTTCTATAAGATAGTGTGTCTTCCTTGGACAGTAAGCCTTGTTGTATTTGAGTAGTGACCTCTAGGCAGTGTGCCTGAATGCATGTGCATTCCCATTTATTCTCTTATACTTTTAATAGGGTATAATCTTGTGGACTGATCACCACCATGGTTTTTCCCCTAACAGGGTTTCCACATAAAATTATTGGTGTTGTGTGTGTTTCTGATGTGTTGATGATCTATGTTTTCATGGTTATCAATCAGATATGAGAATAAGACTAATAAGTTTAATAAAGTTTTAAATTTTGTGATAATTGATTCACCCCCCTCTTCTCAGTTGTCAACCCTTGTGTTACCAACAACATACACTCATGGTTGGTATTCACTCACACACACGTAGGTGGATATGGGGAAATTCATCCCTCAAAATGGGCTTCCTGCTCAACCATACCAAAGTTATACCTCCTGATAACTTTAATAAGGTACCACAAAAGAAAATGACTTTTTGAGCTTCATGAGATGAGCAAAACTTCTTATGCTTGGAGCTCATGAAGAAATGAGATGGCTCCACAGGCATAGAAGTTTTGTTATGTAAGGTGGCCATAAAACAAATGAAAAATGCAACATGCAATGAATGTTCATATGAGTCTTGCTACGTTCATGTGAGGTCTTTAACTTAGGGAACATTGTGCCTAATGTCTCCAAGAAAGGACCAATCAAAGAATTGAAAATTCATAACTTAGGGGATATAGTGTGTCACATCTAGCCACTAAGATGAATGTAATATGCTAAGATAGATCACTCTCATGAAGGACATCATACCCAATTTCATCCACAAAGCATCAAACACATCGTATGAAGTAAAAAGGTTGCACTAAGAACTAAGAAAAAGGAAAATGCAAAAGAATCACACCAATGTATGACCCCACTTTAAAGGAATTGCTAAACACCATACTATGAGCAATAACTTTAAAGCAGCAAATGGAAAATGGAGACAAGAAAGAAGACATGAGAGACAACTTAGAAATCCCTATGCCAAGTCATATGTTTCTAAGTAAAGCTACGTCATGTGAGATTAAAAGAAAAGGGAGGGGTTTCCCCCAAAATGAAAACAACAAACACATAAGGGATCTATGGATTTGGGGTCAACATGTTCTTTGCTACAATTTTCTTAAGAGAGATTGGAACTTTCATCATCCCCCAAATACGTAGAACTAGAATGACACAAAGAGAGAGAAAACAAAGAAAGACCTTGTGGGTCAACATGGAAGAGACATAAGGTGTCTCGACACCTTGCATCATCCCCAAAAGGAAAAAAGAAGACAAATGAAAAAGAGAAGGTGAAAGAAAAAGAAAAATATTTTGGGTCAACATGAAAGAGACCTAGATGTCTCAATGCCTTGCATCATCCCCAAAAGGAAAACACAAGAAAAAGAAAAATCCTTTTGGGTGAACATGAAAGAGACTTGGATGTATCAATGCCTTGCATCATCCCCAAAAGGAAAACATAAGAAAAGAAAAAGGAAAAGAAAATAAAAATCCTTTTGGGTCAACATGAAAGAGACTTGGATGTCTCAATGCCTTGCATCATCCCCAAAAGGAAAACACAAGAAAAAGGTGAAAGCGATGCATGACATAGAGAAGAATGAAGGTAGAAATAGAGGAATGTCACGAAGAGAGAGAAAATCAAATAGAACATCACATGGGGTCATATTACGCACATGCAATCACACAAAAGAAAATGAAAGAAAATAAAAATGAAAAAAACTAGTAAGGAAAATGTGATTCAACCATCGAGCAAGTCATCCACCTCCCAATCATGTTCATTATATGTCGAGGGTGGGCAACTGGCCAAAGGGACAAGGGCAAGTGTTGAACTAGGAGAAATACCAAGTTCATCACTCTATATAGGATATTTCTCATTTAAGCTCATGGAAGAGGAAAACAATGTGTTCAAGTCATTATGCACCTCTTCATCAATTTTAGCAATCTCATTATCGTCATCCAAATTAATCACAACAGGAGGACGAATGATAATATCCAATGAAGAGTGTAACTCTTGTTGTGATTGTTGTATTGAATCATTCTAGGGAGGAGGCTCATCATGCATTGCTATAGTCAAGTTCAGATTTTGATTTTCTTTACTTAACTCTTCATGTAACTTGTGAGCAAGGGCATGACATCTACGCCTACACTCTCTAGCACCTTTGTTTCTTCTGGTTTTGTTTTCAAGTTGTGTTTTTGTAAGAGTGGGTTGATCAACCATAGGTTTCTTTTCTTCCCTAAGTGTAGGAACAAAAGGAACCATAGGAGGTTGTTCATCCACTTTCTCTTTTGCCTTGTAAACTTTTTTTATTTGAGGAGGCATGACAAAGTTGCTTTTATTGTCTCTTGGTCTCTTGGATGATGTAGGGGAAGTTTCTAGTGCTGGTTGGTCTTGGCTATTTGGTTCTTGTTTAGGTTCAATCATGGTTTCATCAAGTATGGGAGGTGCTGAAATAGAAGGGGACATATTTCTTATGGATAATTTGGTTGTTTTATTTTCTTTGAATTTTTGGTAAGATATGAAAATTATCTGATTAGGATCTAGACTAATTGCGAATCTGAATGCTTAATTATAACAACTTAATGGAAATATAATTCATGCATACATTATTGAAATTATGCATTAAAAACTTAAGGTGAAAATAAAATTGAGAAATAAGAAGAGAGAGAAAGTGCAAATGATCTGATAACGGAGTTTGCCACAAATGTGACTACATCTCCAGGTCCGCTCCAATAGAGTGAGACTGATATGATAATCTCCAAAAATCAGTTACAAATGCACCAAGAGCACTTCAGTAGCATGAAAATACTCCGATGTAAAAAAATGGCTCAAAATAATCTCCTTAGAAAATTTCCCTATTTCTCTAATTCATAGCTTCACCACCTAGACTTGAAAAATATGAATAGCCCCTTAATAGCATACCTCCCCCTTTTATACACAAAATATGCCTAAATAGGCTTAACAACAATATTAAATGTCTAACCTCCCTTCAACAACTCATATATAGACTCATTTGTCCTTTAGACCCCTTTAGTTTAAATGGTTAGGGGGTTAACAACAAAAATGGCCTATTTGTTATGGCGCGGCCAATAAACATGCAACAAAAGAAAGCATACCCTATACAGATTTGAACAAGATTCGGTGGTCTAATGGAAAAGTTTATTTTTGCTAGGTCGGTGGTTACGGGTTCCAAACCTCTCGGACTCCATTTTATCTCCATTTGCCGAAGAACAAACCAACAAAACAAAGCCATCGCATATTATAGGTAAACACACGTCGGTGGCCTGTCGATAGCTTACAGTTTTGGTAAAAGGTTGGTCGGGAGTTCCAACCCCGCCAACCACCTTTCAGTTTCTTCTGCTGCACTGAATATTCAACAAAACAAATCCGCCTCTATTCATAGTAAGTAACCAGCGGTTTGGTGCACCGGAAAACAAACAAACTAATCTTGAACCCGCTAGAGGAGATACAGAAGCCACGTATCATGCTGAGGAGTTGCCACGTGGCAATCATGCATTCGTTGATGACAATGACGTGTTTGTTGTGGACGCTGACTGGACTACTGACATGTTTGATGAATGTGCACTAACGCGGATGTTGACATGTACAGATGACACATGTCCTTCAATGATTTGTCTATACAGATGACTCGACTGCCATGTGTTATGCCCTGGTTTGTCCACATCGGATTCCATACAGTACGGACTGACACGTCAACATGCTGACGTCACCAATTGTACCACCAAGTCAACCGAACTTTGACTACCCATATCTCAAGCATACGACATCAGATTTCGATGAAATGAATGTTGCCAGAATCGTCTCGATGAGCTCTTTGACTTTATGCCACTTCCATCAATTTCTAAAATAATCATTTTTTTCGCTTTCTAGACAACCCTTGATGGTAGTTTGACCCAAGGTTTGACTGGCCATAACTTGTGCAAATGGACTCCTTTTCGCTCCGTTCAAGTTGCACTGGAATCAAGACATCGAGCTCTTTTTAATGGTGCTAAAATATGGAGTATTGGAGATTCTTCAATTTTTAGTGAAAATATCCCCCAGATTAGAAAAAGAAGTCATGTCATGGTGTTATAGGTTCCATGGGCTCGGGCCAAAAGGCTTCTAAAAAAAAGTTTCCTTTGGAAGACAAGGCATTAAATCTGCTATGGTGAATGGTGAATATTTAATTGTCAAGTGGAAACTTTAAGCATTTTTGTAACACTGAGGGGACAACTTTCATTGAGTGAAGCCATGGATGGCCTAGTCGTAAATGAAAATTGTTTGACTACGGGATGATGGAGAATGTGGCATCTAATGTTTTGGTCCTATTTGTAATGTAAGGGTGATCAATCTTATCATAGGGAAAGCAAAACCATTGTGCATCTTGATCCATGCTTTTGGCTTATCATAGTCATCTTGATAAATTTCAAGCAATACTGAAAATTCCTCGGTGATCACATTCTCTGCACATGCGGGATTAATTAGTATCCCATTAGTGGGCTTGTCATAAATACAGCCGAATATGTAGAGAGGTCCATCATGTGCATTTTTAATTATATCCTTCGAGGAGAAAGCAATATCAAGAGGATTCTTAGGTTGGCCCTTATGAGGGATAACGTCTATCACCCCAACCATTTCATCCATAGGATTAACATTGATATCATTTGGGATAGGGTCATTATGTTCATCATCTATATCAACATTCATCGCATCATTTTTTGTAGTTTCACTAGCTTTGACAAATGAAATATTATGCTTAGGCATCAGATTAGTGAAAAGTTGTAAGTTTTGGTTCAGAGGGACAACAGACTTATTGCCTTGATTAATAACACCTGCAATGGATAGATGACCAAAATCAATGAGGTCTTGCACAAGATGTTTACGATGCTTGTAGTGTTCCATGTCATGTCCATGTTGTCGATGATAATGGCAATAAGCATTTTATTTAAAGCTCAGGGGCAAAGGCTTAGTAGGGTCAGGTGTTTTGATAGGAGGTAAGGTAATCATTTTTTGTTGTAAAAGTTGGGACATTGTGTTATGAAGGGTGTCGGGTAAGGGTGCGAATTGTTATTTTGGATCTCCATAACTAAAGGGAACCGAGGTTTTAACAACTACTATTTTGTTATTTGAATTTTGCGTTGTTGGCTGAGGAAGATTAAATTGAAGGAAACCTTTATTTTTCTTTCTAAATGGTTTGGAATTTTTTTGGTTGACGGGCTCGGATTTGTCAATTCAGCTAGAAGTGGACCTTGTATCTTGACTACTAACCAAATTTTCATAATCTCAAAGGGAAGTACACAAGAGCATGAAGGATGGGAATTTCATCATAGTTAGTTTGTCCTGAAGTTTAGATTTCAAGTTTTCTATAAACATCTTTTGAAGGTGTGGGTCAGGGATCTTGACATCAATTTGGAAATAAAGTGATTGATAGCGTGAGATAAAATCAGTTACCTTTTCTTCCTCATTTTGCTTGCATCTCATCAAATCAGCCAAGGTTTTCTTGGGAGTCATATGCACTTGGAAATGGTTTACAAATTAATTAAAAAGTTCATTGAAAGAATGAATTGAATTTTTTGGTAAAGAAGAAAACCATTCCAAGGCATTATCTTTTAAGGACCTAGGAAAGAGTTTCTCCAATAATTTATCATCAAGGACAAAGTCACTACATAAGGCAATGTAGGAATTAACATGGTTAGAAGGATCTCCCTTCCCTCCATATTTCTCAAATCTAGGCACCTCTACTCCTTGTGGCATCGGTGTTTTCAATATTTCCAAAGACAATGGGCTGCTTTTGACATAATATGTAAGTGGGCCATTCTGATTTTGGTTTATGGTGAAGATTTTCTTTTGCATGGATGAAACATTTTGGAAAAGTTGTGTTATGAGAGGTTTGTTACAAGTGGTATGAGGTGGAAGTGAAATCGGTGATGGAGTGTATGCAGTAGTAGGGCAAGTGAATGGAATGCTTATAGGTAGTAATGTGGTAGAAGATAGAACATGCAATGCCACATAGGAACCAGGGATGCTAGTAGGAATGTTCAAGGATGGAATCACATTATTAACTTGTTGTATTGTTGTTGTGACTTGAGGAGTGGTATAGGTAGGTATTGAGGCTATCGTTGAGGGAGGAGGAATTTGAGTTCCTCCTTGGTTGGCAACATTGTTTGTTGGTATAGGAGCACTAGAGGTTGAAGGAAGATGTTTTCCAAAGATTTGAACTATGTTTCTCACAAGGTCAAGGCCTTCGTCACTTTCAAGCATGCATTGAATATTTTCTATTGTAGGAATTGCAGTAGTGGAAATGTTTTCAAGGCTAACTTGGTGTTGTAGGTTGACTAAATCCTCATTAATTTGAATTATTTTCTTGTGCGGGATATCATTAGTCCTTGGTTCATGCATACTACCTGAAGGTAAAGAGTTGCTAAGGGTATTATCCATGCCTAGTGTACTAGTGTCAATACTAGGAGTGGAAGCTCTAGATAACCCAAGATCCACAACAAGCGTGTTATTGCGAGATGCCATGAGTCTGAAACTTCTCACTATGGCATTAGCAATAGGACACCAAACACTCATGCAAAGGCTACTAAATGCAGGATGGATGGAAATGCAATGTAAGCTAACAGGAATGAATTGCCTAAAACTGAAATTCTGGAAAGTAAAACTGAAATGCAGAAACAACGAACAAAAACCCATAAATTGAGTTGTAAATGACAAAAAATATAGTGCAAAATGTGCAAAGGGACTGATTTTCCCTAAGTGGCGAATTAGTCCTGGTACTGATTTTTTTGAAAATTTTCATAATTTTGAAAATGAATTTTATGATTTTTATATTTTCTAATGCAGATATGATATGAAAATGCAAAATATTAGTGATTTTTAATTAGATGAAATTCAATAATGCAAGCTATATGAGATTTTTACTAATGCAAATTTTGAAACCCTATAATGCAAATTAAACTTTGCAAAATGCAATGCAATGTTAATGTAAGCTAATTCTAGGATGGAAATGCACTCCAAAACAAAAATATGATGCTCTAAATGTGGTTTCACCAAAATGAAACGTATGTTTTTGTATGTGGGCTCTCTTACACTTCTAAGGTTTTTGACCTAAAAGGAGAGAGATATAAAAACCTTAACGCTTCACTCAAGAACAAAACCCTTGAGATTTCAATGCAAAGAAGATTGAAATCTATCATTGAGGATTGTCCTAAAGGTTGAAGACCGATAAAGGAGTTCACCACTAATGCAAAACTTGGAAAATGCAAGATGTTTGAAAACACACTATGATATGCAAAAAGACCTAGAAATGCAAATTGATTATAATAGAAAAATATGAGATTTAAAGTGTGCACCTAGAAACTGGAGAAAGATGGAATTGAGCTCTACAATCTTGAAATTGTTGCTTTCTAGGCCAACGAGGACTCATACGCCAAGCTGGGCGACTTAGTCTTGCTTTGGGTGAACAATGTTGGAACAAGTTTTGGACAACTGGGTACTCAAATCTACAAAAATCTCTATTAGAATCCTACAGTGGGACTCATTTGCCACTAATGGTGAATCAATCCACTTCCAGATTTCTAGAAATTCAAAAGTGGAATCTATAGCTCTCGGTCGACACTCCTACTCCTGGTTCAAATTAGGGTCCAAAACTGTCAAATTCAACCTATAGGTGTTCTCCAAGCTTCTCTTAGGCCTTTGAAAACTTTGAATGGCTTTGACAACTTGATGGAAACTTTTCCAATCTTGTTCTTTGAAAAATCTGCAACCTAAACCTATAAATCACATGCAAAGAGAGGGAAAAATTATTGTGGGGTTAGTGAATAGGGGTTTTCCTTGGTCAAACCCCATGTTGGTAATTAAACCCTTGAAATGAAATGAAATATGGAAAGAGAATGATGAATGAGAAAAAGAAATGTTACAACTCACCAAACCCTAGAAGTAGAATGTTGCAATCATGCAAGTAGTGACTATAATGGATGTAGACTTGAAAATGCTTGAAATGCTTATAATGCTTGATAGATTGATTGAGTGATTCTAGGTGAAATGAGTAGAAAAACCTTATATTTATACTTGATTATGCAATAATTCCTGAAAATACATCATCATAGGCCAACCTTAGATTTTAGAAAATAAAAACCCACTAGAAATTTGAATTGATTTTGAGTTTTGAGCCAAAGGGGACTCATTCGGCACTCTGGGCGAATGGGTCCCACCTAAGGGAACTCATTCACCCAAAATGGTGAATGGGTCCCACCTTAGGCATTTGAAGTGGGTTTTAGGATTTAAATGTTTTAAATGATCTTTATTGGGTTTATTCTCAAAAATACTCATAAGTAAGGCCTGTAGATGCAAAATGGGGCCAATTAAGGCATGATAAAGCCCAATTATTAATGACAAACCTAGAAAAGTGTGAAATTTTGTTACAACACTTTACAACACTTTGAAATAAGGCTTGGTAAATGATAAAAAGAGGTTATTTAGGTGAAATAAATTAATAAGACCCTAGAAAAGTGTGAAAGTGTGTTACAACACCTCACAACACTTAAGTAAGGTACCATTTGAATCCTTTTAGTTCTCAAGGGCCCAAGACCTAATGTGAATTTGTTAACTGCATTACAACATTAAATCAAGGAAAAAATAAGCCAACATCCACAAGAAAGACCCAAATGAGCATGAAAATGTCCAAATATCTATTTTTCTATGCTACAGTGGTGACTTAGTCCCGATTTGAATTTTTAAAATCTCTAAAAGTGATCCTGAGATTCAATGTCTACACTTCCTTCTTCTCTAATCTCATGTTTTAAAACTTCCAAATCTGACCTGTAGGTGAGTTTCCATGAAGATGACAACTTTGCAATGCAACTTTGTACTTCAAATGATCTTGAAGTCTTCAACCTAAATCTGCAAACACAAAAAAGAAAGAGAGGAAAATCTTGTTGATTGTTAGTAAATGGGGATTTACCTTTGTCAAACCCCTTGTTGGTAATTAAAACTTAGAATGAAATAGAATAATGAAGGGAAATGATGAATGAACAACATATAATGTTACAACTCACCAAACCCTTGTTATGGAATCTACAAACTTGTGTGAAATGACCAGCTAGAATGTAGATCTTGAAATGCTTGAATGATTGATAGATATTGGCTTGAATTGCTTGCTTGAATCAAAACCCTACATCACAAATGTTAGCTCAAAAACACACATGATGCAAGAATATCTTTGATATGATTCTCGAATCTTGATGATGGCTCCAAATGCTTGATGAATTGCTCTTGAATGCTCTTGTGAACTAAATTATTCTATGATGAATCCTCTCACAAAATTATTGTGTTCTTGGATCATAAAATGAGTGAAAGAACCTTGTATTTATACTTATCCATGCTTAATATCCTGAAATTACACCAAACCAAGCTGATATATGAAATCATTAATTAAAGGAGGCTAAATCCTGCCAAGATTTGAAAATAAATCCCAAAAATAACTTAAGGGGGACTAAGATTCCCTAGGTGGAATTTTAGTCCCAAGGCATGAAGCTTGGGGCACAAACTCCAAAAAGGGGCCCATTTAAGGTGCACTCAAAATTAGGGTCCCCAATTACTCATGGAATAGGAAGAATGACACAAAGAGAGCAAAAACCAAGAAAAAAACTTTTGGGTCAATTTGGAAGAGACCTAAATGTCTTGATGCATTGCATCATCCTGATAAGGAAACCACAAGACAAAGAAAAGAATAAAGAAAAATCTTTTGGGTCAACATGGAAGAGACCTAAATTTCTTTATGCCTTGCGTCATCCCCAAAAGGAAAACAAAAAACAAAGAAAAGATAATGGAAAAGATTTAAAAAATTACAGAAGAATGTAGATACAAATAGAGGAATGTCAAAAAGAGAGAAGTACATCAAATATAACAATACGATGGATCACATTATGCACATGCAATCACATAAAAGAAACATGAAAAAGAAAATAAAGACAAGATTAGTAAGGCACATGCAAGTCAACCTATTAGCAGGTTGTCCACATACCTATCTTGTTCATCGTATGTGAAAGGTAGACAACTAGCCAAAAGGACAACATCAAGTGTGGAACTAGGGTCATCACCAAGTTCAACACTCTTCGTAGGATAATTATCATTTAAGCTCATAGAAGAGGGAAATAATGAATTTAACTCATTATGCACTTCATCAATTTTAGTAATCTCATAATCATCATCCAAATTAATCACAACGGGAGGTTGAATGATAATTTCTAAAGAAGGATTTAGCTATTGTTGCAGTTGCAATATAGGATATTTTTGTTGTCGCAAAGAGGGAGACTCATCATGTATTGCTTTAGTCAAGTTTGGATGTTGATTTTCTTTGTTTTTCTCTTCATTTAACCTTTGAGCAAGAGCATGACGTCTACACCTATGCTCTCTAGTATTTTTGTTTCTTTTAGTACGATTTTCAAGTTTTTTTCTTGTAGGAGCCGTTTTATCAACCATAGGTTTCTTTTCTCCCCTAAGGGGAGGAATGGAAGGAACCATAGGAGGTTGTTCAACCACTTTCTCTTTAGCTTTTTAAACTTGTTTTTATCTTAGGTGGTGTGAAAAAATTGTTTTGGTTGTCTCTTGGTCATTTATAGGAGATAGGAAAAGGGTCTATCTTAGGTTGGTCCTGGTTACTTGGAATGTCTTTTGGTTCAATCATAGTTTTTCCAAGGATAGGAGGCTCAATCATGGGTTGAGGCATGTTTCTAAGGGATATTTTTGCTATGCATTTTACCTTAAAATTTTGATAGGATTTGAAAAAGGATTCCACATGAGGTTTAATAGGTTCCATAGGCTCAGGCCAAAAGAAATCCAATGAAAAATTCCCATGAGAAGACATAGGATTAAAGCCACTATGGTGAAAATTAAAGATTCCATTGTCAAAGGGAAACTTTAAACATTTATGCACAATGGATGGGATGGCTTACATGGATAATCAAGCATCAGATGGAATTGATCCGATGTTGGGATGATGGAGAATGATAAATCTAATTATTTCAGTCTGATTTTTAGAGGAAGGGTGATTAATCCCATCGTAGGGAAAGTAAAACCATTATGCATTTTTATCCATGCTTTCGGTTGATCATATGTTTCTTGATAGAGTTCATGCACAAGTAAGAATTCTTTAGTGATTACATTCTCTCCACAAATGAGGTCAATTAGTATCCCATTAGTGGGCTTGTCGTTGATTTAGGCAGCTATGTAAAGAGGACCATCAGTTACATTTCTAATGATATCTTTAGATGAGAAAGCAATGTCAAGAGGCTTTTTAGTTCAACCCTTACGAGGTATAATTTTGATCTATCCAACCATATCATCCATAATACTTTGTTTAATAGAATCCATATGACCTTATTCAATAGTATTCATGTTCTCATCATCAGTGTCAACATTCATCACATCGTTCTTCTTAGTTTCAATAACTTTGACAAAAGAAATATCATGATTTGGCATAGTATTGGTAAATCTTTGCAAGTTTTGGTTAGGAGGGGAAATATAATTATTGCCTTGATCATTAACACCTCCAATTTGAAGTCAACTAGAATCAATGAGGTCTTGCACAAGATGTTTAAGATGCTTACAATGTTTTGTGTCTTGTCCATTTTGTCGGTGATAATGACAATAAGAATTTGATATAAAGTTTGGAGTTAAAGGCTTATTAGGATCAAGAGTTTTAATGGGAGGTAGGGAAATAATTTTATGTTCTAGAAGTTGTAACATTGTGTTATGCAGGGTATCGGGTAAGGGAGTAAATTCTCTAGCTAGATCCCCAAATGTAAAAGGATTTGTCTTCTTTATAGCTACCACTTGGTTATCAACATGTTGAGTTGGTTGAGGGGGATTTAATTGAAGGAATCCTTTATTCTATTTTATAAAAGGTTGATAAATGTTTGGATTTGTGGATTCAGAGATTTTAGGATGGCTACAGGTGGGTTTTGTTTCACAAATACTAACCGAGTTTTGATAATCACGAAGGGCAGTACACAAGTGTACAAAGGAAGGAAAATTCATCATGCCAAGCTTACCTTTTATCTTAGTTTGTAAGTTCTAAATGAAAATATGTTGAAGGTGAGGATCGAGAATCTTTACGTTGATTTAGGAATAAAGTGATTGGTATCATGAAATGAAGTCAATAACTTTTTCATCATCCTTTTGCTTACATCTCATCAAATTAGCTAACGTCATCTTAGGAGTCATTTTCACTTGGAAATGGTTTATAAAGGCCTCAACAAGTTCATTGAATGAAAAAATTGAGTTGTTTAATAATGAGAAACCATTCTAAAGAAGTATCTTTCAAGGACCTAGGGAAAAGCTTAGCCAAGAGCTTATCCTCAAGGAAAAAATCACTACATAAGGTGGTGTAAGCAGAAACATGGTTAGAAGGATCTCCTTTCCCTCCATATTTCTCAAACCTAGGAATCTCTATACCTTGTGGTATTGATGTTCTCAATATCTCCAAGGATAGGGGATTGATTTTTACATAGTATGTAGGTTGGCCATTTTGATTTTGGTTTATGGTGGAAATTTTCTTTTGAAGGGATGAAACATTTTGCAAAAGTTGGTTAAGGATGGTGTCATTGGTTGTGTTTTGAGATGGAGGTGAATATGGCAGAGGTGTATATGTGTTTGAGGCAGAAGTGAATGGAATGCTTATGGGAGGTAAAGTGGTAGAAGATATGATGTGAGATGCCACAAAGGTACAAGGATTGCTAGCAGAAATACCCAAGGTAGGAAAGATATTACTAGTAGGTTGCATCATTTTTGTAACTTGAGGGTTGGTATAGGAAGGAATAGAGGAAATAGTTGTAGGGGGAGGAATCTAGGTTCCTCCTTTACTTTGGACATTTTTCAAAGGTTGAGCTCACAAGTAGTCATTGAGGTAAGATATTTTCCAAAAATCTAAGCTAGGTTACACACAAGTTCTACTCCTTCACTTTCAAGCATGCAATGTATGTTATCTATGGTAGGAATAGCAGTGTTGGAAATGTTTTCAGTACTCACTTGATGTTGTAGGTTTGCTAAATCTTGATGGATTTGGATTATGTTTTCTTGAGGAACACTAGCAACCATTATTTCAACACTTGTCATGCTACTTGAAGGTAAAGATTTGTTAAGGGTATGGTCTATACCTAGTGAACTAGTGTCAACACTATGAGTGAAAGAGTTAGATAACCCAAGATCCACGACAAGTGTGCTATCATATGATGACATGAGTCTCAAACCACGTCTCACTGTAGTATTAGTAATAGGACACCAAGTTGTAAAGCTCATGCAAGGGACAATATAAATGCAATGAACACAAGAGAAATAAGATTCTTTAATTCTGATTCTTATGTTTACAATTGCACTTAAAATGAAACCAAATTAAGCTAGATCCAATGAAATGAATGCAACAAAAACTCAGTAAACTAAACAAAAATCTAACAACAAACTGAAACACAAAAATGAAGCTTTCAATGTTGTAAAATATAGAATCAAGTCTAATACAAGACTAAATCACCCAGAGGGGCATATGAATCCCAATTAGGGTTTTTGATGGGTTCAAATGCTGAAAAACAATCAACACAAAATTCCTAGAAATTAGGTAAAAAAACTTGTACTGGGATTAAATTTCCCAAAGGGCATATGAGTCCCAAAGTAGGGTTTTTACACTAGATTCAGTAAATTCTAAGTGAATGTTAAGGTTTTTGGTTTGTATGTTTCCTTGACTATGCGTAATTATATATTCAAATGAAATTTAATGATGTGAGATGCAAAAATGCAACCTATATACACTTTCACTAATGCAATGTTTAGAAGTCCTAAATGCAAATTAACTAATGCAAGACCTACTACAAAGCTAATGCAAGCTAGATCTAGGACTGAAATGAACTTCAAATCATAAATAAGGTTTCCAAAGGCTAGGTTCACCAAAATGAAACAAATAAAATAGGGAGGGATCACCTTTTAGGAGACAAAAAACTTAGGGGAGCCTATTTTGTTCTATTTCATTAAAGGAAACCAAGATCCCTCAACCAATTGACTTGATTGAGGAATGGGATAGGGTTAGGATGGTTTCCTTGGGTGTGATTAAGCAAAAGAGGGGTTTCACCACTGATAAATTCTTAGAAATAAAGAGATTAATGCAATATGTAAATCTAACTATGTAATCTAGGAAATGAAACTCACAATCAGAAAAATAAATTGGAGATAAACAAAGGTGCACCTAGAAAACTGAAGATTCTTGAAACAAGGTTTGTAATCTCAAAATTATTACTTTTGATGCACATGGGGACTTATATTCCAGGCTGGGTGATTTAGTCCCAGTTTAGGGTTTCAGGCTGAATCTAAAATCTACAACTGCTACACCAGGATCTACACAATTTGTTTGAAAAGTGGTATATAGGGACTCATACACCCAAGGTGGAAATTTAGTCCCAGTATCAGGCTTGATCTGAAACTCTGATATCCTCTTATCTTTTGTAGATTCTCTCCCTTCTGATCTCCAAGTATGAAACTATAAATTTAGACCTGTAGGTGACTTTTTGTAATCTTGCAAGAAAGGTGACAACTTTGACAACTTTGTAACTTTGAAAAATTTCTCCAATATTTCTCTTCAATGGATATCCAACCTGAATCTACAAATCACACATCAAAGAGAGGGAAAAAATGTTGTTTTGTTAGTGGATAGGGGTTTTCCTTTGTCAAACCCCATTTTGATAATCAAACCTTGAAGTGAAATCAAATAGAATAAAGGAATGATGAATGAAAAAATAAGCTATGTTGCAACTCACCAAACCCTTGTAATAGAGGTTGCAAACTTATGTGAAATGGATCGCATGAATGTAGATCTTGAATCTTGATTGTATGTAATGGATCTTGATTTGAATGCTTGCTTGAATCATAAGAACCTACATCACAAATGTTAGCTCAAAAATACACATGATGCATGATGACTTTGACATGATACTTGAATCTTGAATATAGCTCCAAAATACTTAATAATCAACTCTTGAATGCTCTTGAATGCTCTAGAATGCTCTAGAATGCTCTTGATCTCATAAACTCACTAGAATTCTTTCATCAACTTGCTAGATTATTAGATTTGTAGTGTCAAAAAATGTCGTCGTGTACATTTTCACACTTATTCTGGGAATACTTAATGATAAATTGGACTTAATGTCGCCTTGATCTCGTGTTGTGATGTTTTTTACACATCCACATTATGTCTAGGGCCCGTTTAAGCTAAATAAACTTAACTATTCCCTAATTTAATGTTGTAAAGTTTATTTATTCACACCTTCACATTAAATATAGGAGGCTTGTAAACTAAATGGACCTAATCCAGTGTTGTAATATGTTGTACACATTCACATCTGATTTTGGGATTTTCTAACCTAAATAGACCCAATTTGGCCTTAATTTAATGTTGTAAAGTATATTTATTTACACTTTCACATTGGATTTTGGGACCTATTGCATTTATGACCTTTATATCATCATTAATAGGCCCCTATGACCCTATACTATGCATCCCAAGGCATATTTTAATCAAAAACCTTACAATATCAACAAATAAGCTTAATTTACACAGTCCCCAACACTTTAGCAATCAAAATAGGTGTTGTGGGACCCATTCACCACTTTGGGCGAATGAGTCATATCCAGGTGGGACCCATTCACCTAGCTTGGTGAATGAGTCTCATTTGGCCTATTTTCAAGGTTTTAAGCTGGAAAAATTTGGTTTTAAGTTCAAATTTTGTGTATGTCGGCCTTTGGGATCTAATACATAGGATATTAGATGGATTACTTATATAAATGAGCTATAAAATCATTATTTCATCAAGCCTTCATGTTATCAATTTAAGAATTCAAGAGTTATGAATTCCAAGACCTCACAAGATCATCTAGAGAGCATTCAAGATCATTTTTAAGGCATTCAAGGACAAATTCTTCATCAATTGTTGTAGTGATTCAAGATCCATCATCATGTCAAGGATATTAAGCATCAAGTTGTTATTGAGCTAGTTATGTGATGTAGGATTGAAGATCCAAGATCAAGCATTGTTCTACACCTATTGTCAAGATGAAGATCTACATCTTTCATGGCCATTCAATGTTGAGTTGCATATTTATAAGACATCATTTACCAGACATCCTTCAAGGTATCATTGTTCATGTTTCATATCATATGTTTCATGTTTCATGTCCTTGTTTCATTGATTCATCATTTGGTTTAATTACCTAAAAGGGGTTTGACGAAGGAAAACCCCTATTGACTAACAATCAACAAGTTTCTCTCCTCTTTACATGTCTGATTACAAATCTACGTGTCTTGTAGCTTGAAGGATCATTGAAGACTAGGTGACAAGCTTGGATAAATTTGTTGGAATTGTCTCCTCATTTACAAGGTTGTAATCTTCACTAAAAGGTCATTTATAGATATGAAATTAGGGTTTCAGATCCGGAGACAAAGTGGAACAGGCAAAGTAGACATTGAAGACTAGATTTAGACTTTGAAATTCTAGAAAACCCTAATATGACTCATTCGCCCAAATTGGTGAATGAGTCCCAGTTTAGGTCAATTTTTAGATTTTTGCAATTTCAGATACTCTTTTGCTAGAAACTTGATCCTGTGCAGAAACCCTGATCTAGGACTGATTCTCCTAGAATGGTGAATGAGTCCTAGTAGGCCTAAATTTCATGTTATTCAACATTTCTAGTCTCCATTCAAGTCTCTACAAGTTTCCAAGTGCACACTTCTGATTTTACAGCTTTCTGTTCTAATTTATTTGCATTTATAGTTCATTTAGTGATTTTTCTTGCATCATTGAGTTCAATCATTAGATCTTGCATTTCATACATTTTTCCAAGCCCTAGCTTGGTGGTGAATCCCTCATTAGTTTACGTTTCATCCTCTAGGACATCCTTATTGCAAGATCTCTTTCAACTTTGCATTGAGATCTCTAGGGTTTGTTCTTGAATGAGAGAGAGTGAAGATTTTCATTCTAGGTCCTAAACCCTAGAAGAAAAGCCACAATTTTCCACCTTTCAATTTACTTGTTAGGAGAAAATATGTGAAATAACCTTGTATTTATACTTGTTTATGAAAATTTCCCAAAATTACAACACTACAAGTTGAGATAAGATATAGGAGAATAAAATTTGACCAATAATTGAATTCAAAATAGGTCCAAGCTAAAGAAAGATTCATACGCCAATTGGGGCATATGAGTCCTAGTAGCCTAGGCTTGGGACACAAATTTCAAGAAATTTTTTTGATACAGTAAGTGACATTTATAGGGTGTTGTACCCTTTACACAACAAGCCACAAGGACCAAAGAAGATCAAGTCCAAAAAACATTAACAACTAGCCAAAAAAACACAGACACAATGGACCAACATCTGAAAGACACACCACGCAACATCAATAGATTAACTGGCATTCACCTAATTCTGAGAGAGGAGATTGATAACATCATCTATGACCCATTCGGGGCCTTCTTCAGCATAAATTTCAAGAAATGTTAAGTTCTATGCCAAATTCAAGTTCATGCCCTGAAACTTAGGTGGTACCCATACATGTAAGGTGGCATATGAGTCCCAAATCACTAAATCTGGGACACACAACCAAAAAAAAATAAATTATGATTGGTCATTAGTTATGTGTCAAGATTATCCTTAGAAAGATGCATTAAACGAGGCTTATGCATGCAAAATAGGACCAAATCCTAAGAATACAAACAAATCACATTGTTGATACCATAGACTTCTTCGACATAGTACTAATGAGTTTCGTGCTTTAAAACAAATATTTAAAAATTTTGAAATCATAGAAATAATCACTTAAAGTATGTCCTTTTTCTCCTTGCTATGTAATAGTTGTAGGATCCTAGTATGCTCACTATTACATACCTTACATTTATTGCAAATCATTTCAAAATGCAAGGATCTCTTTCTCATCACCTACCTCGGCTCATCCTTGTCTTGCACATAGTGGGGGAAAGAGTTAGATAGCCTTGTCCTAGTATTGCACTTACCATTATCCCTTTGGCTAGTTTTCCACCTTCTGCATATGATGAACAAGATTGGGATGGAGACAACCTGCTAATAGGTTGACTTCATGTACTTTACTAATTTTGTCTTTGTTTATTTTTTGTGTTATGTGTGTGATTACATGTGTGCAATTTGATCCCCCGTATTATTTTGTTTGATGTATCTCTCTCTCTTTGTTGTTGGATGTTGCTGATATGTGGCTGTCATTGATGTCAACACTATTGGCATTAGAGGTTGTATTTGTTGAAGATATTGAGAAAATTATAATAAAGTAAGTGGCAGGTTGTTGGTGGTGCAGTGAAGTTTAGTATGTTGATCAACTCAGTATGTTGATGATCAGAGGTTGTGGATTAAATGGTTTGTTGTCAATTATATCTAGTTTATCCATGTTAAGTCTCGGAGATCCGCATGAAGATTTGATCAAGTTATGAGTATATGTATTCTGATAGTTTTTTTGTTGCTTCAGTTGGTGTTCCTGAAAGAAGTTGGTGTGATTCTGGTAACGTGAAGTGTTGTGGATGATTCTCTAGTGATTCATGATTCTTGTGGATGTTTCTAGATTGTGCTCTATCTTTGTTGTACATCTGCATTGATCGGTGTGCTCGCGATTGAATATTTTCTTTTGTGTATTCATGTTTTTCATGTTCTTGGCCGATAGGGTGATTGTAGTGTGTTGTGGATCTTTGAGGAGTAATTATTACAGATTTTTCATGTTCAAGGATATTATTTTGGGTCTTCACTATGTTGTGGCCAATGCTGGTTGATTTGCATTGATAATTATTTATGTTTTGTGCCAACAATTTTTATTCATTTTATATTTTATTGAAGCCAACATGTAGATGATCTTATTCTTGGTTGTGGATATATATGAGCAATTGTTTTATCATTTGAATGTATAGTGAAGCGAAGTGTGTGATTCCTATGTGCGAATAATTTTCTAATCATTTGAAGGAAGAAGTTAAGTGTGAAGAAGAGTGATTAGAATTTATGTACTTAACCAGAACTGTAATCAGGAATGAGCATATGTTATTTTCTCAGTTCAAAATCTTGTGGATGTAATCCGAATATTTCTATAAGATAGTGAGTCTTCCTTGGGTAGTAAGAGTTCAAAATTTATGTTAGGTTTTTCCCCTAACAGGGTTTCCACATAAAGAATCTTGGTGTTATGTGTGTTTTTGATGTGGTGATGATTTATTCTTTCATGGTTATTAATCAAATATGAGAACAAGTTTAATAAGTTTAAATTTATGTGACAACTGATTCAACCCCCTCTCAGTTGTCTACCCTTGTGTTGCCAAAAATTGGTATCAAAGTAGGTTCCTTGGAAGAATTCTAATAGCTTGAGGTGATCCGAGATGGCGACATATAAGAAGGATAGTCTGAGATTTGATGGAACTAATTATTCTTTGTGGAAGAATCAAATGGAGTTTCATCTGAGATGCATTGGTAAACCTTATTGGAACATTACAAAGAATACGTATATCATCCCACAGAATGGTGCCTCTACTGCAAGTGTGATTAAAGATGTTGAGTACAATATCAGGGCTAAGGAAGCATTGTTGAGTGCTCTGACTGATTCTGAGATGAAAAATGTAATGGATTTGAAGACTGCTTATGAGATATGGAAAAAGTTGGAAATTTTTTATGAAGGTGATGCCCATGTGAAGATTGCTAAGTTGCAAAGTATGAAAGGGAAATATGAAACATTAAAAATGGGTGAAGATGAGAACATTACTACTTTTGTGTAGAGAGTGACTAAACTTGTGTGTAATATCAGATGTGCTGGTGGAACATTGGAAGAATCAGAGATTGTTGCTAAAGTGTTCAGATCCTTTCCTATTGCATACAAACACAAAATTGTTGCTATTTAGGAGATCCAAACTATGACACATGTAACCACAGACATGTTGATTGGTAAGCTTGTTGCTTTTGAGTTAAGTAAGCTTGGTGATGCTCTTCCAAAGATAGAATCTGCATTCAAAGCTACTACCTCCAGAAAAGATAAGCGGAGATATGATCCGGGAGAAATATATTCTAGAAACTTGTCCAAGTATGAGCAGGAAATGAGAGAGATTGAAGAAGAAGAGAGAAAGCTAGATGAGCTTCAAGCACTTCTTGTCAAGAGGGTACCCATAGGAGAAGGTAAGTATAAAGGGAAATTTCCTCTTAAATTTTTTTCTTGCAATAAGATAGGTCATTTTTCCTCAAGGTGTCTAGAAAGAGTTCCTAAGCCAAGACCAAACAAGCCTAGATTCCAAAGAAAGTGTTATTATGCTACTAATGAAGGTGTGATAGATGATGAATCTGATAAAGGGAATGTAAGTGAATAGGAATGTGTATTTATTGCTATCAAGGAAAATGATCTAGAACCTACTGAATCTGCTAGTTGCATGAATGTGGAGAAAGCTCTAGCTTCCAGAATTGAAGAAAAGGATGAATGGGTGATTGACAGTGGATGCTCTCATCACATGACAGGTGATAAAAAAAAAATTTTGAGTCTTGAAAAGTATTATGGTGGTGTTGTAATATTTGGTGATGATAAAGCTAGTGTAATTCATGGCAGAGAATCCATTTCTCTTGATGGTAAGAATAATATTGATGATGTTCTATGTGGATGGTTTGAAGCATAATCTTTTAAGTGTTGGACAAATGGTTGACAAGGGATACAATCTTCAATTCAAGGATGGAAAGTGTAGAATATTGGGGAGTTCTGAAAATGTGATTGCATCAGGTACAAAAAAAAAGGTAATATCTTTCACCTGAGTGCTACTAGTAAAAGTTGTCTGATTGCTCAATTTGATGAAAGTTTGGTTGTGGCATAGGAGATTGTGTCATGCAAACTTTGACAATATTATCAAGATAAGTTCTACTCAGGCTGTGAGAGATCTTCCTAAGTTGGTAAAGCCTACTAATACCATATGCAGGAATGTCAGTTAGGGAAGCAAACTAGAGTTTCATTTCAAAGCAAACAACATTGTTCAAATGAAGTGTTGGATCTTGTGCATATTGATTTGTGTGGTCCTTCTAGAGTCAGAAGTTTACAAGGAGATAGGTATTTCATGTTACTCATTGATGATTATTATAGATTGACATGGGTTGCTTTCTTAAGGGAAAAATATGAATCTCTAGAGAAATTCAAGATTTTTAAGGCTAAGGTTGAGACAAAGATAGGTCAGAAGATTAAATGTCTGAGATCAGATAGAGGTGGTGAATTCATCTCTAGTGAGTTTAATTCTTTTTGTGAAGAACATGGGATAAAGAGACAATTATCTTCCCTGTGGACCCCTCAGCAAAATGGAGTTGTGGAAAGGAAGAACATGGCAGTTCTAGATGCTATTAGGACTATGATGTTGGAAGGAAATTTCCCACATATCTAGTGAAGAGAATTTGTGAGTATCGTTGTTTACACTCTTAATCGGGTACATATCAAAGGTGATACCGGTAAGACCCCTTATGAGCTATGGTCTGGTCATAAGCCTACTATTAGATACTTCAAAAATTTTGGGAGTAAATGTTATATCAAAAGAGATGAAGATATAGGGAAGTTTGATGATAGAAGTGATGAATGAATCTTTCTTGGTTATTCTACTAAAAGTAAAGCCTATTGGTGCTTCTAACGAGATTGAGGAAAGTAGTTGAAAGTGCTAATGTCAAGGTTGATGAAGACAAAGTTAGACCATCCAAAACCTTTGGATATGATTCAGATGATCAAAATGTCTTGATTCAGACTCGAGACTCAAGTAAAGATCATTCTGGTGAATCAAGAATGCCAAGAGGAAGGAACTAGTGAAAGTGCATAAGTGAGATCACAAGAGCCTAAAGTTCAAGAACATCCTAAGACTCCAAGGTATATAAGACTGAATCATTCAGAAGATCATATTATAGGTGATAAGAACAAAGGTGTTCAAACTAGGAGAAGAATTGCAGAAGAATACTATTTGACTTCAAAGACTAATCCTAATAGCGTCAATGAAGCATGCAAAGATGAACATTGGGTGGAAGCAATGAAAGAAGAGCTACTGCAAATTGAGAAGAATGATACATGGTTCCTAGACCTAAGGAAAAAAATGTAATTGGAACTAAATGGGTCTTTTGGAACAAATTGAATGAGCAAGGTGAAGTTGTTAGAAAAAAAAGCAAGACTGGTGTGTAAAGGATATTCACAGATGGAAGGAATTGACTTTGAAGAAACTTTTGCCCCTATTGCTAGGATTGAAGCTGTGAAATTATTTCTTGCTTATGTTTCTTACAAAAACTTCAAGGTTTATCAGATGGATGTCAAGTCAACATTTCTAAATGGTGAACTGGAAGAAAAAGTGTATATTGAGCAACTTGATGGATTTCAATTGACTGATGAGGGAGATATGGTTTGTCAGTTAAAGAAAGCATTGTATGGACTTAAGCAAGCCCCAAGAGCATGGTATGCCAAATTGGACCAGTATTTGTTGAAACTTGGATTTAAGGATACTTTTGAGTATCTCAAAGGGAAGCTAGGGGTGATTACCCCTCCTAATCATAACTAAGATGCATTGACTTGCATTAGTTCATGCATTTCATAGTCATATCTTGATCTAAATTGATGTTGTGGTGGCTTCTACTCAGGGGGAGTAGTCAGATGTTTAGAAATGTGGTTCAAAGCTTGTGTGGAGAAAGATACACATTATCTTTGTCATTTATGTCAAAGGGGGAGAAGAGTCATGTGAAAAACTATGAATTATCTAGGAAGAAGAGTCAAAATCTAAGGAGGAGAAAGTGCTAAGAGAAAGTTGGGTTGATGGTGTTTTTGACATCAAGTGTTGCCATCAATTCCAAAGGGGGAGATTTTTGGATGTTGTTGATATGTGGTTGTCATTGATGTCAACACTTTTGGCATTAGAGGTTGTATATGTCGAGGATATTCAGAAAATCGTAATAAAGTAAGTTGTAGGTTGTCGGTGGTGCAGTGAAGTTCAATATGTTGGCCAACTCAGTATGTTGATGATCAGAGGTTGTGGATTAAAGGGTTTTTTTTAATTATATCTAGTTTATCCACGTTAAGTCTCAGAGATCCACATGAAGATTTGATCGAGTTATGAATATTTGTGTTCTGACAGTTTTTCTGTTGATTTAGTTGGTGTTCCTGAAAGAAGATGATGTGATTTTGGTAACGTGAAGTGTTGTGGATGTTTCTAGATCATGCTTTATCTATTTTGTACATCTGTATTGATTGGTGTGCTCGTGATTAATGATTTTCTTTTGTGTATTCATGTGTTTTATGTTCTTGGTTGATTGGGTGATTGTAATGTGTTGTGGATCTTCAAGGAATAATTATTACAAATTTTTCATGTTCAAGGATATTATTCTGGGTCTTCACTATGTTGTGGCCAATGTTGGTTGATTCGCATTGATAATTATTTATGTTTTGGGTGACAGTTTGTATTCATTTTATATTTTACTGAAGCCAACATGTAGATGATGTTATTCTTGGTTGCAGATATATATGAGCAACTGTTTTATCATTTGAATGTATGGTGAAGCAAAGTGTGTGAATAATGTTCTAATCATTTGAAGGAAGAAGTTAAGTTTGAAGAAGAGTGATAAAAGTTTATGTTCTTAACCGAAACTGTAATTAGGCATAAGTAGATGTTATTTTCTCAGTTCAAAATCTTGTGGATGTAATCCAAATATTTCTGTAAGACAGTGAGTCTTCCTTGGGCAGTAAGCCTTTTGTATTTGAGTAGTGAGCTCTAGGAAGTGTGCCTGAATGCATGTGCATTCCCCATTTATTCTTTTATACTTTTAATAGGGTATAATATTTTGGACTAACCTCCACTGTGGTTTTTCCCCTAACAGGGTTTCCACATAAAAAATCTTGGTGTTATGTGTGTTTTTGATGTGGTGGTGATTTATGCTTTCATGGTTATTAATCAGATCTAAGAACAAGTTTAATAAGTTTAAATTTCAGTGACAACTGATTCACCCCCCCCCCCCCGCCCTTAGTTGTCTACCCTTGTGTTGCCAACATTTGTGACATTCCTCTATTTGCATATACATTCTTTTCTATGTCATAAACCTTTATCTTTTATTTGTCTTGTTTTTTCCTTTTGGGGATGAAGCAAGGCGTTAAGACATTTAGGTCTCTTCCATGTTGACCCAAAAGTTTTTTTTTTGTCTTCACTCTCTTTGTGTTATTCTTCCTGTTCCATGAGTATTTGGGGAATGATGACAATTCTGAGCTCTCTAAAAACATTGTAGCAAATACATACTGACCACGAATCCTGGATCCCTTATGTGATTTTAGGATTTCATTTTGGGAGCAACCCCTTTCATGACGTAGCTTTATTTGGAAACAACTGACATGGCATAGGGCTTTCCAAATAAGCTCCCATGTCCTTTTTATTGTTAGCATCTACAATTTTCTACTTAAAAGTAATTTCTCACAACATGATGTTTAGCAATTTCTTTAAAGTGGAGGCATACATTAGCATTATTCATTTTCAACTCATGTTTCATTCTGTAGTCTTCTTACTTTAGGTGATGTGTCTTTCTCTTTGTGGTGAAATTGGGTGTGATTTCATTCAAGAGCGTGATCTATCTTAGCATATTATGTTCCTCTTAGTGGCTTGATGTGACACATTGCATCCCATAATTTTTGAATCTTCTATTCTTCAATTGGTCCTCTCTTGGAGACATTAGGCACAATGTTCCCTAAGTTAAGACCTTACATGAACTAAGAAAAACTCCTTTGAACACACCTTACACTACTTTCACATTTACAATATTTTTAATATGGCCACCTTGCATAAAACACTTTGCTTGCTTATGGAGCTATCTTGTTTGTTCATGGGTGTCAAGCATACACAGTTTTGCTTGTCTCATGAATTCTTGTTGTTCATGTTGTGTGGCACCTTATCAAAGTTATCAAGAGGCGTATCTATGGTATGGTTAGTGTATGGGAGCCAAACTTAGGTGTGACTTTCCCATAGCCACTTGATTGTCTATGTGGGGGAAAGAATTAGATAGCCTTGTCCTAGTATTGCATTTACTATTGTCCCTTTGGCTAGCTGTCCACCTTTCACATACGATGAACAAGATTGGAATGCAGACGACCTGCTAATAGGTTGAATCGTATGTGACTTACTATTCTTGTATTTACTTTCTTTTTCATGTTTCTTTTATGTGATTGCATGTGATTAATGTGACCCACCTTACCATTATGTTTGATGTATCTCTCTCTTTGTGTCATTCCTATATTTGTATCTACATTCTTCTCTATGTTGTAAACCTTTATCTTTCTTTGTCTTGTGTTTTCCTTTTGGGGATGATGCAAGGTTTTGAGACATTTAGGTCTCTTCCATGTTGACGCAAATTTTTTTCTTTTACCTTTTCATTTATCTTGTGTTTTCCTTTTGGGGATGACACAAGGCATTGATATATTTAGATCTCTTCCATGTTGACCCAAAATATTTTCCTTTATCTTTTCTTTGTCTTGTTTTTTCATTTTGGGTATGGTGCAAAGCATCAAGATATTTAGGTATCTTCCATGTTGACCCAAAAAAATTTCCTTTATTTTTTATTTTTCTTGTGTTTTCCTTTCGAGGATGATGCAAGGCGTTAAGAAATTTAGGTCTCCTCCATGTTGAACCAAAATATTTTCCTTTATCTTTTCATTTGTCTTTTGTTTTCCTTTTGGGGATGATGCAAGGAGTCGATACATTTAGGTCTCTTCCATGTTGACCCAAAATATTTTCCTTTTTTTCACTCTCTTTGTGTCATTCTTCTTGTTCCATGAGTATTTGTGGAATGATGACATTTCCAAGCTCTCTAATAATAGTGTAGCAAAGACATACTGACCCTAAATACATGGATCCCTTATGTGATTTTGGGATTTCATTTTGGGGGAAACCCCTTTTCATGATGTAGCTTTATTTGGAAACATATGACTTGGCATAGGGCTTTCCAAATAAGCTCTCATGTCCTCTTTTTCTTAGCATATATCATTTGCTACTTCAAATTAATTGCTCACAACATGGTGTTTAGCAATTTCTTTAAAGTGGGGGCATACATTGACATCATTATTTTTCTCATGTTTCATTGTGTAGTCTTCTTACTTCATGTGATGCGTCTTTCACTTTGTGGTGACATTGGGAGTGATTTTCCTCAAGAGCATGATCTCTCTTAGCATATTATATTCCTCTTAGTGGCTTTATGTGACACACTACATCCCCTGAGTTGTGAATCTTCTATAATTTGATTGGTCCTCTCTTGGAGACATTAGGCACAATGTTACCTAAGTTACAACCTTACATGAACTAAGAAAAAATCCTTTGAATGTACCTTAAACTAATTTTTCATTTACAATAACCATTATATGGCCATCTTGCATAACACACTTTTCTTGATTGTGGTGCCATCCTATTTATTCATGAGTGTCAAGCATACAAATTTTTTCTTGCCTCATGAATCCTATTGTTCATGTTGTGTGGCTCCTTATCAAAGTTATCAAGAGGTATAAATTTGGTATGGTTAGTGTATGAGAGCCGACCTTAGGCATTAATTTTCCATAGCTAGTTGCTTATCTGTGTAAGCGCATACCAACTGTGTGCCTATGTGTCTCTTTGGGGCCTCACCTTGTGGACAACTTGAGGTTCCACTAGCCCTGGTGAGCGTGCATTTGGTTTGCATAGTGGACATCATGTTCCAATTGTAAATGTTTTTGGACAAACAACTTAGATCTAATCCACATCATGTTGGACAAATAGTCGAGGCTTGATCCACCACTTTTGTTTTTGTTTTTCTTTCTTATTATGTATTTGGCAATGTATGCTTGTATCTTGTTGTTTCTCATTACATTATTCACATGTTTTTTCTTTTGTGCCTATGTTGGTTTTCCATAGGATCTTGATCTTGGGGGCTTGAACAACCCTCTTGATCATTGTCATCCTATCCTACTAGCATTTATACACTTAGACCCCTCTTGATGCGAGTTTGTCTACTTTAGTGTGAGTTTAAAGCAAGTTCCTCCTCTCACTAAAGTGGGGGCTAAATGTAGTGTAGAAAAATGTACCCCTTTACATTTCACACTTATTTGGGCCCTCCCTGCTAAAATTGGACTTCTTTATACCTTATTTGGTCCTATTTTGAATCCACAAGCCTTATTTAATGCATCTATCTGAGGATATTACCGACACATAAATAATGACCAATCATAGTTTAATGTGTTTGCATTTTGCGTCCCAGATTTAGTGATCTAGGACTCATACACCACCTTGGGCATATGTGTCCCACCTAAGTTTTAGGGCATGAACTTAAATTTGGCATAGAACTTATTATTTCTTGAAATTTGTGTCCCAATCTTAGGCTACTAGGACTCATACACCCCAATTGGCATATGAGTCCCACTTTAGCTTGGAACTATTTTGAATTCAATTCTTGGTGGATTTTATTATCCTAGATCTAATGTCGGCTTGTAGTGTTGTAATTTTGGGAAATTTGGCATAAACAAGTATAAATACAAGGTTATTTCACATATTTTATACTAACAAGCAATATAATAATCTAGCATGTTGATGAAAGCATTCCTATAGCAAGTTTATGAGATCAAGATTATTCAAGAGCATTCAAGAGCTGATTATTAATAATTTTTGAGTTATATTCAAGATTCAAGCATCATGTCAAATTCATCATGCATCACGTGTGTGTTTGAGCTAACATTTGTGATGTAGGTTCTTATGATTCAAGCAATCATTCAAGTCAAGATCCATAGCATACAATCAAGAGTCAAGATCTACATTCATGCTAGCCATTTCACATAGGTTTGCATCCTTTGTTACAAGGGTTTGGTGAGTTGCAATAAATCTTATCTCTTCATTCATGATTCCTTCATTCTATTTGATTTCATTTCAAATCTTGATTACCAAAATTGGGTTTGACCAAGGCAACCCCATATCCACTAACAAAAAAATATTTTTCCCTCTCTTTGATCTATGATTTGTAGATTTAGGTTGAAGATCCTTTGAAGAAATAGTTGCAACAGTGAAGAAAATTTTCAAAGTTGTCATCTTCATAGAAATTCATCTATAGGTCAAAATTCAAAGTTTCAGACTCAAAGATCAAAAGTGAGAAAAACTACAGAATAACACTAAAGGATATAAAAGTTTTAGATCAACCTTGATACTAGGACTAAATAACCACCTTGGGCATATGATTCCTTGTATACCACTTTTCAAACCTTTTTGTAGATCCTGGTTTAGCAGTTGCAGATTCTAAATTCCACTAGAAACCCTAAACTAGGACTAAATCGCCTAGCTTGGCGTATGAGTCCTAGTGTGCATAAAAAGTCATAATTTTGGGATTGCAGAGCTTATTTCAGACATCTTCAGTCTTCCAGGTGGACCTCTATTTATTCTCAATTTATTATTCAGATTTGGAGTTTGATTTTTTATGTTACATTGCTAGACTTGCATATCCTTTGTATTTCATTCTTTCTAAGCACTTTCTTAGTGGTGAACCCCATTTTTTTCTTTAATCACACCCAAGGAAACCATCCTAACCATATACCATTCCTCAATTAATTCAATTGGTTGAGGGATCTTGATTTCCTTTAATGAAATAGAGAAAAATAGGGTCCCCTTAGTTGCCAATCTCCTAAAAGGTGGCAACACCCTATTTTATTTGTTTCATTTTGTTTCCTTCAATGAAATAGAGAAAAATAGGCCCCCCTAAGTTTCCAGTCTCCTAAAAAGTGGCCATCTCTTGACATTTTAAATGGTAAAATGGATGACAACCCTGCTAGGAAATTAAGGACCTCCTTGCTCCTCATTGAAATCCTCAACTAATTGACTTGATTCAGGAATGGGATAGGATTAGGATGGTTTCCTTGGGTGTGATTAAATAAAAGAGGGGGGGTTCACCACTAAGCAAGGCTTAGAAAGAATGAGATGATTGCAATGTTTAAATCTAACTATGCAATCTAGGAAATGAAACTCACAATCAGAACAATGACCTGGACATAAATAGAGGTGCCTTGTAAAAATGAAGATTCTTGAAACAAGGTTTGCAATCCTGAGATTATGAATTTTTATGCACACTAGGACTCATACGCCAAGCTAGGTGATTTAGTCCCAGTTTAGGGTTTCAGGCTAAATACCAGGAACTTCAACTATTAAACTAGGATCTACAAAAAATGTATGGAAAGTGGTATACTAGGACTCATACACCCAAGGTGGTGATTTAGTCCCACTACTAGGGTTGATTTGAAACTCTGATATCCTCTAGTGATATTTTATAGCTTTTCTCCCTTACAATCTTTGAGTCTAAAACTTCAAATTTTGACCTATAGATGACTTTCCGTGAAGATGAAAATTCTTGACAACTTTGATAATTTTCTTCAAAATTGTAACTTCATCTTCAAAGGATCTTCAACCTAAATATGCAAATCACACATCAAAGAGAGGGGAAAATGTTTTTTTGTTAGTGGATAAGGTTTTTCATTGGTCAAACCCCATTTTGGTAATCAAACCTTGAAATGAAATCAAATAGAATGAAGCAATGGTGAATAAACAAATAAGCTATGTTCTCACCAAACCCTTGTAACAAAGGCTACAAACTTATGTGGAATGGCTAGCATGAATGTAGATATTGAATCTTGATTGTATGCTATGGATCTTGACTTGAATTGTTGCTTGAATTATGAACTACATCACAAATGTTAGCTCAAAAACATACATGATGCATGATGACTTTGACATGATGCTTGAATATTGAATATAGCTCCAAAATGCTTAATAATCAGCTCTTTTATGCTCTGGATCTCATAAAATCTCTATAGAAATTATTTCATTAACTTCCTAGACTATTAGATTGCTTGTTAGGAGAAAATATGTGAAATAACCTTGTATTTATACTTGTTTATGCCAAATTTCCCAAAATTACAACACTACAAGCCAACATCAGATCTAGGAGAATAAAATCCCACCAAGAATTGAATTCAAAATAGGTCCAAGATAAAGCATGAATCATATGCCAGTTGGGGTGTATGAGTCCTAGTAGCCTAGGCTTGGGACAGAAATTTCAAGAAATGTAAAGTTCTATGCCAAATTCAGGTTCATGCCCTAAAACATAGGTGGGAATCATACTCCCAAGGTGGCGTATGAGTCCCAAATCACTAAATCTAGGACACACAACCAAAAAACATTAATTATTATTGGTCATTAGTTATGTGTTAGGATTATCCTTAGAAATATGCATTAAATAAGGCTCGTGGATGCAAAATAGGACCAAATAAGGCATAAAGAAGCTTGATTTTAGTAGGGAGGGACCAAACAAGTGTGGAAATCTAAAGGGGTGCATTTTTTTACACTACATTTAGCCCCCACTTTAGTGAGAGGAAGAACTTGCTTCAAACTCACAATAAAGTAGACAATCTCGCATCAAGAGGGGTCTAAGTGTACCAATTCTAGTATGATAGGACGACAATAATCAAGAGGTTTGCATAAGCCTCCAGGATCAAGATCCTATGGAAAACCAACATAGGCACAAAAGAATACACATGCTAATAATGTAAGGAGCAACAACAAGATACAAGCATACACTACCAAAGAAATAAAGAAGAAAGGAAAAAAAGGGGTGGATGAAGTCTCGACCATTTATCCAGCATGATGTGGATTATATCTAATTTGTTTGTCCAAAAAAATTTATGAGTGGAACATGATGTCCACTATGCAAACCAAATGCATTCTCATAAGGGATAGTGGAACCTTAGGCCATCCACTAGGTGAGCCCCCAATGAGACACATACACACGTGACCAGTATGCACTCACATAGACAAGCAAGTGGCTATGGAAAAGTCACACCTAAGTTTGGCTCCAATACACTAACCATACCAAAGCTATACCTCTTGGTAACTTTTACAAGGTTCCACACAACATGAACACCATGAATTCATGAGAGAAGCAAAAATTTTTATGCTTGACACTTGTGAACAAACAAGATGGCTCCACAGGAAAGAAAACTATGTTAAGCAAGGTGGCCATATAACAAATATTGTAAATGAAAAAAAGTAGTGTAAGGTACATTTAAAGGAGTTTTTCTTAGTTCATGTAAGGTCTTAATTTAGGGAACATTTTTCCTAATGTCTCCAAGAGAGGACCAATCGAAGAATAGAAGATTCACAACTTAGGGGATGCAATGTGTCACATCAAGCCACTAAGAGGAATATAATATGCTAAGAGAGATCACCCTCTTGAAGGACATCACACCCAATGTCACCACAAAGAGAAAGACACAACACACAAAGTAAGAAGACTACACAATGAAACATGAGTTGAAAATGAATAATGCAAATGTATGTCCCCACTTTAAAGAAATTACTAAACACCATGCTATGAGTAATTACTTGAAAGTAGCAAATGATAGATGCTAATTGTAGGAGTTGATGGTGACTCCTCAACACCCCCAAGATCAGTTGCGACCAAAACCACTTCCACAAGAGAGAGAATGGAAAGAAAGCTTGCTTCACAATGGAAGATTGATTAATGGCTGAATTGCTTGATGCTTGCTATTCCTTGAATACAAATGTACAAGAGATACCTTGCTTATATGGGCAAGGTTGAGAGATAAGAATGAATATGATGTTGAAAAATGTCATGATCCTATGACATGAGACAAACAACAACCTAATCACCTAGGAAATGATGCATCCTAGCTAGATAAGATAAGTTCTAGAAAAAGCCAACTAAGACTTCTAGAAGGAATATTTTACCTAAGTAAACTTAACCATGTGAATATGTCCCCTAATTACCTAGTGAATGAATAAGCTAGGTACAAGACAATTATTCACACCAACACCTCCCCTTAAGTGAAACTTAGGGAGAAGATTATTATGCACACTATGCAAAGACTATGACCATGGGTCCCGGCTACTAGGCCATGTTAGGTACCCATTTACAATGCAAATGCAAACAGTCTCTCACAAGTGGAGAAAAGGAGAAAACCCAGTGGGACAAAACTCCTCTCCAAAAGAGAAACAAAACAAGACAACATGATGTATGGAGGACTCAATGATACCCCCCAAGGACAACATGCATCATGTATATACAATCAAATACCCCCCATAAGAGGGCAGTAGAGAGATAAGATATCCCCCCCATGATGAAGAAGCTCCAATGCTGATGAAGAATGCCTGAAAACAAAAGATTACCCAATGTCTACAAGAAACACATCTTCCCTTAGGAAGAAACAAGTTCATAAGCTAATGTAGAAGCCACTCCATGTCCAACTGAAAGGAGGAAGCATGAACGCTCAACATGTATGCCTCAGCTATTTGAAGATCCTCCAAGCAGATGTGCCACAACATAATCATGGTCAAAAAGTGAACCAAACATGAAAATCAAGTGATGGAGACTCATGAATGTCAATCTCGAGACAAAGAAGATGGGATAGGTTATCTTGGCCCCATCATCAAAGGAGAAATCCCCTCAAGTGTGTCCTCCAAATCTGCAGTATGAGACTCTATGAACAAGTTAGAAACCCTATCAAATACTCATCCACGAGCGAAGATCTGAGAAAACTAAGTCATCCTTTGAAGGAAGCTATCAGTGGCTGAAGGCGGGAGGTGGAGGTAGGAAGCTCAACTTGGTTTCTAGAATGCAAGGTGTGGTGGGCTAGAAACTTCTCCTCACTAACATGGTTCACACTCAATGGAGTGTGTGATGCAGTCAAAGGAACATTATCATCTTCTGAAGCAAAATGAGAAAAGGAATATACACGAGATGAATGATCAACCATCACGATAGCAACAATATCCCTAGTCTACAAGTCCCTTATGTACACCCTATTAGAAGTGAACTCAACTATTTTACCTTGACCCCCATGAGTAATTTGATAAATAGAAAGGAGATTAGTGGACAAAGAAGGAACACAAAAGTACATGCATTGAGCTCCTTCCCCATATCAATAGAGACCCTTCACACCTTCATATATGTATTGTTACCCATCAATATATGAGGTGAATTACAAGGCTCAAAAGAAGAGAACATATCCATAGAAGATGCCATATGATGAGATGCCCTTGAATCAAGAAGCCATCTATGAGATTCAAGACTTGTAGAGGCCAAGAATGCTTATCCTTTCATCTTGTGTAGCCTAGAAGTAGATCCCGTGTCCTGTGACTGAGATGATGATGAGGGAGCAGCCGATTGAGATGCTAAAGAAGAAGTAGCAGACACTGATGAGGGCATCTTAATGTTATTCTTTTGAAGAAGGTGTGTGAGTTCATCAATCTTCTTATTATAACATCTATGCTCATCATGTCCTAACCTTTTACAATATGCACATTTTGACTTCTTCTTTTTAAATGGTTCCTCTTTAGAAGAGGGTGTAGACTTTGGAGTGCCATGTGAAGGAGAATCTTTACCTTGCTCATTAGACCTGGGTGCCTTGTTCTGCTTCTTACCTTTGCCACTTGAATCCTTTGTCTCTTTTGCAACAAGAGAATGAGATCTAGAAGACTTCAATGTGCCCATGTGTACCAACTTTGCTTGTTCCCTTGTGAGTTGAGCTGCAAATTCATAAAGGGAAGGAATTTTGTATGCATTTCCAAGAGCATCCATTGTAGCATAGAAAGTAGAAACAAACACTGAATAATCAGGACCAAGCTTAGCAAGAATAGAAAGTATCAACTATTCATCCTCTTTAGTTACCCCACAATTATATAACTACAATCTAAGAGAATTGAGCTTAGAGAAAAAGTCTTGGACATTGTCAAAATTTGAAGGATTAAGACCCATGAGTTCATTCTCCAACTTAAATTTCCTCATCTTATCTAGCTTACAAAAGAGACTCTCTAAAGTATTCCAAGCTTCATTAGGATGAGTGCAAGATGCAACATGATATCTAAGATTTGGAGAAATGGACAACTTCAAAGTACCAAGAGCTTCATCCCTTCTATCAAGCCATTTTCTTTTCTCTTTTGCTCCTACAGGTTCTGGATCTTGACCAAATGTGATTTGTTGCAACTTTTATTTTAACAATAATAACTCCATTTGAGATTTCCACTCATGATAATTATATGGAGTTAGAAGTACAATTTTTGGAAAATCCATGATACAATGAGATATTACAAGAGGAGAACAACAAATTTCCCTCACAATACAAGAAATCAACCCCTTTGTCCGAACAAGATTTACACTTTTTTTCATTTTTTCACAACTTTTGCATACAGAGGCAAAAATTTTCAAACGAAATATTGTCGAAAAGGTGAAGACCTGAATTTTTCAGTGGTGCAGATATTTTACAGAAATTTTGCAGTTTTGTGCCTCTTTTTCTAGGTTGAAGCCTAATCATCATTTTTTGTTTCCAAGCTCATATCTTTGTGCTCTGATCTCCGATTTTCTCCAAATTTACAGCATCAGAAAGGTATTTGAGGAGCACCTCATATCTACTCATGCGCTTTTTGCAGATTTGTTTCCAGATTTTCTAGCACCCGGGGGCTACAATTCGGTTCTCCATGTGACTACACCACTAACCAAAGCAAAATAATAACCACCGAATACAAAGGTCGGCC
>VDFB02252616.1:223490256-223565987 GCA_007258455.2 Sequoia sempervirens | reverse complement strand
TTTTTAAACTTGTTTTTATCTTAGGTGGTGTGAAAAAATTGTTTTGGTTGTCTCTTGGTCATTTATAGGAGATAGGAAAAGGGTCTATCTTAGGTTGGTCCTGGTTACTTGGAATGTCTTTTGGTTCAATCATAGTTTTTCCAAGGATAGGAGGCTCAATCATGGGTTGAGGCATGTTTCTAAGGGATATTTTTGCTATGCATTTTACCTTAAAATTTTGATAGGATTTGAAAAAGGATTCCACATGAGGTTTAATAGGTTCCATAGGCTCAGGCCAAAAGAAATCCAATGAAAAATTCCCATGAGAAGACATAGGATTAAAGCCACTATGGTGAAAATTAAAGATTCCATTGTCAAAGGGAAACTTTAAACATTTATGCACAATGGATGGGATGGCTTACATGGATAATCAAGCATCAGATGGAATTGATCCGATGTTGGGATGATGGAGAATGATAAATCTAATTATTTCAGTCTGATTTTTAGAGGAAGGGTGATTAATCCCATCGTAGGGAAAGTAAAACCATTATGCATTTTTATCCATGCTTTCGGTTGATCATATGTTTCTTGATAGAGTTCATGCACAAGTAAGAATTCTTTAGTGATTACATTCTCTCCACAAATGAGGTCAATTAGTATCCCATTAGTGGGCTTGTCGTTGATTTAGGCAGCTATGTAAAGAGGACCATCAGTTACATTTCTAATGATATCTTTAGATGAGAAAGCAATGTCAAGAGGCTTTTTAGTTCAACCCTTACGAGGTATAATTTTGATCTATCCAACCATATCATCCATAATACTTTGTTTAATAGAATCCATATGACCTTATTCAATAGTATTCATGTTCTCATCATCAGTGTCAACATTCATCACATCGTTCTTCTTAGTTTCAATAACTTTGACAAAAGAAATATCATGATTTGGCATAGTATTGGTAAATCTTTGCAAGTTTTGGTTAGGAGGGGAAATATAATTATTGCCTTGATCATTAACACCTCCAATTTGAAGTCAACTAGAATCAATGAGGTCTTGCACAAGATGTTTAAGATGCTTACAATGTTTTGTGTCTTGTCCATTTTGTCGGTGATAATGACAATAAGAATTTGATATAAAGTTTGGAGTTAAAGGCTTATTAGGATCAAGAGTTTTAATGGGAGGTAGGGAAATAATTTTATGTTCTAGAAGTTGTAACATTGTGTTATGCAGGGTATCGGGTAAGGGAGTAAATTCTCTAGCTAGATCCCCAAATGTAAAAGGATTTGTCTTCTTTATAGCTACCACTTGGTTATCAACATGTTGAGTTGGTTGAGGGGGATTTAATTGAAGGAATCCTTTATTCTATTTTATAAAAGGTTGATAAATGTTTGGATTTGTGGATTCAGAGATTTTAGGATGGCTACAGGTGGGTTTTGTTTCACAAATACTAACCGAGTTTTGATAATCACGAAGGGCAGTACACAAGTGTACAAAGGAAGGAAAATTCATCATGCCAAGCTTACCTTTTATCTTAGTTTGTAAGTTCTAAATGAAAATATGTTGAAGGTGAGGATCGAGAATCTTTACGTTGATTTAGGAATAAAGTGATTGGTATCATGAAATGAAGTCAATAACTTTTTCATCATCCTTTTGCTTACATCTCATCAAATTAGCTAACGTCATCTTAGGAGTCATTTTCACTTGGAAATGGTTTATAAAGGCCTCAACAAGTTCATTGAATGAAAAAATTGAGTTGTTTAATAATGAGAAACCATTCTAAAGAAGTATCTTTCAAGGACCTAGGGAAAAGCTTAGCCAAGAGCTTATCCTCAAGGAAAAAATCACTACATAAGGTGGTGTAAGCAGAAACATGGTTAGAAGGATCTCCTTTCCCTCCATATTTCTCAAACCTAGGAATCTCTATACCTTGTGGTATTGATGTTCTCAATATCTCCAAGGATAGGGGATTGATTTTTACATAGTATGTAGGTTGGCCATTTTGATTTTGGTTTATGGTGGAAATTTTCTTTTGAAGGGATGAAACATTTTGCAAAAGTTGGTTAAGGATGGTGTCATTGGTTGTGTTTTGAGATGGAGGTGAATATGGCAGAGGTGTATATGTGTTTGAGGCAGAAGTGAATGGAATGCTTATGGGAGGTAAAGTGGTAGAAGATATGATGTGAGATGCCACAAAGGTACAAGGATTGCTAGCAGAAATACCCAAGGTAGGAAAGATATTACTAGTAGGTTGCATCATTTTTGTAACTTGAGGGTTGGTATAGGAAGGAATAGAGGAAATAGTTGTAGGGGGAGGAATCTAGGTTCCTCCTTTACTTTGGACATTTTTCAAAGGTTGAGCTCACAAGTAGTCATTGAGGTAAGATATTTTCCAAAAATCTAAGCTAGGTTACACACAAGTTCTACTCCTTCACTTTCAAGCATGCAATGTATGTTATCTATGGTAGGAATAGCAGTGTTGGAAATGTTTTCAGTACTCACTTGATGTTGTAGGTTTGCTAAATCTTGATGGATTTGGATTATGTTTTCTTGAGGAACACTAGCAACCATTATTTCAACACTTGTCATGCTACTTGAAGGTAAAGATTTGTTAAGGGTATGGTCTATACCTAGTGAACTAGTGTCAACACTATGAGTGAAAGAGTTAGATAACCCAAGATCCACGACAAGTGTGCTATCATATGATGACATGAGTCTCAAACCACGTCTCACTGTAGTATTAGTAATAGGACACCAAGTTGTAAAGCTCATGCAAGGGACAATATAAATGCAATGAACACAAGAGAAATAAGATTCTTTAATTCTGATTCTTATGTTTACAATTGCACTTAAAATGAAACCAAATTAAGCTAGATCCAATGAAATGAATGCAACAAAAACTCAGTAAACTAAACAAAAATCTAACAACAAACTGAAACACAAAAATGAAGCTTTCAATGTTGTAAAATATAGAATCAAGTCTAATACAAGACTAAATCACCCAGAGGGGCATATGAATCCCAATTAGGGTTTTTGATGGGTTCAAATGCTGAAAAACAATCAACACAAAATTCCTAGAAATTAGGTAAAAAAACTTGTACTGGGATTAAATTTCCCAAAGGGCATATGAGTCCCAAAGTAGGGTTTTTACACTAGATTCAGTAAATTCTAAGTGAATGTTAAGGTTTTTGGTTTGTATGTTTCCTTGACTATGCGTAATTATATATTCAAATGAAATTTAATGATGTGAGATGCAAAAATGCAACCTATATACACTTTCACTAATGCAATGTTTAGAAGTCCTAAATGCAAATTAACTAATGCAAGACCTACTACAAAGCTAATGCAAGCTAGATCTAGGACTGAAATGAACTTCAAATCATAAATAAGGTTTCCAAAGGCTAGGTTCACCAAAATGAAACAAATAAAATAGGGAGGGATCACCTTTTAGGAGACAAAAAACTTAGGGGAGCCTATTTTGTTCTATTTCATTAAAGGAAACCAAGATCCCTCAACCAATTGACTTGATTGAGGAATGGGATAGGGTTAGGATGGTTTCCTTGGGTGTGATTAAGCAAAAGAGGGGTTTCACCACTGATAAATTCTTAGAAATAAAGAGATTAATGCAATATGTAAATCTAACTATGTAATCTAGGAAATGAAACTCACAATCAGAAAAATAAATTGGAGATAAACAAAGGTGCACCTAGAAAACTGAAGATTCTTGAAACAAGGTTTGTAATCTCAAAATTATTACTTTTGATGCACATGGGGACTTATATTCCAGGCTGGGTGATTTAGTCCCAGTTTAGGGTTTCAGGCTGAATCTAAAATCTACAACTGCTACACCAGGATCTACACAATTTGTTTGAAAAGTGGTATATAGGGACTCATACACCCAAGGTGGAAATTTAGTCCCAGTATCAGGCTTGATCTGAAACTCTGATATCCTCTTATCTTTTGTAGATTCTCTCCCTTCTGATCTCCAAGTATGAAACTATAAATTTAGACCTGTAGGTGACTTTTTGTAATCTTGCAAGAAAGGTGACAACTTTGACAACTTTGTAACTTTGAAAAATTTCTCCAATATTTCTCTTCAATGGATATCCAACCTGAATCTACAAATCACACATCAAAGAGAGGGAAAAAATGTTGTTTTGTTAGTGGATAGGGGTTTTCCTTTGTCAAACCCCATTTTGATAATCAAACCTTGAAGTGAAATCAAATAGAATAAAGGAATGATGAATGAAAAAATAAGCTATGTTGCAACTCACCAAACCCTTGTAATAGAGGTTGCAAACTTATGTGAAATGGATCGCATGAATGTAGATCTTGAATCTTGATTGTATGTAATGGATCTTGATTTGAATGCTTGCTTGAATCATAAGAACCTACATCACAAATGTTAGCTCAAAAATACACATGATGCATGATGACTTTGACATGATACTTGAATCTTGAATATAGCTCCAAAATACTTAATAATCAACTCTTGAATGCTCTTGAATGCTCTAGAATGCTCTAGAATGCTCTTGATCTCATAAACTCACTAGAATTCTTTCATCAACTTGCTAGATTATTAGATTTGTAGTGTCAAAAAATGTCGTCGTGTACATTTTCACACTTATTCTGGGAATACTTAATGATAAATTGGACTTAATGTCGCCTTGATCTCGTGTTGTGATGTTTTTTACACATCCACATTATGTCTAGGGCCCGTTTAAGCTAAATAAACTTAACTATTCCCTAATTTAATGTTGTAAAGTTTATTTATTCACACCTTCACATTAAATATAGGAGGCTTGTAAACTAAATGGACCTAATCCAGTGTTGTAATATGTTGTACACATTCACATCTGATTTTGGGATTTTCTAACCTAAATAGACCCAATTTGGCCTTAATTTAATGTTGTAAAGTATATTTATTTACACTTTCACATTGGATTTTGGGACCTATTGCATTTATGACCTTTATATCATCATTAATAGGCCCCTATGACCCTATACTATGCATCCCAAGGCATATTTTAATCAAAAACCTTACAATATCAACAAATAAGCTTAATTTACACAGTCCCCAACACTTTAGCAATCAAAATAGGTGTTGTGGGACCCATTCACCACTTTGGGCGAATGAGTCATATCCAGGTGGGACCCATTCACCTAGCTTGGTGAATGAGTCTCATTTGGCCTATTTTCAAGGTTTTAAGCTGGAAAAATTTGGTTTTAAGTTCAAATTTTGTGTATGTCGGCCTTTGGGATCTAATACATAGGATATTAGATGGATTACTTATATAAATGAGCTATAAAATCATTATTTCATCAAGCCTTCATGTTATCAATTTAAGAATTCAAGAGTTATGAATTCCAAGACCTCACAAGATCATCTAGAGAGCATTCAAGATCATTTTTAAGGCATTCAAGGACAAATTCTTCATCAATTGTTGTAGTGATTCAAGATCCATCATCATGTCAAGGATATTAAGCATCAAGTTGTTATTGAGCTAGTTATGTGATGTAGGATTGAAGATCCAAGATCAAGCATTGTTCTACACCTATTGTCAAGATGAAGATCTACATCTTTCATGGCCATTCAATGTTGAGTTGCATATTTATAAGACATCATTTACCAGACATCCTTCAAGGTATCATTGTTCATGTTTCATATCATATGTTTCATGTTTCATGTCCTTGTTTCATTGATTCATCATTTGGTTTAATTACCTAAAAGGGGTTTGACGAAGGAAAACCCCTATTGACTAACAATCAACAAGTTTCTCTCCTCTTTACATGTCTGATTACAAATCTACGTGTCTTGTAGCTTGAAGGATCATTGAAGACTAGGTGACAAGCTTGGATAAATTTGTTGGAATTGTCTCCTCATTTACAAGGTTGTAATCTTCACTAAAAGGTCATTTATAGATATGAAATTAGGGTTTCAGATCCGGAGACAAAGTGGAACAGGCAAAGTAGACATTGAAGACTAGATTTAGACTTTGAAATTCTAGAAAACCCTAATATGACTCATTCGCCCAAATTGGTGAATGAGTCCCAGTTTAGGTCAATTTTTAGATTTTTGCAATTTCAGATACTCTTTTGCTAGAAACTTGATCCTGTGCAGAAACCCTGATCTAGGACTGATTCTCCTAGAATGGTGAATGAGTCCTAGTAGGCCTAAATTTCATGTTATTCAACATTTCTAGTCTCCATTCAAGTCTCTACAAGTTTCCAAGTGCACACTTCTGATTTTACAGCTTTCTGTTCTAATTTATTTGCATTTATAGTTCATTTAGTGATTTTTCTTGCATCATTGAGTTCAATCATTAGATCTTGCATTTCATACATTTTTCCAAGCCCTAGCTTGGTGGTGAATCCCTCATTAGTTTACGTTTCATCCTCTAGGACATCCTTATTGCAAGATCTCTTTCAACTTTGCATTGAGATCTCTAGGGTTTGTTCTTGAATGAGAGAGAGTGAAGATTTTCATTCTAGGTCCTAAACCCTAGAAGAAAAGCCACAATTTTCCACCTTTCAATTTACTTGTTAGGAGAAAATATGTGAAATAACCTTGTATTTATACTTGTTTATGAAAATTTTCCCAAAATTACAACACTACAAGTTGAGATAAGATATAGGAGAATAAAATTTGGCCAATAATTGAATTCAAAATAGGTCCAAGCTAAAGAAAGATTCATACACCAGTTGGGGCATATGAGTCCTAGTAGCCTAGGCTTGGGACACAAATTTCAAGAATTTTTTTTGATATGGTAAGTGACATTTATAGAGTGTTGTACCATTTACATAACAAGCCACAAGGACCAAAAAAGATCAAGTCCAAAAAACATTAACAACTAGCCAAAAAAACACAGACATAATGGACCAACATTTGACAGACACACCACGCAACAACAACAGATTAACTAGCATTCACCCAATTCTAAGAGAGGAGATTGATAACATCATTCGTGACCCATTTGAGGCCTTCTTCAGCAGAAATTTCAAGAAATGTTAAGTTCTATGCCAAATTCAAGTTCATGCCAAGAAACTTAGGTGGGACCCATACACGTAAGGTGGCGTATGAGTCCCAGATCACTAAATCTAGGACACACAACCCAAAAACATTAAATTATGATTGGTCATTAGTTATGTGTCAGGATTATCCTCAGAAAGATGCATTAAATGAGGCTAGTGCATGCAAAATAGGACCAAATCCTAAGAATACAAAAAAAACACATTGTTGATACCATAGACTTCTTTGACATAGTACTAATGAGTTTCGTGCTTTAAAACAAATATTTAAAAAGTTTGATATCATATAAATAATCACATAAAGTATGTCCTTTTTCTCCTTGCCATGTAATAGTTGTAGGATCCTAGTATGCTCACTATTACATACCTTAGATTTATTGCAAATCATTTCAAAATGCAAGGATCTCTTTCTCATCACCTACCTTAGCTCATCCTTATCTTGCACATAGTGGGGGAAAGAGTTAGATAGCCTTTTCCTAGTATTGCACTTACCATTGTCCCTTTGGCTATTTTTCCATCTTCTGCATATGATGAACAAGATTGGGATGGAGACAACCTACTAATAGGTTGACTTAATGTACTTTACTAGTTTTGTCTTTGTTTCTTTTTTGTGTTATGTGTGTGATTACATGTGCATAATGTGATCCCCCATATTATTTTGTTTGATGTATCTCTCTCTTTGTTGTTGGATGTTTCTGATATGTGGTTGTCATTGATGTCAACACTATTGGCATTAGAGGTTGTATATGTTCAGGTTATTGAGAAAATTATAATAAAGTAAGTTGCAGGTTGTCAGTGGTGCAGTGAAGTTCAATATGTTGACCAACTTAGTATGTTGATGATCAAAGGTTGTGGATTAAAGGGTTTTTTTCAAGTATATCTAGTTTATCCATGTTAAGTCTCAGAGATCCACATGAAGATTTGATCAAGTTATGAGTATATGTATTCTAACAGTTTTTATGTTGCTTCAGTTGGTGTTCCTGAAAGAAGATGGTGGGATTTTGGTAACGTGAAGTATTGTGGATGCTTCTCTGGTGATTCATAATGATTGTGGATGTTTCTAGATTGTGATCTATCTTTGTTGTACGTCTACATTGATCGGTGTGCTCACGATTGAATATTTTCTTTTGTGTATTCATGTTTTCATGTTCTTGGCTGATAGGGTGATTGTAGTGTGTTGTGGATCTTCGAGGAGTAATTATTATAGATGTTTCATGTTCGAGGATATTATTTTGGGTCTTCACTATGTTGTGGCCAACATTGGTTGATTTGCATTGATAATTATTTATGTTTTGTGCCAACAGTTTTTATTTATTTTATATTTTATTGAAGCCAACATATAGATGATCTTATTCTTCATTGCGGATATATATGAACGATTTTTTTATCATTTGAATGTATGGTGAAGTGAAGTGTGTGAGTCCTATGTGCAAATAATTTTCTAATCATTCGAAGGCAGAAGTTAAGTGTGAAGAAGAGTGATAAGAGTTTATGTGCTTAACCAAAATTGTAATCAGGCATGAGCATATGTTATTTTCTCAGTTCAAAATCTTGTGGATGTAATCCAAATATTTCTGTAAGATAGTGAGTCTTCCTTGGGCCGTAAACCTTTTGTATTTGAGCAGTGAGCTCTACACAGTGTGCCTAAATGCATGTGCATTCCCCATTTATTCTTTTATACTTTTAACAGGGTATAATCTTGTGGACTAACCTCCACCGTGGTTTTTCTCCTAATAGGGTTTCCACATAAAAAATCTTGGTGTTATGTGTGTTTTTGATGTGGTGATGATTTATTCTTTCATGGTTATTAATCAAATATGAGAATAAGTTTAATAAGTTTAAATTTATTTGACAACTGATTCACCCCCCTCTTAGTTTTTTGTCGTTGTGTTGCCAACAATTGGTATCAGATCAGGTTCCTTGGAAGAAGTCTAATAGCTTGAGGTGATCCGATATGGTGACATATAAGAAGGATAGTTTGAGATTTGATGGAACTAATTATTCTTTGTGGAAGAATCAAATGGAGTGTCATCTGAGATGCATTGGTGAACCTTATTGGAACATTACAAAGAATACGTATATCATCCCACAGAATGGTGCCTCTACTGCAAGTGAGATTAAAGATGTCGAGTACAATATCAGGGCTAAGGAAGCATTGTTGAGTGCTCTGACTGATTCTAAGATGAAAAAAGTAATTGATTTGAAGACTACTTATGAGATCTAGAAAAAGTTGGAAATTTTGTATGAAGGTGATGCCCATGTGAAGATTGCTAAGTTGTAAAGTCTAAAAGGGAAATATGAAACATTAAAAATGGGTGAAGATGAGAACATTACTACTTTTATGTAGAGAGTGAATGAACTTTTGTGTAATATCAAATGTGCTGGTGGAACATTGGAAGAATCAAATATTATTGCTAAAGTGCTCAAATCCTTTCCTACTGCATACAAACACAAAGTTGTTGCTATTTAGGAGATCCAGATTGTGACACATGTAACCAGAGACATGTTGATTGGTAAGCTTGTTTCTTTTGAGTTAAGTAAGTTTGGTGATGCTCTTCCAAAGATACAATCTGCATTCAAAGCTACTACCTCTGGAAAAGATAAGCAGAGATACGATCTGGGAGAAAGTTATTCTAGAAACTTGTCCAAGTATGAGTAGGAAATGAGAGAGATTGAAGAAGAAGAGATAAAGATAGATGAGCTTGAAGCACTTCTTGTCAAGAGGGTACCTAGAGGAGAAGGTAAGTATAAAGGGAAATTGCCTCTTCAATGTTTTTCTTGCAATAAGATAGGTTAGTTTTCCTCAAGGTGTCTAGAAAGAGTTCCTAAGCCAAGACCTAACAAGCCTAGATTCCAAAGAAAGTGTTATTATGTTGCTAATGAAGGTGTGACAGATGATGAATCTGATAAAGGGAATGTAAGTGAAGATGAATGTGTATTTATTGCTATCAAGGAAAATGATCTAGTACCTACTAAATTTGCTAGTTGCATGAATGTGGAGAAAGCTCTAGCTGCCAGAATTGAAGAAAAGGATGAATGGGTGATTGACAGTGGATGCTCTCATCACATGACAGGTGATAAAAGTAAATTTTTGAGTTTTGAAAAGTATTATGGTGGTGTTGTAAGATTTGGTGATGATAAAGCTAGTGTAATTCATGGCAAAGAATCCATTTCTCGTGATGGTAAGAATAATACTAATGATGTTCTATGTGGATGGTTTGAAGCATAATATTTTAAGTGTTGGATAGATGGTTGACAAGGGATACAATCTTCAATTCAAGGATGGAAAGTGTAGAATATTGGGGAGTTCCAAAAATGTGACTACATCAGGTACAAAACCAGAAGGTAATCTCTTTCACCTAAGTGCTGCTAGTAAAAGTTGTCATGCAAACTTGGTTGTGGTATAGCAGATTGTGTCATGAAAACTTTGACAATATTATCAAGATAAGTTCTACTCAGGCTGTGAGAGATCTTCCTAAGTTGGTAAAGCCTACTAATACCATATGCAAGGAATGTCAGTTAGGGAAGCAAACTAGAGTTTCATTTTGGAGAAAACAACATTGTTCAAATGAAGTGTTGGAGCTTGTGCATATTGATTTGTGTGGTCCTTCTAGAGTCAGAAGTTTACAAGGAGACAGGTATTTCATGTTACTCATTGATGATTATTCTAGATTGATGTGGGTTGCTTTCTTAAGGGAAAAATATGAATCTCTAGAGAAATTCAAGATTTTTAAGGCTAATGTTGAGACAGAGATAGGTCTGAAGATTAAATGTCTGAGATTAGATAGAGGTGGTGAATTCATCTCTGGTGAGTTTAATTCTTTTTGTGAAGAGCATGGGATAAAGAGACAATTATCTTCCTTGTGGACCCCTCAGCAAAATGGAGTTGTGGAAAGGAAGAACATGACAGTTCTAGATGCTATTAGGACTATGATGTTGGAAGGAAATGTCCCACATATCTAGTGGAGAGAATTTGGGAGTACTGTTGTTTACACTCTTAATCGGGTACATATCAAAGGTGATACCAGTAAGACCCCTTATGAGCTATGGTTTGGTCATAAGCCTACTATTAGATACTTCAAAAATTTTGGGAGTAAATGTTATATCAAAAGAGATGAAGATACAGGAAAGTTTGATGCTAGAAGTGATGAAGGAATATTTCTTGGTTATTCTACTAAAAGTAAAGCTTATTGGTGCTTCTAAAGAGATTGAGGAAAGTAGTTGAAAGTGCTAATGTCAAGGTTGATGAAGACATAGTTAGACCATCCAAAACCTTTGGATATGATTCAGATGATCAAAATGTTAGTTCAGTTTAGACTCAGACTCAAGTAAAGATCATTCTGGTGAATCAGGAATGCCAAGAGGAAGGAACTAGTGAAAGTGCATAAGTGAGATCACAAGAGCCTGAAGTTCAAGAACATCCTAAGACTCCAAGGTATATAAGACTAAATCATTCAAAAGATCATATTATAGGTGATAAGAACAAAGTTGTTCAAACTAGGAGAAGAATTGTAAAAGAATACTATTTGACTTCAAAGAATAATCCTAATAGTGTCAATGAAGCATGCAAAGATGAACATTGGGTGGAAGCAATGAAAGAAGAGCTACTGCAAATTGAGAAGAATGATACATGGTTCCTAGACCTAAGGAAAAAAATGTAATTGGAACTAAATGGATCTTTTGGAACAAACTGAATGAGCAAGGTGAAGTTGTTAGAAACAAAGCAAGACTGGTGTGTAAAGGATATTCACTGAAGGAAGGAATTGACTTTGAAGAAACTTTTGCCCCTATTTCTAGGATTGAAGCTGTGAAATTATTTCTTGCTTATGCTGATTACAAAAACTTCAAGGTTTATCAAATGGATATCAAGTCAACATTTCTAAATGGTGAACTGGAAGAAAAAGTGTATATTGAGCAACTTGATGAATTTCAATTGACTGATCAACTAGATATGGTTTGTCAGTTAAAGAAAGCATTGTATGGACTTAAGCAAGCCCCAAGAGCATGGTATGCCAAATTGGACCAGTATTTATTGAAACTTGGATTTAAGGATACTTTTGAGTATCTCAGAGGGAAGCTAGGGGTGATTACCCCTCCTAATCAGGACTAAGATGCATTGACTTGCATTAGTTCATGTATTTCATAGTCATATCTTGATCTAGATTGATGTTGTGTTGGCTGCTACTCAGGGGGAGTAGTCAGATGTTTAGAAATGTGGTTCAAAGCTTGTGTGGAGAAAGATACACATTATCTTTGTCATTGATGTCAAAGGGGGAGAAGAGTCATGTGAAAAACTATGAATTATCTGGGAAGAAGAGTCAAAATCTAAGGAGGAGAAAGTGCTAAGAGAAAGTTGGGTTGATGGTGTTTTTCACATCAAGTGTTGCCATCAATGCCAAAGGGGGATATTTTTGGATGTTGCTGATATGTGGTTGTCATTGATGTCAACACTTTTGGCATTAGAGGTTGTATATGTCGAGGATATTGAGAAAATTGTAATAAAGGAAGTTGTAGGTTGTCAGTGGTGCAGTGAAGTTCAGTATGTTGGCTAGATTAGTATGTTGATGATCAGAGGTTGTGGATTAAAGGGTTTTTTTTCAAGTATATCTAGTTTATCCATGTTAAGTCTCAGAGATCCGCATGAAGATTTGATCGAGTTATGAATATTTGTGTTTTGACAATTTTTTTGTTGCTTTAGTTGGTGTTCCTGAAAGAAGATGATGTGATTTTGGTAACGTGAAGTGTTGTGGATGCTTCTCTGGTGATTCATGATTCTTGTGGATGTTTCTAGATCATGCTCTATCTTTGTTGTACATTCGTATTGATCGGTGTGCTAGTGATTAAATATTTTCTTTTGTGTATTCATGTGTTTTATGTTCTTGGTTGACTAGGTGATTGTAGCATGTTGTGGATCTTCGAGAAATAATTATTACAGATATTTCATGTTCAAGGATATTATTTTGGGTCTTCACTATGTTGTGGCCAACGTTGGTTGATTCGCATTGATAATTATTTATGTTTTGGGCCGATAATTTGTATTCATTTTATATTTTATTGAAGCCAACATGTAGATGATGTTATTCTTGGTTGCAGATATATATGAGCGATTGTTTTATCATTTGAATGTATGGTGAAGCAAAGTGTGTGAGTCCTATGTGTGAATAATTTTTTAATCATTTGAAGGAAGAAGTTAAGTTTGAAGAAGACTGATCAAAGTTTACGTGCTTAACCGAAACTATAGTCAGGCATGAGTAGATGTTATTTTCTCAGTTCAAAATCTTATGGATGTAATCCAAATATTTCTATAAGACAATGAGTCTTCCTTGGGTAGTAAGCCTTTTGTATTTGAGCAGTGAGCTCTAGGCAGTGTGCTTGAATGCATGTGCATTCCCCATTTATTCTTTTATACTTTTAACAGGGTATAATCTTGTGGACTAACCTCCACCGTGGTTTTTCCCCTAATAGGGTTTCCACATAAAAAATCTTGGTGTTATGTGTGTTTTCGATGTGGTGGTGATTTATGCTTTCGTGGTTATTAATTAGATCTGAGAACAAGTTTAATAAGTTTAAATTTAGGTGACAACTGATTCACCCCACCCTTAGTTGTATGCCCTTGTGTTGCCAACATTTGTGACATTCCTCTATTTGCATATACATTCTTTTCTATGTCGTAAACCTTTAGAGATTTTATTTGTCTTGTTTTTTCCTTTTGGGGATGAAGCAAGGCATTAAGAAATTTAGGTCTCTTCCATGTTGACCCAAAAGTTTTTTTTCTTTGTCTTCACTCTCGTTATGTCATTCTTCATGTTCCATGAGTATTTGGGGAATGATGACAGTTCTGAGCTCTCTAAAAACATTGCAGCAAATACATACTGACCCTGAATCCATGGATCCCTTATGTGATTTTAGGATTTCATTTTGGGGGCAACCCCTTTCATGACATAGCTTTATTTGGAAACAACTGACATGGCATAGGGCTTTCCAAATAAGCTCTCGTGTCCTTTCTATTGTTAGCATCTATCATTTTCTACTTAAAAGTAATTTCTCACAACATGATGTTTAGCAATTTCTTTAAAGTGGGGGCATACATTGGCATTATTCATTTTCAACTCATGTTTCATTCTATAGTCTTCTTACTTTAGGTGATGTGTCTTTCTCTTTGTGGTGAAATTGGGTGTGATTTCATTCAAGAGCGTGATCTATCTTAGCATATTGTGTTCCTCTTAGTGGCTTGATGCGACACATTGCATCCCCTAATTTTTGAATCTTCTATTCTTCGATTGGTCCTCTCTTGGAGACATTAGGCACAATGTTCCCTAAGTTAAGACCTTACATGAACTAAGAAAAAATACTTTGAACATACCTTACACTACTTTCACATTTACAATATTTTTAATATGGCCACCTTGCATAACACACTTTGCTTGCTTATGGATCCATCTTGTTTGTTCATGGGTGTCAAGCATACAAAGTTTTTCTTGTCTCATGAATTCTTGTTGTTCATGTTGTGTGGCACCTTATCAAAGTTATCAAGAGGCATATCTATGGTATGGTTAGCGTATGGGAGCCAAACTTAGGTGTGACTTTCCCATAGCCACTTGCTTGTATATGTGGGGGCAAGAATTAGATAGCCTTGTCCTAGTATTGCATTTACTATTGTCCCTTTGGCTAGTTGTCCACCTTTCACATATGATGAACAAGATTGGAATGCAGACGACCTGCTAATAGGTTGAATCATATGTTCCTTACTAGTCTTGTATTTACTTTCTTTTTCATGTTTCTTTTATGTTATTGCATGTGATTAATGTGACCCCCCTTACCATTATATTTGATGTATCTCTCTCTTTGTGTCATTCCTATATTTGTATCTACATTCTTCTCTATGTTGTAAACCTTTATCTTTTCTTTGTCTTGTGTTTTCCTTTTGGGGATGATGCAAGGTTTTGAGAAATTTAGGTCTCTTCCATGTTGACGCAAAAGCTTTTCTTTTACCTTTTCATTTATCTTGTGTTTTACTTTTGGTGATGATGTGAGGCGTTGATATATTTAGGTCTCTTCCATGTTGACCCAAAAGCTTTTCCTTTATCTTTTCTTTGTCTTGTGTTTTCCTTTTGGGTATGACGCAAGGCATCAAGATATTTAGGTATCTTCCATGTTGAACAAAAATATTTTCCTTTATCTTTTATTTTTCTCGTGTTTTCCTTTTGGGGATGATGCAAGGCATTAAGAAATTTAGGTCTCTTCCATGTTGACCCAAAAGCTTTTCTTTATTTTCACTCTCTTTGTGTCATTCTTCTTGTTCCATGAGTATTTTTGGAATGATGATGTTTCCAAGCTCTCTAATAACATTGTAGCAAAGACATACTGACCCTAAATACATGGATCCCTTATGTGATTTTGGGATTTCATTTTGGGGGCAACCCCTTTTCATGATGTAGCTTTATTTGGAAACATATGACTTGGCATAGGGCTTTCCAAATAAGCTCTCATGTCCTCATTTTGTTAGCTTATATCATTTTCTACTTCAAATTAATTTCTCACAACATGGTGTTTAGCAATTTCTTTAAAGTGGGGGCATACATTGACATCATTATTTTTCTCATGTTTCATTGTGTAGTCTTCTTAATTCATGCGATGCATCTTTCACTGTGTGGTGACATTGGGTGTGATTTTCCTCAAGAGCATGATCTCTCTTAGCATATTATATTCCTCTTAGTGGCTTGATGTGACACACTACATACCCTGAGTTGTGAATCTTCTATAATTTGATTGGTCCTCTCTTGGAGACATTAGGCACAATGTTCCCTAAGTTACAACCTTACATGAACTAAGAAAAACTCCTTTGAATGTACCTTACATGAATTTTTCATTTACAATAACCATTATATCGCCATCTTGAATAACACACTTTGCTTGATTGTGGTGCCATCCTGTTTATTCATGAGTGTCAAGCATACAAAGTTTTTCTTGCCTCATGAATCCTATTGTTCATGTCGTGTGGCTCCTTATCAAAGTTATCAAGAGGTATAGATTTGATATGGTTAGTGTATGAGAGCCGAACTTAGGCATGAATTTTCCATAGCTAGTTTCTTGTCTATGTAAGTGCATACAAACCATGTACCTATGTGTCTCATTGGGGCCTCACCTAGTGGACAACCTGAGGTTCCACTAGCCCTGGTGAGCGTGCATTTGGTTTGCATAGTGGACATCGTGTTCCAATTGTAAATGTTTTTGGACAAACAACTTAGATCTAATCCACATTGTGTTGGACAAACGGTCAAGGCTTGATCCACCACTTTTGTTTTTGTTTTTCTTTCTTATTTATGTATTTGGAAATATGCTTGTATCTTGTTGTTTCTCCTTACATTATTCACACATGTTTTATTTTGTGCCTATGTTGGTTTTCCATAGGATCTTGATCCCGGGGGCTTGAACAACCCTCTTGATTATTGTCATCCTATCCTACTAGCATTTATACACTTAGACCCCTCTTGATGCGAGTTTGTCTACTTTAGTGTGAGTTTAAATCAAGTTCCTCCTCTCACTAAAGTGGGGGCTAAATGTAGTGTAGAAAAATGTACCCCTTTACATTTTCACACTTATTTGGGCCCTCCCTGCTAAAATTGGACTTCTTTATGCCTTATTTAGTCCTATTTTGAATCCACAAGCCTTATTTAATGCATCTATCTAAGGATAATCCCGACACATAAATAATGACCAATCATAGTTTAATGTTTTTGTTTTTTGTGTCCCAGATTTAGTCATCTAGGACTCATACACCACCTTGGGCATATGCATCCCACCTAAGTTTCAGGGCATGAACCTAAATTTGGCATAGAACTTATCATTTCTTGAAATTTGTGTCCCAATCTTAGGCTACTAGGACTCATACACCCCAATTGGCATATAAGTCCCACTTTAGCTTGGAACTATTTTGAATTCAATTCTTGGTGGATTTTATTCTCCTAGATCTAATGTCAGCTTGTAGTGTTGTAATTTTGGGAAATTTGGCATAAACAAGTATAAATACAAGGTTATTTCACATATTTTCTACTAACAAGAAATATAATAATCTAGCATGTTTGTTGAAAGCATTCCTATAGCAAGTTTATGAGATCAAGATTATTCAAGATCATTCAAGAGCTGATTATTAAGCATTTTTGAGTTATATTCAAGATTCAAGCATCATGTCAAAGTCATCATGCATCATGTGTGTGTTTGAGCTAACATTTGTGATGTAGGTTCTTATGATTCAAGCAATCATTCAAGTCAAGATCCATAGCATACAATCAAGAGTCAAGATCTACATTCATGCTAGCCATTTCACATAGGCTTGCAGCCTTTGTTACAAGGGTTTGGTGAGTTGCAATAAATCTTATCTCTTCATTCATGATTCCTTCATTTTATTTGATTTCATTTCAAATCTTGATTACCAAAATTGGGTTTGACCAAGGAAAACCCATATCCAGTAACAAAAAAACATTTTTCCCTCTCTTTGATCTATGATTTGTAGATTTAGGTTGAATATCCTTTGAAGAAATAGTTGCAACAGTGAAGAAAATTTTCAAAGTTGTCATCTTCACAGAAATTCATCTATAGGTCAGAATTCAAAGTTTCAGACTCAAAGATCAAAAGGGAGAAAAACTACAGAATAACACTAAATGATATAAAAGTTTTAGATCAACCTTGATACTAGGACTAAATCAGCACCTTGGGCATATGATTCCTCGTATACCACTTTTTAGACCTTTTTGTAGATCCTGGTTTAGTAGTTGTAGATTCTGAATTCTGCCAGAAACCCTAAACTAGGACTAAATTGCCCAGCCTAGCGTATGAGTCCTAGTGTGCATCAAAATTCATAATTTTGGGATTGTAGAGCTTATTTCAGACATCTTTAGTCTTCCAGGTGGACCTCTATTTATTCTCAATTTATTATTTAGATTTGGAGTTTGATTTTTTATGTTACATTGCTAGACTTGCATATCCTTTGTATTTCATTCTTTCTAAGCACTTGCTTAGTGGTGAACCCAATTTTTGTCTTTAATTACACCCAATGAAACCATCCTAACCATATACCATTCCTCAATTAATTCAATTGGTTGAGTGATCTTTTTTTCCTTTAATGAAATAGAGAAAAATAGGGTCCCCTCAGTTGCCAATCTCCTAAAAGGTGGCAACACCCTATTTTATTTGTTTCATTTTGTTTCCTTCAATGAAATAAAGAAAATAGCCCCCCCTAAGTTTCTAGTCTCCTAAAAAATTTCCACATCCTATTTTTTTTGTTTCATTTTAAAATGAAACAAATAAAATAGGGTGTGGCCACCTTTTAGGAGATTGACAACTTAGGGGACCCTATTTTCCTCTATTTCATTGAAGGAAACCAAGATCCCTCAACCAATTGACTTGATTGAGGAATGGGCTAGGATTAGGATGGTTTCCTTGGGTGTGATTAAACAAAAGAGGGGGGGTTCACCACTAAGCAAGGCTTAGAAAGAATGAGATGAATGCAATGCTTAAATCTAACTATGCAATCTAGGAAATGAAACTCACAATCAGAACAATGACCTGGACATAAATAGAGGTGCACCTAGAAAAATGAAGATTATTGAAACAAGGTTTGAAATCATGAGATTATTAATTTTCATGCACACTGGGACTCATACGCCAAGCTAGGTGATTTAGTCCCAGATTAGGGTTTCGGGCTAAATACTGGAAACTACAAGAACTAAACCAGAATCTACAAAAAATGTCTGGAAAGTGGTATACTAGGACTCATACACCCAAGGTGGTGATTTAGTCCCAATATTAGGGTTGATTTGAAACTCTGATATCCTCTAGTGATCTTTTATAGCTTTTCTCCCTTCCAATCTCCAAGTCTAAAACTTTGAATTCTGACCTATAGATGACTTTTCATGAAGATGACAACTTCTTGACAACTTTGATAATTTTCTTCAAAATTGTAACTTCATCTTCAAAGGATCTTCAACCTAAATCTGCAAATCACACATCAAAGAGAGGGAAAAATGTTTTTTTGTTAGTGGATAGGGTTTTGCATTGGTCAAACGCCATTTTGGTAATCAAACCTTGAAATGAAATCAAATAGAATGAAGGAATGATGAATGAACAAATAATCTATGTTCTCACCAAACCCTTGTAACAAAGGCTGCAAACTTATGTGAAATGGCTAGCATGAATGTAGATATTGAATCTTGATTGTATGCTTTGGATCTTGACTTGAATTGTTGCTTGAATTATGTACTACATCACAAGTGTTAGCTCAAAAACACACATGATACATGATGACTTTGACATGATGCTTGAATATTGAATATAGCTCCAAAATGTTTAATAATCAACTCTTTTATGCTCTTGATCTCATAAAATCACTATAGAAATGATTTCATTAACTTCCTAGACTATTAGATTGCTTGTTAGGAGAAAATATGTGAAATAACCTTGTATTTATACTTGTTTATGCCAAATTTCCCAAAATTACAACACTACAAGCCAACATCAGATCTAAGAGAATAAAATCCCACCAAGAATTGAATTCAAAATAGGTCCAAGCTAAAGCAGGAATCATATGCCAGTTGGGGTGTATGAGTCCCAATAGCCTAGGCTTGGGACACAAATTTCAAGAAATGTAAAGTTTTATGCCAAATTCAGGTTCATGCCCTGAAACATAGGTGGGACTCATACTCCCAAGGTGGCGTATGAGTCCCAGATCACTAAATCTAGGACACACAACCCAAAAATATTAATTATTATCAGTCATTAGTTATGTGTTAGGATTATCCTCAGAAAGATGTATTAAATAAGGCTCGTGGATGCAAAATAGGACCAAATAAGGCATAAAGAAGCCTAATTTTAGTAGGGAGGGACCAAACAAGTGTGGAAATCTAAAGGGGTGCATTTTTTAACACTACATTTAGCCCCCACTTTAGTGAGAGGAGGAACTTGCTTCAAACTCACAATAAAGTAGATAATCTCACATCAAGAGGGGTCTAAGTGTACTAATTCTAGTATGATAGGACGGCAATAATCAAGAGGTTTGCATAAGCCCCCAGGATCAAGATCCTATGGAAAACCAACATAGGCACACAAGAACACACATGTGAATAATGTAAGAAGCAACAACAAGATACAAGCATACACTACCAAAGAAATAAAGAAGAAAGGAAAAAAAAAGGGGTGGATGAAGTCTCGACCATTTGTCTAGCATGATGTGGATTAGATCTAAGTTGTTTGTCCAAAAAGATTTATGAGTGGAACATGATGTCCACTATGTAAACCAAATGCATTCTCATAAGGGATAGTGGGACCTTAGGCCATTCACTAGGTGAGCCCCCAGTGAGACACATACACATGCGACCGGTATGTACTCACATAGACAAGCAAGCGGCTATGGAAAATTCACACCTAAGTTTGGCTCCAATACACTAACCATACCAAAGCTATACCTCCTGGTAACTTTTACAAGGTTCCACACAACATGAACACCATGAATTCATGGGAGAAGCAAAAATTTGTATGCTTGACACCCGTGAACAAACAAGATGGCTCCACAGGAAAGAAAACTATGTTAAGCAAGGTGGCCATATAACAAATATTGTAAATGAAAAAAAGTAGTGTAAGGTACATTTAAGGGATTTTTTGTTAGTTCATGTAAAGTCTTAACTTAGGGAATATTGTGCCTAATGTCTCCAAGAGAGGACCAATCGAAGAATAGAAGATTCACAGCTTAGGGGATGCAATGTGTTGCATCAAGCCACTAAGAGGAATATAATATGCTAAGAGAGATCACACTCTTGAAGGAAATCACACCCAATGTCACCACAAAGAGAAAGACACATCACACAAAGTAAGAAGACTTCACACTGAAACATGAGTTGAAAATGAATAATGCAAATGTATGTCCCCACTTTAAAGAAATTGCTAAACACCATGCTATGAGTAATTACTTGAAAGTTGAAAATGATAGATGCTAACAATAAAATGGACATGAGAGATTATTTGGAAAGCCCTATGCCAAGTCATATGTTTTGAAATAAAGCTACATAATGAAAGGGGTTGCCCCCAAAATGAAATCCAAAAATCACATAAGGGATCCATAGATTCGGGGTCAATATGTCTTTGCTACAATGTTTTTAGAGAGATTGAAACTATCATCATTCCAAACATACTCATGGAATAGGAGGAATGACACAAAGAGAGCGAAGAAAAAAAAAATGTTTGGGTCAACATGGAGGAGACCTAAATGTCTCAAATCCTTGCATCATCCCCAAAAGGAAAACACAAGACAAAGAAAAGATAAAGGTTTATGGCATAGAGAAGAATGTAGATAGAAATAGAGGAATATCACATAGAGAGAGATACATCAAATAGAATGATACAAGGGATCACATTACTCACATGCAATCACACACATAACATGAAAAAGAAATAAAGAAAAAACTAGTAGGGCACGTGCGAGTTAACCTATTAGCAAGTCATTTGCATCCCAACCTTGTTCATCGTATGTGGAAGGTAGAAAACTAGCCAAAGGGATAACAGTAAGTGCAATACTAGGAAAAGGCTATTTAATTCTTTCCTCCACTGTGTGCAAGAAAAGGACGAGTCGAGGTAGGTGATGAGAAAGAGATCCTTTCATTTTGAAATGATTCACAATAAATATAATTCATGTAATAGTGAGCATACTAGGACCCTACAACTATTACATGGCAAGGAGCAAAAGGAAATGCTTTAAGGGATTATTTCTATAATATCAAACTTTTTAAATATTTATTTTAAAACAAGAAACTCATCAGTACTATGTCCAAGAAGTCTATGGTATCGACAATGTGATGTATTTGTATTCTTAGGATTTTGTTTTTGATTATCTCGCATGGGTTTCTGAAGTGTTCAAATGTTGAAAAACAGTCAACACAAAATTCCAAGAAATCTTGAAAAAAAACTTGTATTGGGACTAAATCACCCACAGGGGTGTATGAGTCCTAGATTAGGGTTTTAACACTAGATTCAACAAATTCTAAGTGAATGTTAAGGATTTTGGTTTTTATGTTGTCTTGACTATGTGCAATTACAGATTTCAAATGAAATTCAATGATGCAAGATGCAAAAATGCAACCAATATGCACTTTCACTAATGCAATATTTTGAAGCCCTAAATGAAAATTAGCTAATGCAAGATCTAATGCAAAGATAATATAATCTAATGTGATAAGTCCTTGACTTATAAGTATGTGTAAATAGGTGTGGTTTACTTCAATGAAATAAAGAAAATAGGTTGTACCCACCATTTAGGAGATGGACAACTTGGGGGGGCCTATTTTGCTCTACTTTATTAAAGGAAACCAGGATCCCTCAACCAATTGACTTGATTGAGGAATGGGATAGGGTTAGGATGGTTTCCTTGGGTTTGATTAAACAAAAGAAGGGGGTTCACCACTAAGAAAGGCTTAGAAAGAAAGAGATGAATGCAATATGTAAATCTAACTATGTAACCTAGAAAATGAAACTCAAAATAAGAACATTGAACTGGAGTTAAACAAAGGTTCACCTAGAAAACTAACTATGCTTGAAATAAAGTCTGCAATCTCAAAATTATGAATTTTAATGCACACTAGGACTCATATGCTAGGCTGGGTGATTTAGTCCTAGTTTATGGTTTCAGCCTAAATCTAGAATCTACAAATGCTAAAGTAGGATCCATAGAAAATGCCTAAAAAGTGGTATATGAGGACTCATACGCTCAAGGTGGCAATTTAGTCCAAGTATTAGGGTTGATCTTAAACTCTAATATCCTCTAGTGATCTTCTATAGTTTTTTTCCCTTCCGATCTCTGAGTCTGAAACTTTGAATTCTGACCTGGAGATGAATTTTCGTGAATATGACAACTTCTTGACAACTTTGAAAATTTTCTTCAATCTTGCAACCTTTTCTTCAAAGGATATTCAACTTAAATATACAAATCACACATCAAAGATAGGGAAAAAAGTTGTTTTGTTAGTGGATAGGGGTTTTCCTTGGTTAAACCCCAATTTGGTAATCAAACCTTGAAATGAAATCTAAAAAGAGGAAAATAGGGGGGGATCTCTTTCTCTTCTAGGGTTTTGGACCTAAAAGGAGAGCGGTTATTCCCTTACTCTTCACTCAAGAACAAACCCTTGTAATTTCAATGCAAAGGAGATTGAAATATTGCAAAGGGATGTCCTAAAGAATGAATGATATCTGATGAGGGGTTCACCACCAAGTGTAAACTTGGAAAAGACAATGAAATGGAAAACACAGTGGGAAATGCAAACTAACTCTAAATTACCTAAGAAAGTGAACAAAATGTAACATAAAGCTATGAAACTGAAAGTGTTCACCTGGAAGCCTAAATATGGAAGAACGAAGGTCTGGATCACTCAAAAATTTACTATTGATGCTAACTGGGACTCATTCACCAAGCTGGGAGAATCAGTCTAGTTTTTGGGAAAATGTGCAAGAATAGGTTTCAGCCAAAAGGGTATCTAGATCTATAAAAATCTCTATCAAGCATGTATAGTGGGAGTCATTCGCCAATAGTGGAAAATTAGTCTGTTGGAACTGTAAAAATCTGATATTTTCATAGGTTTTCCATTCATATTTTTTCCAAATAAGTTCCATCTTGAACACTTTCTGCCCATATTTTGCCATATTGCCCCTTTGATTCCATCATGTCATGCATTTTTCACATTCTGGTCAGTGTCAGCATGACAACATTAAGGTTTCCCCGATCCATTTTTCTGCTTGCAAATGTTTATTGCCTATCAGCAAGATGTTTCTATTGTCATGGCCATTGGCTTTCATCTTCTGGCGGTTGTCGGCATAGCTTTCACGTGGCTTCGGCGACAAGAAGATACATATTTCAGTAAGAGTTTGAGCGTCGTTGTAATGTCACGGTGAAATTGTTTTGTCTTGCCGAATGGTCAGAGTGGATTCCTATCGGTGTGAGACTTTGCTTCTGTATAATGTCCTAGCGAACTCTTGGGGTCTCATCGACAAACACATTGAATGTTCATTTCAGCCAGAATGGGGGTATTCGATATGAAGTTGTAGCGACTTCCCATTGTCTCACCGACCAAATAAAGAGGTGCGATATCGACATAGGTCAAGATTATCGATATGAGGTCTCAGCGAGTGACCTCCGGTCTCACTGATGGAGCACAAAGGGGACCTTGTCGGCATAAGAAACATTTTGTCATAGCAACTCGGGGATGGTTCAAGACTTTTGGTATGACTTGAAGTATTCTATGAGAGGTCTCCCTGATAGATGGAGGTTACAGCGATAGTGAATCAAATAGAGGTCCATTTCAATGTGACATTTTCTTGTGTCTCGGCGACTGAAACGAACATAACAGAAAGGTGTTCTCAGTGTGACAAAAGGTTTTCGATATGATATCTCCCTGAGAGCGATAGGTCACAGCAACAAGTTCAACCACGAGGTTTTCAGTAAGACATAATACGTGTTGTATGACATCTCTCTGTTATTACAGAGCTATGGCGAAACACAAAGGGGACAAACGAGTGCTTCTTGACTTCGGTGTAGTGAACAGTTGGTCACGGCAAAAGTGAATAACACAGAGAACAAAGGAACATGGAATGATAGCGATAAATGATTGAATTGCCTTTAGAATACTTACAGGCTGTCCTGGCGACTATTCCATTGATGATTAATATTCAAACACTGTGGGCCGACTTGGTTTTTCCCAAATTCTACGATGTCTGACATGGATTTCCAATTGGATTTATTTTCTTGAATGTTGGTGTATAAATAGGCACCCTAGTTGTAATTGAAAGAGGACCAGATTTTAGATCACATACAGTAGTTAGGAATGGCTACAGTAGAATAATTTTCTCTTATCAGAGACTATGTGCATGTTTTAAAATGGCGAATTCAATGAAAATCAGCTTGTGTGGTAGGTTATTTCTAGTGTCAATTATCTGTTGAACTTATTGAAAAGTATTGTTGAAGCTATCTCCAAGTTGATTCTTTCTAGTTGTTTAAATTTATGTAACAAGTTTACTTTCGGTTTATCAATGCACATTTGCTGTATTGTGTGATTAATTGACTGGTTCTCTCAAGTAGAGATTAAATCCTTTTTGTTGATCACAGTAATAAGGGAGATTCATCTGGATTATTAAAGTAGAGCTTAGTAGTCAGAATCCTGCATTGTTTATATAAGTTATGAACAAATCATATGCCTGTAATTTGATTTTCTGCCAGAATAAGTTGCCCACTTCTGTTTCATCTAACTCCACATACCCAATAAGGCACTGGTCTCTGCAATTTCATCATTTGAATTCATTCAATTTGTTTATATCTATTTATTAAGCATTTTTAGGATTTAGATCAGAAGATTGCTATCAAGTTTGATTTCATTTGTTCACTGTCATCTGCCATTGTGGACAAAGCATTTCAGAAGGCTAATCATAAGATAAGTCTGCTCAATTCAAAAGGTGCACCCACCTAGGTTTAGCAACACATAAAGAGTAGAAGGTTGAGTTCTCTTGGCCTTGTCTGTTACCTTAAATCCTATCAAGAGATTGGCAGCCTCTTGAGGCATTCAGCCTGCGTTTTTGAGAGCTAACAAATTGGCGACTCCACTAGGGAAATATCAAAAAATTCGGTTGAAGACCATCATATAGAGTCATTGAAGAAAAGTTTATAATTTCAAAAAGAGTGATTCCATTGGGAGAAGATCAGAAATAATGGTTTTCCTACTTTTGGAAAAGTAGGTGGCAACTCTAAAGGAATATTTTGCAGCTGTTCAAACATGAATGAAAGAAGATCTCAATTCTAGAGAGGTCATGTTGGAGCTCCTCATGGTCAGCAGTATATACCATATTATCATACACAACACTATGGTCTGATGTACCATCATTAGTACCCACCTAGTGCCCCCCTTCATCAATACACAACAATGATTAGACAGTTTGATTTGGTAGGGATTCAGTTATCCCCTTGTCCAATGGATAGCAGTTGGAGAAGTATGGTTCCAAAATTTATAGGGTGTGATGCAATCACTGCTGAAGATCATTTAAGAAGTTTCAATGCTTTCATCCAAGATTTGGGTATGCCATATGAAGATTTACACATGAGGTTATTCATGATATCACTTATTGAGGACGCTAGGTTTTGGTTCAATAGCCTACCGGCTGTCTCTATTGATTCTCTCCAAGGATTTCAAGATCAATTCCTCAATCATTTTGGGAATCTAAGTGTACCAGATTATGTTCTTTGTGAATTATTACACATTCAAAAAAATCAAAGTGATACAATTTATGATTTTAATCGGAGGTTCAATAAGTTACAAAATAAGATACCTCTTGGATCAAAGCTACCAGATTCTGTAGCACTGAGTATTTATTTGAATGCTTTTGATCCAAAGACAGGGTATGAGCTGAGAAATAAATTCCCAAGAAGTTTGGCTGAGGCACAAAAGATGCACAAACAATTGAAAACAATAGGAAGGCTACTGGGATAATCAGTAAAAGAGATATTCCTAGGGTTTCTCAGCAAAGCAACACACACAGGAACGAAAGGCCAAGGTTGCATGACATGCTTTATAATACAGACTGGAAGGACAACAAACCTATAACAGCTAGGCCTAGAAACAAGGAAGCTTCTGATCCATTGACAAAAGGAACCTATATGGTAAGTAACAATTACTTCTGTGATTTTTGTGATATGCCACATTCCCCAGATTACTGTGTTGTAGCCCAAAAAATGCAAGAAGAGGGAATGCAGATGGAAAACAATGAAGAAGATCACACAGTATATCTGGCTTTAGATACTTTTCACCAGGTTGAGGAAGATGAAGGTGCAGGGCATTTCTCTTGCACAAAAGATTGTCACAGTAAAAGCAACACATGTTGTGAGGCATCCAGTGAATATTCTGATGTTGATGATGAACCTGAGGATTTTAATCTGCAGTCAAGGGATTCTTCTACCTCTTATGAAGATCAGGATGAAGAGGCAATGGGAAATGTTGATTCATCAGATAGTAAGTATACAATACCTCTGGCTGTAGTTGAGAGTTATGAAGATATATTTGATCAAGATGAGGTTTGTACATTTCAAAGTGATTTCCAATTTTTTTCAAACTCGTTGTATGATGAAGAGTTAAATGAAGATCAGATGATTTTTTGCCAAGGTACGTCAATGAGTAAGTTTCAAATATTTTCAAATCCATTCTATGATAGGAGGAAATAATGTCAGACAAGAAAAATGATGGAATAAATGACTGTGCTGATGATTTTTCTGATTTCCCATTCTCTGATGGTATTGGATTTTTGTTTGATGATGACAAAATTGAGTATAATTATAGTGATGAAAATATAGAGACTTGTTCACTTGTCAATGAACAGATTGTAGATTTGTTTACTTCTGAATACCAGGGATGTGCACATAAAGATGATCTTGAATTTTTTTCTCCAGCTTACTTTTGTTTTGACAGTGAAGAATCCTTGTGTAAAAATTCTTATGACTCCCTGTGTATTTCTTGGAATGATGGTGAAATCTTTGGTGTTGATCAAAGGTCTGCTTCCATTCATGATGAGGTATGTGATTTTGACATTTTTAATTCATGTGAAGAAGACATTTGTTTGCATACCAAGGTTGATAGAAGTCTAGATTTTATTGGTTCACATATGCATGAAATTGAGGATATGAGTCATGATCCAGTGTTGTTTCTAAAAAGAGATATTGAAGAAGTGCAAAAGATTTCTGACTTGTTTTCCTCAAACAGCAGTGATATGACAGAGTTTCTCATTTTTCAAGAGAAGCACTTTGATTGTGAATTTTTTATACAACTGGGAGAGTGTTTCATAATACATAACAATGAGAGAGATAATACAAAATTTTGCATTAAATATGTATGCATTTTGTATGCTGGCAGATATTTTTCTGATGATGAAGAATATAAATTATAGAATGGTGTATGGATTTTGGGCTAGGCTGAGCATAGTGATTCTCTAAAAACTTTCAGTGACAAGAAAGATTGCATCTGTGTCTTCAAGAGAAAGCTAATGAACTCAAAACAAAACCAGGTATTTGATAGGGGAAAGCTTGGTCTGAGTTTTAGATCGCTCAAAACAGATGAAGCAACACAGAGCATTAAGGGTTTCCAGTGCATGGACAACTCTTGCTTTTCCTCTTTAAAATTCTTTTCCATGCACAGTATTTTAGGGTTCTGGTTCATCTCCATCTTGCATTTAATTTGCATTCATTCCTTCATTTCCATTTCCATTCTGCTCACTGGCTCATCATTTTGTCTGGTCTGCTCACCCAAAGATTATGGATCCTTGTTTTGTTAGTGGATACGGGTTTTCCTTGGTTAAACCCCAATTTGGTAATAAAACCTTGAAATGAAATCTAAAAAAGAGGAAACTAGGGAGGGATCTCTTTCTCTTCTAGGGTTTTGGACCTAAAAGGAGAGCAGTTATTCCCTTACTCTTCACTGAAGAACAAACCCTTGTAATTTCAATGCAAAGGAGATTGAAATATTGCAAAGGGATGTCCTAGGGAATGAATGATATCTGATAAGGGGTTCACCACCAAGTGTAAACTTGGAAAAGATAATGAAATGGAAAACATAGTGGGAAATGCAAACTAAATCTAAATGACCTAAGAAAGTGAACAAAATGTAACATAAAGCTATGAAACTGAAAGTGTTCACTTGGAAGCCTAAAGATGGAAGAACAAAGGTCTGGATCACTCAGAAATTTACTATTGATGCTAACTCGGACTCATTCACCAAGCTGGGAGAATCAGTCTAGTTTTTGGGAAAATGTGCAAGAATAGGTTTCAGCCAAAAGGGTATCTAGATCTGTAAAAATCTCTATCAAGCATGTACAGTGGGACTCATTCGCCAATAGTGGAAAATTAGTTTGTTGGAACTGTAAAAATCTGATATTTTCATAGGTTTTCCATTCATATTTTTTCCAAATAAGTTCCATCTTGAACACTTTCTGCCCATATTTTGCCATATTGCCCCTTTGATTCCATCGTGTCATGCATTTTTCACATTCTGGTCAGTGTCAGCATGACAACATTAAGGTTTCCCTGATCCATTTTTCTGCTTGCAAATGTCTATTGCCTATCGGCAAGATGTTTCTATTGTCATGGCCATTGGCTTTCATCTTCTGGCGGTTGTCGGCATAGCTTTCACGTGGCTTCGGCGACAGGAAGATACATATTCCAGTAAGAGTTTGGGTGTCGTTGTAATGTCACAGCGAAATTGTTTTGTCTTGCCGAATGGTCAGAGTGGGTTCCTATCGGTGTGAGACTTTGCTTCTGTATAATGTCCTGGTGAACTCTTGGGGTCTCATCGACAAACACATTGAATGTTCATTTCAGCCAGACTGGGGGTATTCGATATGAAGTTGTAGCGACTTCCCATTGTCTCACTGACCAAATAAAGAGGTGTGATATCGACATAGGTCAAGATTATCGATATGAGGTCTCAGCGAGTGACCTCTGGTCTCATTGATGGAGCACAAAGGGGACCTTGTCGGCATAAGAAACATTTTGTCACAGCAACTCGGGGATGGTTCAAGACTTTTGGTATGACTTGAAGTATTCTATGAGAGGTCTCCCCAATAGATGGAGGTTACAGTGATAGTGAATCAAACAGAGGTCCATTTTGATGTGACATTTTCTTGTGTCTCAGCGATTGAAACGAACATAACAGAAAGGTGCTCTCGGTGTGACAAAAGGTTTTCGATATGATATCTCCCTAAGAGTGATAGGTCACAGTGACAAGTTCAACCACAGGTTTTTCAGTAAGACATAATACGTGTTGTATGACATCTCTCTGTTATTACAGAGCTATGGCGAAACACAAAGGGGACAAACGAGTGCTTCTTGACTTCGGCGTAGTGAACAGTTGGTCACGGCAAAAGCGAATAACACAGAGAACAAAGGAACACAGAATGACAGCGATAAATGATTGAATTGCCTTCAGAATACTTACAGGCTGTCCTGGCGACTATTCCATTGACGATTAATATTCAAACACTATGGGCTGACTTGGTTTTTCCCGAATTCTACGCTGGCCGACATGGATTTCCAATTGGATTTATTTTCTTGAATGTTGGTGTATAAATAGGCACCCCAGTTGTAATTGAAAGAGGATTAGATTTTAGATCACATACAGTAGTTAGGAATGGCTACAGTAGAATAATTTTCTCTTATCAGAGACTATGTGCATGTTTTAAAATGGTGAATTCAATGAAAATCAGCTGGTGTGGCAGGTTATTTTTGGTGTCAATTGTATGTTGAACTTATTGAAAAGTATTGCTGAAGCTGTCTCCAAGTTGATTCTTTCTGTTTGTTTAAATTGATGTAACAAGTTTACTTTCATTTTATCAATGCACATTTGTTGTATTTGTGTGATTAATTGACTGGTTCTCTCAAGTAGAGATTAAATCCTTTTTGTTGATCATAGTAATCAAGGAGATTCATCTAGATTATTAAAGTAGAGCTTAGTAGTCATAATCCTGCATTGTTTATACAAGTTATGAACAAATCATATGCATGCAATTTGATTTTCTGCCAGAATAAGTTGCCCACTTCTGTTTCATTTGACTCCACATACCCAATAAGGCACTGGTCTCTGCAATTTCATCATTTGAATTCATTCAGTTTGTTTATATCTGTTTATTAAGCATTTTTAGGATTTAGATCAGAAGATTGCTATCAAGTTTGATTTCATTTGTTCACTGTCATCTGCCATTGTGGACAAAGCATTTCAGAAGGCTAATCATAAGATAAGTCTGCTCAATTCAAAAGGTACACCCGCCTAGGTTTAGCAACACATAAAGAGTAGAAGGTTGAGTTCTCTTGGCCTTGTCTATTACCCTAAAGCATATCAAGAGATTGGCAGCCTCTTGAGGCATTCAGCCTGCATTTTTGAGAGCTAACATAGTCCACTTTTTCTTTTCTAGAAGTTCTGAATTGGATGTTGTGCCTCTTAGTTTGCTTTGCTTTTTTTGACTAGTTTCTGGATCTGAAACTACAAATTGCCACTTGTAGACCTTCTCCAAGATTCTCCAAGGCTTGATGAAAACTTTGACAACTTTGTGGATTTGAAAACTTTTCTCCAACTTAGCTTCTTGGTAAATTTGCAACCTAGCCTTGCAAATCACACACAAGAAGAGGGAAGAATGTTGTGGGGGTTGGTGAATAGGGGTTTGTCTTGGTAAAACTCCTTGTTGGTAATTATACCTTGAAATGAAAAAAATATGAAAGGAGAATCATGAATGAACAAAAGAAAATGTTGCAACTCACCAAACCCTCACAATAAAGGTGTTGCAATTATGCTTGAAATGGCTACAATGGATGTGGTTCTTGAATCTAGCTTGAAGGAGATGGATCTTTCTTAAAACACTTGCTTGGATCATGAAATCTACATCACAAATGTTAGCACAATAACAAACATGAAGAATGCAATCTTTGATATTTTGAATGACACTTGAAGAATGCTCTTGAATTCTTGATAATCTACCATTGAAATGCCTTGAAAGCTCTTGTGAATACTCAAATGCTCTTGTGAACTCTCTAAGTGATCTCTTGAATGCTAGGTATGAATACATGAATGCTTGGGATGAATATGAGTGAAAGAACCTTGTATTATACTTAATTATGCAAGAATTCTTGAAATTACAACACTACAAGCTGACATCAAAACTAGGAGAATAAAATTGCACCAGAAATTTGATTTAAATTTGAATTTTTGTCACACAGGACTCAATCACCCAAGGTGGTGAATGATTCCCATCACACATAATGTATGGGACAAAAAATGGAAAATTCTTAGAAATGTGTGAAACCTACATTGGGGCCAAAAAGACCTAGGTGGGACTCATTCGCCCAAGGTGGCGAATGAGTCCCAGACACTAAATCTAGGCCACACAAGCCAAGAACACCTAAATTATGATTGGTTACTAATTGGTGTTGGGATTATCCTCGAAAAGATGCAATAAATGAGGCTTGTGGATGCAAAATAGGGCCAATTAAAGAATAAGAAAGCCCAATTATTAATGACAAGCCTAGAGGAATGTGAAAGTTTTCTATAACACTTTACAACACCACGGATAAGGAAAGATGAATGTTGATTATGATTAAAATTATGTTTATTATTCTTAGATAATTGATAAAACTCTAGAAAAGTGTGAAAGTGTGTTACAACACTTTACAACACTTTAGCAAGGAACCATTAAATTCCATTAGTTCACAAGGGCCCAAGACCTAATGTGAATGTGTTATCCACATTAGAACACTAAATCAAGGAAAAATAAAGCCAAAATCCACAAGGAGGACCCAAATGAGTGCAAAAATGTCAAAGGACCCTTTTTTCTTCACTACATTTAGCCCCCACTTTAGTGAGAGGATGAACCTACTTTAAACTCCATAGTAAAGTAGACAAAGACACATCAAGAGGGGTTCTAATGAATCAATTATAGTGAGATTAGATGCCAACAATCAAGAGGGGTGATCAAGCCCCCAAGATCAAGATTACATAGCAAACCAACATAAGCACAAAGGAACACACATGAAAATGATATAAAGAACAATGACAAGACCAAGCATACACTGCTAAAGAAGAAAGAGAATGAGAAAAGAAAATAAAGAATTGGATTAAGCTTTGATCATTTGTCCATCATGATTTGGATCAGATCTAGGTTGTTTGTCCAAAAAATGTATACTCACTCTAAGGTGATGAAACTCCTAGCTGTCCACCAGGTGAGAAACACACACTCATGGATGGCATGCACTCAGACAAATGCAAGTGGCTATGGGGAAAGTCATGCCTTAGATTGGGCTTCCCACTCAACCATACCAAAGTTATACCTCCTGATAAATTTAATAAGGTGCCACACAAAAATGATTTTTGAGCTTCATGAGGCAAGCAAAAATTTGTATGCTTGGAGATCATGAAAAAACAGGATGGATCTAGGGGAATGCAAGTTGTGTTATGCAAGGTGGCCATATAACAACAAATGCAAAATGCAAAAATAGGAAATGTTCAATGGATTCTTGCTTAGTTCATGCGGGGTCTTTAACTTAGGGAACATTGTATCTAATGTCTCCAAGAGAGGATCAATCAAATAATAGAGAATTCACAACTTAGGGGATGCAATGTGTCACATCAAGCCACTAAGAGGAATGCAATATGTTAAGAGAGATCATGCTCCTGAAGGACATTACACTCGATGTCATCCACAAAGTGACAAACACATCGTATGAAGTAAGAAGGCTGCACTAAGAACCAAGAAAAAGGAAAATGCAAAAGACTAATCCCAATGTATGTCCCCACTTTAAAGAAATTTCTAAACACTGTACTGTGAGCAATTACTTTAAAGTAGGAAATGAAAATGCTAACAAGAAAGAAGACATGAGAGCCAACTTGGAAAGCCCTATGTGGTGCAAGGCACCATAGGCCTCCATGATGCATAAATGAGTCTAATATGGTATTTTTTGTGTTTGAGTCATGTTTTTGTGTGTAATAAGGTCTTTAAGACCATTTGTGATGTTTTTAGGTCGATTGGTGTTAGTTTGTTAAAGTTGTCACATTTTGCATAAATGTTGCAAAAGTTGCATAACAACTTTTGCATTTTTGTGGATAGAGGAAGTTGAACGGTCAGGGGATTTGAAAAGTAGTTAGGATCAGTTGTTTTGGTTGGAAAATTCTTTAAAAATTCATGTATGGTCTATTGAAGAGGTTGTTGATGGAAATTTGAAGATTGAACCAATAAAAGTGCTCTGATTTCTACATTTTATTCATTGAATTTGCTGCTACACAGAGCAATATGGTCTTGTATGACCTGTAGGTGTTCTATTTTTTGTTGGAATTGATGAAGGATTGAATTCTCTATTTTTTACAATCTATCTCATCATTTTTATTAAGTTTTAAAGGAGTTCGGCCAATTTTATTTAAAATAGTTGGAAACCCTAGTTGTGAGGGTTTGATTGAAAGAAAATGAGTTTTTGAGCCATTCCACCAATGAAAAGGTTTGATAATTGGTGGAATGGGTGTAGATAGGCTAGGTTTTGTGTTAAATATGTTTGAAGGAGTAGGGAGGAGGATTTTGCAAATATGTTGATGCCCTAGGCTGAAAACTCATGTTTTTAGGGAAATAATTTGCATGAGGGTTAGGGTTTGTAGAAAAGCTTTTGGGAATTGGTCTTGAGGGGTTGGAAATGACTTTGTAGACCTTATATAACATGTTTGGAGTCTTGGTTTGAAGATTTGAATCCTAGAGTGAGTAAACCTTGTTGAGACCTAGTAGGAAGAGCTTAATTAGGCCTATTTTGGTGGCATAGCAGTCAATTTTTGAAGGGTTTGTCTCAAAATAATCATATCTACAAACTTGACATGTCTTCAAATGGCTTAAAGGGTATCCTAAATGGTGATTATATTTTATGTTGGAGGCTTGGTTTGGAAATTAATTTGGAAAAACCTCCTTTGTTGTCCTACAAGGGAATTTGAAGGAATTGTGGGTAAACCACCAATTTAGGGTTTCTAAGTTGCAAAGTTTGTTTGATTTTTTATTGTGTTGAAAACCACCACCCTACTCTACATCAAATTTGTATTAGAGCATAGGTCTAATCTGAAGAGAAAAATGTTGAGTTGAAGAAGGAATGAAATGCCTCTAAAAGGGAATACCATTGCTAGAGAAGTGAATGAGTTGAAGGAAAAGCATGCTAGAGAGGTGAAATAGTTGAAGGAGAGGATTTCCGCCCTGGAAACAAGTCAAAAGATGGGTGTGGTAATAGGTGATGTAAGTGATCATGGAGAATAAGAGGAGGAGGAAAGTTCCAATGGTCCGAGGAAGAGATGGATCTTGATGACTTGAGGATGGAAAGAATTTTGAAAGCAGTTAAGGGAGATGGGCATAAGATCAAAATGGATTTACCTATGTATGGAGGAAATATGGATAGTGAAGAGCTCCTAGATTGGATAGGAGCATTGGATAACTATTTTGACTATGAAGATGTACCAAAGGATAAAAGGGTGAAGTTGGCCAAGACAAAATTGAAGAGCCACACTTTGCTTTGGTGGGATTATGTACAAAGTGAAAGGAGAAAGAAAGGAAAGTCCAAAATCACCTCTTGGGACAGAATGGTAGCTAAACTCAAAGGTAAGTTTCTACCTACTGATTACACTATTCACTTGTTTAGGATGCTTCAAAATCTTAAGCAAAAGGAGATGGATGTGCAAACATATACAGATGAATTTTACAAATTGAGTATAAGCACAGGTCATAGAAAATATGATGAAGAAACAGTAGCAAGATAAAATGAATGGGTTGAGATTCAACCTCCAATATGAATTAAGTCTCACAACCTCAAGAATAGTGGAAGAATGTTACCAATTGGCCATCAAGGCTAAAGAAAAATTGAAGAGAAGGCAAGAGAAGTAAGGTAGGGGTAGAGACAAAAATTCTAGACGAAGAGGTTCATTTTCTAACTCAAGGTAGCCATATGAGAACCAAGTAGATGCAATCAAAGCCCAATACCAAGTTATTGATCAGAAAGGTGGATTTAGAGGGGGTAGATCAGGTTTTAGAGGTAGATTTGGAGGTCAAGGAAGAGGTTCACAAGGATTCACAGGAAGGTGCTATCAATGCAACAAGTTTGGACATCAAGCATGGAAATGTAATGAAGGTTAAGCTTCTAGTTCACATGGAGGAGAAAGGACTCAATTGGTACAAGAATATTACAATGAGAGTTTAAACTCTCCATCATAGCATGCTACTCCAGAAGTTGGTTAATCACTAATGGTAAGAAGAACTCTCATCAAGACATCAATAGAAAAGGAGCCACCACAAAGGAAGACTCTTTTCAAGACAACTTGTAAGTTCTTGGGAAAGGTATGTAAAGTTGTAATTGATTCAGGAAGCACAGATAATATGGTTTTAATTGAGATGGTTGAAAAACTCAAGTTGCCTAAAATACCACATGATACTCCTTATAAAGTTTCTTGGTTGATTGAGGGTAAATATGTTTTGGTAAATGAACAAAGTTGGGTGGAGTTCAATATAGGAAGGTATAAATATAATATTTTATGTGATGTATTACCTATGGATGTATGTCATTTTCTACTAGGGAGGCCTTGGCAATTTGATAGGCATGCTATGTATGATGGGAGAAGGAATACCTATGAGATAGAAAAGGATGGGGTTTTGTATACCTTGACACCATTGAAAGAGGAGGAAAAAGGGAAAACAATGAAACCTAATGTGATGATGGTAGGTAGAAAGGAGTTCATAAAGGTAAGAGGAGAAGAGCACATGCATCTTGCAACCACTCCTATAGTGGGAGATAGTATGACAGCAGACATGAAGAGTGACCTGATTTCAGAGGGAAATGATAAAGTTAAAGGTCAAGGATGAATTGATTTTTCAAATTCAAGGTTGCGGTAAAAGGTATGTTGATATGAGGATAGAAGAGGTGTTCCATTCAATACTTTCAAAAGAAGATAGTGGTCATTCTAATTCTTTCATATCAGAAGTTAAAATAACTGATCAAGTAGCAGACATAGGGGCAGAACATCAGATGGAAGAGATGGAAACGAAAGGTGAAGAGAAACATTCTCAAGTGAAGAACAAGTCAAAGCCAAAATACCATGCCTATTTCTAGTATCTTATTTATTGTAAAGGTTGACCTGGTGGAGATGTCACTTGCAGGTTAGAGAATGGCATGAATAGACATGATTCTATTGTTGCAGCACTGTCCTCAAGGGGACTTGAATCATTTTTTCCCGGGGAGTATAGTGTAGGGTACCATAAGCCTCCATGATGCATAAATGAGTCTAATATGGTGTTTTTTGTGTTTGAGTCATGTTTTATGTGTAATAAGGTATTTTAAGACCATTTGTGATGTTTTTAGGTTGGTTGGTGTTAGTTTGTTAAAGTTGTCAAATTTTACATAAATGTTGCAAAACTTGCATAACAACTTTTGCATTTTTGTGGATAGAGGAAGCTGAATGGTCAGGGGATTTGAAAATTAGTTAGGATCAATTATTTTTGTTGGAAAATGCTTTAAAAAGTCATTTATGGTTGATTGAAGAGGTTGTTGATGGAAATTTGAAGATTGAACCAATAAAAGTGCTCTATTTTCAATGTTTTGTTCATTGGATTTGCTGCTACATAGAGCAATACGGCCCTATATAGCCTATAGGTGTTCTAATTTGTGTTGGAATTGATGAAGGATTGAGTTCTCTATCTTCTACAATTGATCTCATTAGTTTTCATTAAGTTTGAAAGGAGTTAAGCCAATTTTACTAAAAATAGTTGGAAACCCTGGTTGTGAGGGTTTGATTGAAAGAAAATGCATTTTAGACCCATTCCACCAATGAAAAGGTTTGATAATTAGTTGAATGGGTCTAGATAGCCTAGGTTTTGTGTTAAAGATGTTTGCACGAGCAAGGGAGGAGGGTTTGTACAAATACGTTGATGCCCTAAGTTGCAAACTCATGTTTTTAGGAAAAAAAGTTGCATGAGGGTTAGGGTTTGTAGAAAATATTTTGGGAATTGGTTTGTAGGGGTTGGAAATGATTGGGTAGGCCTTATCTAACATGTTCAGAGTCTTGGTTTTAATATTTGAAGCCTAGAGTGAGTAAACCTTGTTGAGACTGTTGGCCACCTACAATGATTTAATAAATAAGCCCTTACAACCATGATTCATAGACTGGGCATCTAACCTGAATAGCTATTTCAATCATCATGAAGGTGCATTTAACTTTTCAATCCATGGACATGAAATTGAAATGGGTCAATAGAGTATGTGCACTAGGAACTCAAAGTAGCCATTTCATTCTACAACTAAAGAACTCACAATACTGAAAGTAAATTGCTTAGAAGGGAATACCATAAATGTCAATCATCAATCAACAACTACATCAAACTAAAATGCAGAACAATAATGAAAATATGAGAAACAAAAAGGGTACTACTCACTCTGCTTTGGCTGTAAGAATAGTCACATAATAAAATTCTAGTGGTTGTATGAACAATCAGTGTCATATTTCTAACTAATTACTAAACAGTAAGTAATACTAAACTAATACTAAACTAAGAAGAAAGATTACTCACCAAGTGGGCCCCCTTAGATAAGTATCCTCTAAAACTAATGAGAACTCAGATGCTCGAACTCAAAACTTTATTTTATTCACTGTAAATCATGAGCACAAAAGAGTAATGTATTTGTATTATTGAAAACTTGAGAGTGCAAGTACAATATCAAATCGTGCAACCTCCTGAGGAAGGAGCATCAAATATTTATTTATACTATCAGCTAAACAAGGAAGTCAACTCCATGACTAGGAGGATGCCATTTAGGGAAAATAGAGGAAGTGGAGTGGCATCAATTACACGTGCATGGAATTTGGTCAGACATGCAAGTCCAAATGTAGACTTAGCGAAATAGTAACATTCACATCTACTCAATCATTAAAGTCCACTACAAGGTAGTTACATTCGGTTACATGAGGAATCTTTTGTCGTTGACCTCCTTTGACCTTGAGAGATTCCTTTGATGGACGTTATGGTGCATGCCTAGCTAGTAGTGTCTTCCTCAACTTAGCATCCTTGAATTAAATTTGCATGGCAATGTTAGTACACACAATAACTACACATCTATAACCACCTTAAGGAACATTCATTAACCACATGCAGAATCAATATAGATAATCCACATAATATGCCAATGTCATTAAAACTTGCAGAGATAGGATTAGGCCCAATGTCTATGGTTTGAGGGAGACATTATGAAAATATCAACATTTAACATCAAAGTCCATGACAACTGCCAACAAATAAACTATAGATTCTACCCAACATTGGACCAAAAACTAGGCTCATCACTCCCCCCAGCCTAACATTTTGTTGGTCCTCTAGCAAGGGAAGGGTTGTTCTTCTACTTGGTCAAAGCTTTCAAATTTGCAACTAATAGTTGTCCAACATTAGTGGCTGTTGTGTGTGAATCAGGATCCCAATAGAATCCTCATAATCTATCAAATTTGTTCCATCTCTATGTTTTTGTAGCAATGTCATACTGGTAGTGTAGACAACGAAATCTGGTTTAAGCCTGCGACTTCAATATTCTTTATAATTTGTATTCTTCATGGTCATGATTAAATAATCTTAATTATTTAATTAATTCACCTTAACATTAATTCTTCTCATGATTAAATAATCTTAATTATTTAATTAATTAATCTTCTGTTAATTCTTCTATTAATTAAATAATCTTAATTATTTAATTAATTCACACTTTTCTTTATTCTATCTGATTAATTAAATAAACACTTTTTATTTAATTATGTTACTAATTAACCTTATCCTTCTTGTCAAATTAAATAAATTTTGATTTAATTTACTCTTTATCATACTTCAACTATAATTAAATAAATTCTTTATTTATTTAATTATTCATTTAAATCCCTTCATCACTTAATTAAATAAATCTTATTTATTTGATCATTCTTCCAATATCAAATCTTGAATTAAATGAATTATTTAATTTATGAATTATATTTTAACGCATTCCTCTATATTTAGATAATTGTGTGAGTTATCTAAGTATTCACTTTTACTCGACTCAAAAATCTATTTCAAATCGCTCAGTTAACTCTTGATTTAATGTTTGAGTGGCGTTTTCGAGTAATCTCTTCATCAAATCATTCAATCGTCTAGTGCTAACTCAATTGCGTGAAAATGCATATTAATTAAATATTCTTATTTAATTAATTTAACCTTGTGCGTGCATTCGAACAAGAGTTGCTTTAATCCATCTTCATCTTTGTCATGCAAAGATAATTCTTCTATTTTTGAATACCAAATTGGAAGATTAAATCATTTATTTAATCTTTAATTCTATTTCTAATTTGTATCACTCATGTCACTACTAACAGTTATCATAGTGTATGTCTAATCTGTCGATCTAAACTATTTGTTGATCTTTCGATCATAGCCTGTCATTCGAATAATCAATTTTCTATAAATTGATCTGTCATTCTTCATTCCAATCTCTCTCGAAAACTCGTGAAATCTTATGACTTTTGAGAGCACTTATCTTGAATCTTCGATGTTTTTCTAAATCACTATCTTAGGCTATACTTGCACGAACTCTTGAAAATATGAGGGCAATTATACTACAACAGCATAATGGAGAAGGGCAATCGAGATGAATCATGGAAATACATAGCAATTTTGTGAGATTGTTTCAGTTTCTTCACGTTGTTACTTTCCTTTGTGCTTTGTTGCTTAACATTAGATTGTATTTAGATTTAGATTGCATGCATGTTTGCTCTTAATCTTGTCTTGTGCACTTTCTAGACGTTACATTTGGTGAACTCGACGTGAAGATACCATCTTCGCGTGTCTGTAGACTTTTATTTTGATTTTTGCAGGTTTTTCGTACGGAACGACGCATCAGCTTGACGAAATGCCGCAATTGAAATTCATAGACGCATCAGTTTGATGAAGCGACACAATTGATTTCCTGAACCGCATTTGACACACTAAATGATGCATCTGAAAATTCCTGAACCGCAACTGACTGGTAAATACCGAGAACACAATTGTAAAGGAAATCAACACATCTGACTGGTAAAAAAAAAAGCGACGCAATTGACTGGTAACCCTTTGTTTCTATTTTTAGAAATCTGAAGTTTTCAATTGATTTATGTGGTACTAATATCGGATTTCCAGCGTGTGGGATTTTTGTTTTTGGAGTTAACGAGTTTTTGCAGGATGATTGATGAAGACAATACTAAAAACTACTAATGAATCTTTCTACAGAATGCATGTCGAAGACCTTAGTTAATTTTCTTGAAATAGATTGTTAGGTAGTGTAGCAAATCTTTCGTTTGGTTTAAAATTAATAAGTGTTTACTGCGTTTGGTATGAAAGCACATCTGTGTATTACCCTCACGATTTGGTACATCGAAGTATCATCTCCCCTTGCGCATCTGTGCGATCCTGGGTGTAAGAGAAATGGTTACCAACACTAGAACTTGGGCCTGTTCTGGTGGGAAAAAATACTCACCCCACGACAACTCAGACCAGTAGCACCCTGAGCCCGAGGGACTTCCAGCCGGTATATAAAAGTGGATTCTTAGGGAAATCCCAAGAATCACGAGTATGGTTCCAACGAGATGGATCCGAAAGGGGACTCTCACCGCATGGATCATGCCCCACGAACAGAATGCTTGTATTAAAAACCTTATGTTTTAGTGTCCAACCTTTCTATTGGTCATTACTTGGTATAGTGCAGGGTACAGTATCATGCCCGAAGACACTCACTACTGATCCCCTTGAGTAGAGATAACAGTTCTTGGGAGGTCATTTCCCAAAGAATTCAAAATTGGTGTGCTCGAAAGACGTTAATGAGCCGTGGAGGGGAGCCAATGCCACCAAATTTCTAAGCGATCCTCTCTCGAGAAGGAAAGGTGTTTATCACCAATCTGGGGTATTTTGGTGGGCTATACCAAGTATACAAACCCTAGGCATTTTGGCCTATTAGGATGTGCTTGTCTGTTGTCAACTTAAACATTCTTTGAGTCCAGAATCAAACTAAAAACACTTTGTCTTATGATTGTTCTTGTTTGCCAGAATTTGATCATGGAAAACGGAGTCAGTTTTAAATCTTACTTCACTAAAAATTCATAGAGAGTTGCAACTATTCACCAGAAAGTTGCAATTGATTTTTAGAGTCGCAACTGTTTAATTTTGAGTTGTATCTGTTATTACGAGTCGTATATGTTTAACTTTAGGTCGTATCTGTCAATATCAGTCACATCTGTCTAGCATAGAGTCGCATCTGTCAGATTAGCCCACATTTGATTTTTGAAAACTGCATGCGTTATATTCTGAGTTGCAATTGTCATTACGAGTCGCATCTGTTAGACAGTTAACCGTATTTGTCAAAGTCACACATTGAACTTTACTAGAGAAACACAACTGTCAAATTTAACCACAACTGGTAAACTTAACCGCATATGTGAAATCCTGCGACACATTTTCCTGATTATCAGAAAGTCAGAATTCACGGTCACTGTCTAGTCAACACGATTATATTAGTTTCAATTGTCTTTCCACAAATAGTCCTTGAACAGAAACCTGCAATGATTTGCTCAATTTTGCATCATTTAGGTTCATTCAGTCATTACCATAGTTGTCCAAATTCAAAGTTGGGTCTCATATTAGAATACTTTTTTTTTTCTTTAGAGTAAACTTCTAGGAAGGTCATTTTACAAACTTTAGGATAAGTCCATCATCCACACTTTAGAAAAATCATAGCATCAACGTAATCTGTCATTGAACCTAGTCTTATCATTTTATCTTTTTTCCTATAGAGAGTCCTCCTAGCTCATCAGTCTAGTTAGGAAGCTCAACTTGTCTTTAACCCTCGTCCTACATTGGTTCCTTGACTAAACTAAATTGACGCCTTGGTTAGACTTTAGGTGGTTGGTCCCTTCGTCTTGGGTGTACAAAATTGATTACTTTAGGGTCTTGCTTAGACTTTGCATCTTTAGATTTTAGACTAGTGTCATCCTAGAACATTCCTTATTTTGCATTCAGAAAATCCCAAAAACATAGACTAGAGTCATATTGTCCATAGACATAGTCTTGCATTCCTTGCATATTGAGCTAATCTTACATGGTCAAAACTAGGTCTAAGAGAAGAGAGAGAGAAAATATGTCGAACCTGAATGAATTCATAAATCCATTTTCTTCAAGACCTCACAAGACTCTATTAGACAAATTCACCACTAGAAACACTCAAGGTCACATTACAACAGAATACATAGAGGCTGCCACACAGGACCCTAAGTTTGCCTCTTTCGTAGATGAATACCTAGCAAATGATCGACAATGATACTTATCCAAATTGCTAGCTGAAGGCACTACCTTACCTACAGGATTTGATATTAGCACCTTACAAACTCAACCTACACAAGGCACGAATACCACGACTGCTAGTACTACTATACCTCAGGTCAACACGACTATGCCATCTGGCACACCTACACGGAGTATGACAGTCCATACATCTCCATTTGGTACAACCGGCATGACATCGGGATTTAATTTCACTATAGGTGGATCATCATCCACTCCCTCTGGTCCTCTTGTTGGGAGCAAAAGACCTAAAACATCAGCTTCTACACCATATGTCGGTGTCACAAGTATAATATCCCAGTCAACGGCCATACCTAATGCCAGTGTCACGAGCACCATACCACAATCGATGGCCATACCTAGTGCTCAAGTCACTAGTACTATACCATGGATTACACAAATAGGAGGCATTCCTTCATTCCAGTATCGCAATTAGAATCCATTCTCCCAAACTGGCAACCAGAATCCATTCAAATAGACTCTGAATCAGAACCCCTTTGTCCAGACTAGCCATCATAATCCATTTACGTGAATTCTGAATCAGAATCCTTTCTCCTAGATTAGTAGTCAGAATCCATTAACACAGATCCTAGGTCAATGCCAATTTATGCAGATTCTGGATCAGAACACATTTACCAACATTCTGAATCCAAACCCGTCTCAAATACCAATGTTCAATTGAAACCCATCACGAGACTTTGGATTTCAGAATACATACATGGATCCGCATAATCCCCCTAGCACATCTTTGACCCAAGTTGACGTCCTACAAACACAAATGTAGGCACTACAAACACAAATGGATAACATGTCAGTATCAACTAAGAAATCATTTTCAACAAAGGACATATGCCCATTTCCCTTTGATAGATCATTGTATATGACCCCTTTCCCTCACGGATATGTCATACCGAATCTCCCTAAGTACAATGGAAAACAAAATCCAATAGAACATATAAGGGAATTTTCTACCATATGCATAGATGTCGCTTATGACCCCACGTATCTTATGAGACTATTTCCAAGAAGTCTTGTAGGAATTGCACTAGAGTGGTTTTCAGGTCTAGATTCTGGCATCAGATCTTGGGGTGAACTGGTTGAGAAATTTGTGGAGCAATTATCCTTCAACATAGACCACGAGATAAATATAGCAACCTTGTGTCAAACAATGCAAGACAAAGGTGAAACATTCATCACTTTCTTCCAGAGATGGAGGACTATAGCTAGCAGGTGTCCTGTCGAGATACCCAAAAAAAAAAAAAGTTACTATGTTCCAAGAAAACCTTCAAGCAAAACTCAGGTTTAACTTAAGGGTACATTGTTGTACATCTTTTTCAGAACTAGTGGAAAAAGGGGTTATAATATAGAAGGATCTCATTGAGAAGGGCGAACTTAAGACATCAACATCCAATAGAAACCCGATCATGCAAAACACCCCCTAGACAAAAACAGATTTTGGTCTCGCAACAAAAATGTCACCAATGATGGGGTAGTTGATGCTAAAACGTTAGAAGCAAGACCACTCATCACATTACAAGGAATTCATACTTTTGTCAACGCGTTTAATGCTGTCAATCAGCCTCCTAACATGGTCCAAAATACTCAATGTCCACAACAACAAAGGAGATTTCAAAAACATGAGTTCACTCCCTTAGGGGAACCCATTGAGTCTGTATTCAAACAACTATTACAACATAATCTTATATAGTTGCAGGAACCAAGACAATACGATCTAGGTCAATTTAAACCAGCTTGGTGGGATGATAATGCCTTTTGTGATTATCATAGAACTAAGGGACATAACCTACAAAACTATCAGCAACTGAAGTATATCATACAAGATCTTGTCGAAAGGAGAATTATAGAAGTTGGTGGACAGAAACCGAAGTCATCAAACACTGATCATCAAGTCTTTTCTGATCCACTACATAACCATGGAAAAGGAACTGCTCCCAGTTCGAGTACTAAGACCAATATGTCAGCCAACTATGCGAGTATCAAGCATGATTATAGTGGTGGCAAAATCATTAATCATCTTTGCATTGCTAATGAGAATATTAATGCCATTATTATCAATACAAATCTCGAATGCGTGGTCAATACTCATCATACTAAGATCACTATCCAAGGCCCTCCATCGCAGCAAACACCATAGCCTTCCAAGCTACAATATAATCTTCTTGACCAGATGGTGAAGACCCCAGCCCAAATCTCAATCTTGGAATTGTTGTGTATTTCCCCTGAGCATCGATCTATTCTCGATAAAGCTTTATAGAACACCACGGTCCCTAATGATCTTGATGTTAATCGTTTCCAGGAAATGGTGGGCTACTTGACCAATAATCATCATGCCACATTTTCTGAATAGGACTATGCAACTGAAAAGATGAACCATAACAATCCTTTACATCTAGAAGTCCTCGTTGATGATACCAAAGTTAGACGAGTTTTGGTAGATGGAGGAGCAAGGTTAAATCTATGCACTTTAAAACTAATTAAGGCATTAGGTATCTCAAAAGCATGCGTAGACACGACCAAAAGTATTGTCATTAAAGCTTATGATGATGAGGAACGAAAATAAAAGGGGGTGGTAATACTTCCTATCATAATTGGTCCTGCAGTAATGGAGACAAAGTTCTAAGTCTTGGATTTCACCCTCCCTTATAACCTTCTTCTAGGTAGACCATGGATTCATGCCATGAAGGCGGTCCCTTCCACATATCATCAATGTCTTAAATTCCCTTACAATGGCACAAAAATAACTATAGATGGTGATCTTGATCCATTTCAATATTGTACCAATCTAAAAGAGATCCCCCAACATCAAGTGCCAGTGAACCAAGAGGCTTCATCATCCAATCCATCTTCCTATGTTGATCCATCCACACTCACTCAAACATCTATTTCACCCTCAATTCCTACCACTCCTAGGATTGAGATCCAAGACAAGGGTTGTGGAGAGTATTACATGATGACATCTTATTGTGTTAGCCATTTGATTCCTCCTAAGTCATATGGTTTACCTACAATAGGTAGGGGACAGTCTATGGTCACTATACATGTTCCTCCCACAACAACTTTCATTAAATGGGGAGAATTAAGCAAAGAGGTGTTAAATACAGAAGATGTCACTTCCTGGTTGTATCAGGAAGATGATGAAGAATCTCTCTCACTTGCTCATATTCCTACTGATCTATATGGAAAGGGTTTCACAATCATGCAGAGCAAGGGATATGATGGAAAAAGTGGTTTAGGCTTAAACCAAGATGGGAGGATTAAACCAATATTTGTTTCTCAGTGGCCAAAGGGCGTGGGGCTAGGGTTTCAACCGATTCAGATTGGTGTTCCTAGTACCACATCACCCTTAATTGAGGAAGTAAGTGCTTCAGAAGATATTAAGACATCTCACGAACCAGTGGACCAATATCATTGTGACTCCCTTGACTCTAATGATTATGAGTGGGATTCCCTATCCTCTACTTCTTCCATGGACCTTGACAAGTTATTTGGAGAACTTGACTTGATGTTAAGTTCCTCACCAAATCCATTGAATTCCTGTCCACCAAAGAAAATCACAAAAGAGGAATGGTTTAAACATTGCTATTGGGAATCACTTGATCCTACCTCTTGGCAACCTAAGCCATCTATTTCAGATAGTCAAACCTTGGCATTAGACCCACCTATCAATCCACCTAGATCCAAACCTAAGAGAAAAAAGGACCTAGTACAAGAATTTTGTGACCACATGAATAATTCAATATTTACCTTGACCCCATTAAAATTTGATAACTCTAACAATGACATGCCCTTAGTTTATCCCCAACTCATTGATTGGGACCAACAAGACACACTTGTCTTAGATATTTTTGAGAACGACGAAGCAATTGTTGAGTTCCTGGGATTACGATAAGGCATACCTAACGGTGATCATAAGGTTGGTTTTATGATTGACTTGGACAACAAAGCATACTTTGGGGAATCTATTCAACCCTCCAATTGCAAAAATGAGAAAAAGAATAAAAAATACAAAAAGGATGACTCTCTAGGTGAAAACCGAAAGGCACCTTTAAACAATGAAAAAGTAAAAAGAAAGGACGCATCCGAAGGTGAAAACCTCTCTGAGGCACCTAAGGATGGAGGTTTGAACATTCTCCCCATTGCATAGGAAAATTCACCCATGCTCGTGGAAGAATCAGTAGAAGTCAACATAGGCACAAAAGAGAATCCTCAACTGGTTTATTTTGTAGCGTCATTGACAACATAAGAGCAGCCAGAGTTCCACAACTTCTTTGCACAGAGACAGATAATTTTTTCCTGGTCATATGTAGACATGTTGGGGTTAGATCCTAAACTTGTTCTACATCATTTTCCCTTACAACCAAGTGCCAAACCGATGAAACAGAAATTGAGAAAAATGCACCCACAGATTGCTTTATTAGTCAAGGCAGAACTCAAGAAACTCTTCGACGTTGGTTTCATAAGATCAATCGACTATGCCGATTGGATCTCCAATCTTGTACCGGTCACTAAACCAACTGGGGGCATCCGCATCTACACTGATTTTAGAGATATCAACAAGGCTTGCCCGAAGGATGACTTCCCTTTACCTAACATAGACATGATAGTTGACATGACAGCGGGATATGAGATGTTGTCCCTTATGGATGGATTTTCAGGATATAACCAGATCAGAATTGCAACTGAAGACCAACCTAAGATGGATTTCACTTGTCCTTGGGGAACATATTGCTGGAATGTTATGCCCTTCGGACTCAAGAATGCTGGAGCAACCTATCAACTTGCCATGACCACCATCTTTCATGATCTAGTACACACTCTTATGGAAGATTATGTCGATGATCCTATTGTAAAATCCAAGACAAGGGAAGAACATTTACAAGTTTTAGACAAGATATTTCAAAGGCTGGAGAAGTATAAAGTGAGACTCAATCCAAAAAAATGTGTGTTTGGAGTCAAGTCAGGAAAGTTGCTAGGCTATATCATTTCCAGATGAGGCATTGAAGTGGATCCGGCTAAGGTGAAAGCAATCATAGACATGCCTCCACCCACTAATCTCAGTCAACTAAGGACACTACAAGGAAGACTACAATCCATCAGAAGATTTATAGTGCAGTTAGCAGATAAGACACATCCTTTTCAACATCTATTTAAGAAAGGAGTACCCTTTGCATGGAAAGCTAGGTGTGGAGAGGCTTTTCAATTGATTAAAGAATATTTACTCACACCACCAGTCTTAATGCCACCTATTGAAGGAAGACCATTGATTCTTTATATCACAGCAACCCATTCATCACTCAGAGCATTGCTTGCACAGAATGACGATGAAGGTCATGAACAGGCAGTCTATTATATCAGTCGGACTTTGGTAGGTTATGAGCTCAACTATAGTACTATTCAACGTGCCTGTCTTGCCATAGTATTTTCTACCCAAAAACTAAGGCATTATATGCTAAACCACCAAACAATGCTGATTGCTAAAATAGATCCTCTAAAATATCTTCTCAGTAAGGTAGCATTAACGGGGCGACTGGCCAAATGGGTTATGATACTTAGTGAGTATGATATCCAGTATGTAGAAAGAAAAGCTATTAAAGGACAAGTAATTGCGGATCAGTTAGCTGATGCACCCATACAGGAAGATCACCCATTAGTTGCAGAATTTCCTGATGAGTTCATATTCACAATTGACACAAACATAACATGGAAACTATACTTTGATGCCTCACATACAAATCATGGCTTAGGGGCTGGTATACTGTTTATCACACCACAGGGTGATTCCATCCCTAAGTAATTCAGGATTGCATTTCCATGCACTAACAACATAGCAGAGTATGAAGCTCTAGTGACAGGGTTACGCATGGCAGTCAAGTGGAAAATTAAGAACCTAAAGGTATATGGTGATTCCCAACTGGTAATCAGACAGGTAAATGATGATTATGAGACTAAGGATGAGAAGCTTGCTCCCTACAAACACATGGCTGATAGCTTTAAAGAGTACTTTGACAAAGTCAAATTTCATCAGATACCTCATGTTTTAAACAGGGCAACATACGCTATGGCTACAATTGCATCACTTCTCGACATTCCTAACAATGTGCCTAAGTTTGAGTTCTTGGTAGAACAACTTTTGGTCCCAGCCTACGATATCCTAGATTCTGAAATGGTGTGTGACATTGTTGGTCCTGATTCCCCATAGTACAAAGAAATCTATGACTACCTTCATGTTGAAGTCATACCCACTGGCCTATCAAACAACCAACGTAGGACATTCCTTCGCAAGTCAGCCAAATACACCATCGTCGGAGACACCCTATATAGACGCGCCTTAGATAATACCCTACTGAGATGTCTTGATTCTACTGAAGCACAAGCAACCTTGTGTGGGGTGCATGAGGGTATATGTGGTTCCCATTCTAGCGGTCCTACTTTAGCCAAAAAGATTATGAGACTAGGTTATTATTGGCCTACTATGGAAAAAGACTCATATTTCTTTCCAACAAAATGCCGCTAATGCCAAGTTCATGGAGACTTGATACATGCGCCAGCACAGGAGCTTCATCCTATAATGTCACCATGGCCCTTTTCCCAATGGGGACTCGACCTCATAGGTAAGATCCACCCCACACCATCTAATGGACACAAATTCATTATCACTACCATTGAGTATTTTATGAAGTGGATTGAAGCCATTCCTATGACATACATTACTAGCACACAGATTTCTAAATTTATCCTGAACTATATCATCTATCGGTATGGTGTCCCTCAGTCCATAATCACCGATAATGGCCGCCCATTTAAGAACCAAGAAGTCTGCCACCTTTGTGATGAATTTCATTGTCAACATCACTTTTCTACTCCATACTACCCACAAGGTAACAGCTAAGCGGAGGCATCTAACAAGACCATCATTAGAATCCTTAAGAAGACTATTAATGATGCTGGTCGTGACTGGCATTTATAGCTTAATCCTGCCTTATGGGCTTATCGCACAAGTATTCGTACTCCCACTGGTGCCACTCCCTATTCACTAGTCTTTGGTTATGAAGTTATTCTTCCTATTGAGGTTGAGATTCCTTCCCTAAGGGTATCCTTGAAAGGCCACATTGATGATGAAGAGTACCGAGTATCGAGACTCCATGAGTTAGAATTCCTGGATGAGCGAAGACAAAAGGCACTAGACCATCTTCAAGCATATCAGAATCACCTTCGTCGTAGCTATAATAGGAAGGTCTTGAACAAAAAATTTGACATTGGTGACCTGGTTTTAATGGAGAACCCGAAGAATCAAGCAGAAAGAGACAAACCAGGAAAGTTTGAACCAAACTGGTTAGGACCTTATATTGTTACAGAATCTTTTGGATCAAGAGCATACCCACTCTCTACTCCTGAAGGGGAACCATTGTCCTCACCAATCAATAGTCTACATCTGAAGAAGTTCTATACATAGCTTCTGGGAGCCTTTGTCTTAATTAGCAAAAAATACAAAAAAAATCATAAAATCAAAAAAATCGTTACCAAGGTGAAAACCTAGTGAACAGGTGTCTTGGTAACACCAAAAAAAATAGATAATCTAGAAAATAATAAAGACAAATAATTTTTCCAATAGTGAAAACACTTTGGTGGTGCTTTGGATAGGTACCATGGTGAAAACCTGGCAAATAGGTGCCATGTGTACTTCACTTTGCTCCTTTGTCTACTATTATTCTAATCTACCTATCCCTGTACATAGTCCTTATCCCTGTACATAGTCCACTGCCCAGTACATACTACCTATCCCTATACATATCCCTTATCCTTCATATCCATCACTTGTATATACCATTCATAATAAGTGGTAGTCTTTCCCATAACCTGGAATGATTGACATTGAGTGCATTTCATATCCCCCATTTTATCCTATTCATAATCAATTGGTCTTATACTCGACTAGGGGCAAACACTTGATGTGTGTCATATTGATTTTTCCATTGGCTGTGTTGAAGACGTAAAACCATGAAAAATCCACAAACATTGCAAAATGACCTAAGAAAACACAAAAAAATCAGAAAACTTCAAAAAGACAAAAAATCAAAACATTTCAAAAATCCATAAATAGAGTCAGAGTCAGTCGCACTTGTCATTCTTTGTCGTTTGTCAAACTACATTGCCTCTGTGATTGGACGTAGGCAAGGCCATCTACCGATGTGCCCTCAAGGAATTAGGTCAATCCGTTTAGGTTTGTCTGTATAAAATCATGCTTCTATATGACAAGGTCATTGGTCAAGTCGAACTACGAGGTCTCTGCATGTATAACGTAGGCAAGGCCATCAATCGATGAGCCTCCGAGGCCACACTAGGTCAGTCCTTTAGGGTTTTTCGTCACACACAATCAATTGTCAACATGTCATATCAAGTCATGCATCAATCTGGTGAACAAGTCAGCAATGTCTCTAAGTCAAATCAAACAACTTGCCAAAAGAAACAATCAAAATAGATCAACAAATGTCTGCTACAGGATGTGTCCTTCCTGGAAACAGACATCATCACAGCAGCCAACTGGTATCTTATTCAAGATGAGTCCTTCCTAAATACAACTATCAGAAAAACAATCTATGTCTTATACAGGATGAGTCCTTCCTGGATAATCGACAAGGTCAAACAATCAAACATAGCCTTACACAGGTTATCACATCAATGGCATCTGACTCAACATCTTATACGATACATGTCTTTCTGAAACCAGGCTTTGTCATGCGTTATACAGATATTCATAACATCGAAACCAGACTCAAAGTCATATACGGTATGTGTATCTCCTGCAATCAGGCTCTATCAATCAATCATTTTATCAATCAAAACAAATTCAACAAACAGATCAAGTTTTGGCAAATATTTTACTGGCTTTTTGACTTTATGGCTTATTTATCTTATCATTTATCTTGAATTGATGACTAGGAATTATGTTACTAGCTTTCTCAAGGATGTCCCATGAAGGATTTAGAGAAGCAACTATGTATCAAAATTCTGTTTTCTTTGACCACTGTCTGTAAATTGTCTTTTAAACTTTGATTTTTTTTGAATCATGTTACTAGTTTCCTCAAGGATGTCCCATGAAGGATTTAGAGGAGCGATGACATCTCATGACCTGTCTTTTCTTTTTTTTGTTGTCTGTGGTTTGTCTTGACAAAAATACTAGGGCAACTTGTGTCCTTAGTATGCATTAACGAAACTCCTTGTCTACGACTGTCTGTTGTTAGAAAGTGGATGACCTTGCACACTTTGATCTATGTCATATCATGGTGTTTGTCTCCATTTATATTAGTCCCACCCAATGATGATAAAGTGAAATACCTTTTGTGATACAACTAAACATCGAAGATTCCTAATACTAACATCTATCGCATCTCTTTTGTTATTTCTCAATCTTTCTTTCCGCACTAACAGTTCTTCTTTCTTGCATTATGACGGAGTCCTGTGACACACAACAATAAAAGTCATCCTGCATACACATACATGTTAGAAAAATGCATACATCTAGGAATTTATCATATTTAGGAATTCATGACATAATGGACATTCATCATCATACAATACATATCATAAGCATTCTATGTACAAAACAAATGTAAATACATGCATCACATTACATTTGTATAGCATCACATGTAGCATGCATTATACATATGACATCATATAGCATCTCATAATTATAAATTGCATACATCATATAGCATCAACATTATATTATTAGCTGCATAAACATCATAAAATAAATATGATCATCCATCACATACGCATATAATATACACATCACATGTATAAATAAAGACTGCATAATCACTACATAGAAATGCATATAATGAGAATCACTGCCAAAATCATATATATATATATATATATATATATATATATATATCTCGCTCAACAGTGTCACATCACAATGTCGTAATGTATCAATAATACATGGAAGCCTGCAGGCTATAGAATCATAATACAATTTCTCGATACATATCAAGAAGTGCCCCTATCCTGAACTGCCACTGCTATCATGGCTGGAGTGCGTGGATGAGTGATGTCGAGAGCCCGATGACCTGTGAGCTGAGGGAGGCCTGTCATAGGGACCTGCTCTACATGGCTGCTCCACACCCTCTATGCTAACTATCGTGGTGTGGGTCCTAGTCTGTGACCCACTGCTATGTGCCTGTGAGAAGCTGGGAGCCCATCTCTCTGGAGGAAACTTTGCCTCATATAAATCACGGTAATACCTCTCTCTCTCCCCAGCTTTGACTAACTCTTTGGAAAAGGAAACTGATGGTCTAGTACATAAGGCTCTGAGCTCTGTGAATCTCTGCTCAATCTCTTGTCTCTGAGCTATGCCCTGATCTCTATCCATCACCGCTTTGTCCCTCTCCATCCAAGATGCATCCCTCTCAGACATCAGGACTCTCATCTACTTCTCTAAGGATGCAACCTGAGTATGCAATGTATCTATGTCCAGATCCACTGCCCCTGTGTCATCCTGCCTAGCCCTCGCTACCCCATCCTCCTCATCCAACTCCTCTAAAATATGATCATGAATCTCTCTCTCATGATCATCATCCTCCTCATCATCCTCCTGGTAGGCACCCAGCAAACCCAAGGCATCAATCTCTGCCTCCTCTCTGACTACCTCCTCTCTACCTATCTCCTCCTCTGTCCAGATATCTGGAATGGCCTCCTCTCTGGGATGCTCCTCCTCTCTGCCTATTGCCACATCTACCTCCTCCCCTCCTCTCCCAATGTCTAGCATGGCCACATCCTCATTTCCTCATCCCTCCTCAAGGATCAGTGACAATGGTGGCCCTCATCCCCTCTATCCATGTCTCCCTCTCCTTCCCCCTTGTCATCCATCTCGGCCATCATCTCCTCCATCACCTTAGCCTCCTCCATCTCTCCGACCTCTACCTCTGCCACGCCTGCCTTGCAGACCTGTCCCTCGCCACTCTACTAGCACTAGCTGCTCTGGATCTATCAATGGAATCGGTCTGTGTACTGCCCACCACTGATCGAACTCCTCTATGGTCCCTAGGTCTGCTGGACCATCCCTCCATCCCCATGGAACTGCCTACAATGCATTGATGTATGCCCCGGCTGTGGCCACTGGAATCTCTGGGCCCCATAGGGGGACCTCTCGCGATGATCTCGCGAACTCTTCCCGTCCTCTAGGCACATCCTGCACCTCTCCAAACTTCCACAGGACACGATCTGACAACTGATGCTCTATAATGTGGACATGTGACACTGTCCACCCAATCAAGAATTGTACCTATCGGAAAAATAGAAAATGCTCATCCTCGTTTGACCAATCGGCGTAGCCAGAGTATGGTCTCCATGTAAACTGCACCATCGTGTCTATGGAATGCCTGAAATAACCTGTATCTCCTATGTGGTGCTGAGTATTAGCCCCCCATAACGGAAGGCATAAGGAGCTCCATGTGGAAGGTCAACTATCACTGGTGGCCAGAAAATAGCGATGTGTTCCCACGCCCATACCATCAGGAGCGTGGTACCACAACTCATAGACTGTGCCTCTCGGTAGGCAATATCATGCAAATGAAAGTATAACATCCCGAGCAGACATGAACCCCAAGCATACACCACTCGATGCTCCAGCATGCCTACTGGCATCTCCCCCCACCCTATAGGAAAACCATGACCTCGACGGTCAGGAAGCACTATGCCGCCTATCAATGTACACAATAGACAGTCTAGCTGCCTATACCTCTGAGCCAACACATGCCACCTAATCTCATAGTGGTCAAACCCTAGCTGCCTGATGTCCACATGTGGGTAGTACTACACATCTCGGTTGCACCCCTCTGGGTATCATACGTCACCCGTGTACCTCTAATAGGAAGTCTGAGGATCCTGTAGAAATCCTCCAAGGTAACAGTGGCCTCTCCAGTCGGTAGGTGAAAAGACAATGTCTCTGAGTGCCACCGCTCACATAGTGCTATTAATAAACCCTGATTCGCTCAAATCCGGGGCATGTCTATAATGTGAAGAAGACCAAGGTGCCATAGGAAACGTCACTCTGCACTCCGCAAGCTATCCCTGAACTGAAAGGTCATTGGTCTCAACTCTCATGTATATACTGTATCCAACACGACCTACAATGGAATTATACATGCCTCATGTCAGTCTCAAACATCTATTCTAATGCAAACTGAATATAATTAACTGCTATTCAAATGCATCATTGTTTGGTAAATGCGTCATTATTTTTCACGTGCGTCATTATCTTACATATGCGGTGCATAAAATTTAGATGCATCATTTCATTAAACACATGTGTCGTTCTTTTTCACATGCAGCTAACTATATCACATATGCGTTGCACTATAACATATGCGTTGCATTAAATATAAATGCGTTGAGGGAAATTCAAATGTGTTGCATGATAAACAAATGCGGCTATTCTAAATGCACATGCGATGCAGATTATCAAATGCGGTTCATTAACCTACAAATGTGTCAAACCGCAACAAACCTACGCTAACATTCCACGTGAATTTGCAAATGCGTTCTTTCGCATGCAAATGCGACTTTCGCGTATTCAAATGAGGCTTTTATTAAAATGACGCATACATATATTATGAATTAAATGCATAAAATTACGTGCAAATAGAAAATTTCAAAGCTACGAGGGTGAAAATGACTTGGTTTTTACCCCAATTTCTATATAAACCTAGGGTTTTCTTCCTACTGGCCACGTCAGCTTCCAATTTCTATCAACCTATACCCGTCCCTAACATTTCCAAACTCAATTCTATCAACTCCACTGCATTTCTGGCTATCCAATGGACTAATCGGGATCATTTCCAAATTTTTTTGAACTTTTTTGACAATTTGTCAATTTTCCCGAGGGGGCATACCTTCACCTGTTTTACATTGGGGCATGACTGGGGCATATTTGTTATCGATTTTCTTTGACACAACACCGAAATGACATTGTATCAAAGAGGGGAAAATGTGGACACCGAAATCTAGTTTAAGCCTGCGACTTCAATATTCTTTATAATTCATATTCTTCATGGTCATGATTAAATAATCTTAATTATTTAATTAATTCACCTTAACATTAATTCTTCTCATGATTAAATAATCTTAATTATTTAATTAATTCATCTTCTGTTAATTCTTCTATTAATTAAATAATCTTAATTATTTAATTAATTCACACTTTTCTTTATTCTATTTGATTAATTAAATAAACTATTTTTATTTAATTATGTTACTAATTAACCTTATCCTTCTTGTCAAATTAAATAAATTCTGATTTAATTTACTCTTTATCATACTTCAACTATAATTAAATAAATTCTTTATTTATTTAATTATTCATTTAAATCCCTTCATCACTTAATTAAATAAATCTTATTTATTTAATCATTCTTCCAATATCAAATCTTGAATTAAATGAATTATTTAATTTATGAATTCTATTTTAACGCATTCCTCTATATTTAGATAATTGTGTGAGTTATCTAAGTATTCACTTTTACTCGACTCAAAGATCTATTACAAATCACTCAGTTAACTCTTGATTTAATGTTTGAGTGGCATTTTCGAGTAATCTCTTCGTCAAATCATTCAATTGTCTAGTGCTAACTCAATTGCGTGTACATGCATATTAATTAAATATTTTTATTTAATTAATTAAACCTTGTGCGTGCATTCGAACAAGAGTTGCTTTAATCCATCTTCATGTTTGTCATGCAAAAATAATTCTTCTATTTTCGAATACCAAACTGGAAGATTAAATCATTTATTTAATCTTTAATTCTATTTCTAATTTGTATCACTCATGTCACTACTGACAGTTATCAGAATGCATGTCTAATCTGTCGATCTCAACCATTCGTTGATCTTTCGATCCTAGCCTGTCCTTTGAATAATCAATTTTCTATAAATTGATTTGTCATTCTTCATTCCAATCTCTCTCGAAAACTCGTGAAATCTTATGACTTTTGAGAGCACTTATCTTGAATCTTCGATGTTTTGCTAAATCACTATCTTAGGCTATACTTGCATGAACTCTTGAAAATCTGAGGGCAATTATACTACAACAGCAAAATGGAGAAGGGAAATCGAGATGAATCATGGAAATACGTAGTAATTTGGTGAGATTGTTTCAGTTTGTTCATGTTTTTACTTTCCTTTGTGCTTTTTTTCTTAGCATTAGATTGAATTTAGATTTAGATTGCATGCATGTTTGCTCTTAATCTTGTCTTGTGCACTTTCTAGACGTTACAGGTAGAATTTGAAGTTTGGCATGGGCCACATGAGAATGGGTGGCTGGAAAGTCAAGGGAAGCCAAGATTTCTCCTTTGTTCTCCCAATCTAAATATACCTATCAATCATTTTTAGTGTTGTAACATAATTGTGGATGGAATGGGGTTCGGCCTATTTTAGCTCATTAGTTAGGCTATTCCATCTTTGTGATAAGCATATTCTCATAGTTTCCTACTTTGTTGCTACCTTTACCTCATACTCACTATAAATTTCCTCAATCCAAGGCACAATCATGTTGCCATAACTAGTTTTAAGAAGCATTTTGTGTCATTCTCTGTAAATATCCCTTTGGTTGCTTGGTTCAGCCCTAATGGGTAGAGGGATGTTAGAATCCAATTGCTTATAAGCCCCATGTTGTTGTCCCCAATTAATCTCATTTTGCACCCGACATAAATGCCCTTAATTGGACATCCCCAACATACAAAAATAGATTCCAATCATGGTCTTGAGTTACAGCATAATTATGTAAATAAAATTCACACATCAAATTCTCCATTTCAGGTGAGGGAATCCTATAAGCATTGAAAAATTCGACAAGGGTGTCAATAGAAGGATTCAAACTTGAGGCAATCCTTGATAGCCTAAAAGAGAGATATTTCTATTTCAGGTGTAGAGCATACACCCTTAGATGGGTCCTACATTCCAAAATCTATGGTACCAAGGTTTCCATGTCATCCACCCTCTGCTTCAGGGTGGAAATTTCTACATCCTTCTCTTCAATCTCCTCATCCCTCTTTTCAATTTCCTTCTTCAATTTCTATTTTTCCTTTTTCCATTCTTCCTCCCTCCTTTGTATTTCTTTCCATAAATTCAAAATTGTCATATGTACTATAAAATCAGGAGGATTATAAATTCCTACCAGTCTTTTTGTCGATGGTGGCTCCTCATATAGCACTATTTGCATGGACTCAGCTTGTCCAGTTGTTTTTGGCTGCGAAGGTACTATTTTTTCTCCCACTTCTTGTTGCAGGGGCTCTTGTTCTTGTTTTTGTTGTGGCTACAGGAACTCCTATTCTAGTTCAGGCTATTGTTGTAGGACTTCTTGCTATAGGACTTCTTGCTTATGCTGCAGGAAATCCTTATTTTCCTCAGACTCTTCTGCAATGTTAGCAAGATTGGCCGGTGTTATATTTGTTGCTCTCTCAAATATGTCTTCTTCTTTGACATTATCCTACCCCATTGGAGTTTTAGGGTCCTCATGTGATGTCTCACCAAGCTTAGGGATTTCCTATGGAGGCGTATCAATTGCTGGCCCAACTGGTTTTAACTTCCTATGAGGTCTCTCACATTTTTCTTTGGTTGCAGGATGAACAATGCCAACCTTCCTCTTCTTAGAACTTGGCAACTTTCTTTCTATCGGCTGCCTTTTGGCCTTTCCTTTTTCTCAATTCTACTTCTCTCTTACGTGCCCTAGTTTTTATCAGGGCACCAAGTAGAATGTTGTCATTAGAATCTGATGAAGATCTTTCTTTTTCTGAGTGCTCTATTCGAGAAGAACTAATTTCTATGGTTTCTTTTGCTGCAAGAGGATTCACACTAGAGCCAACACCAGAGGTTGAAGCACCAAGAGTGGCTTTAGTTGTGCTCAATATCCTGCTAGACCTACGAGGTTGAGGTAAAACCCTAGGTTGCAAATGCTCATGTCTAATTTGATCAATATTTATAATTTTTTCCCAGGTCATTCCAGATACATCATGCAGAGACTTCTCAACTAGAAATTTAGTCAAAAAATGGTGGGAAATAGAATTATCGCTACCTTTTTGGGTCTTGAACGCAATGATTGAGAGAAGATTATATAGCACATTAGGCACATTCATCGTCCTTTCGTGCCTCATGTGATTCAAAAGCTTGAAGTGCACGGAATGTACATTCGACTGTCGACCCTCACAGGTGATGTATTTGATAACATAAATGGCTATCTATTTCCATGGCTTGGGAACAAACATTCTCTTTGCACCCTATTTATCTATGCTCAATGGGGGATCGTTCGACTCTATAAATTCGGCCCTAGCTGATCTGGAATCTCTAGAAGTAGGGTAATTTTCACCATCAACAGGTAACCTTGTGACCTCTGCAATACGTTCCTCGGTTGCCACAACTTCCAACCCTTTTACTATGGCTTTTCCTTTAAAAAATTTTTGGGCAAATGCAAGGGAAATGCTTTCATCAAAGCAATCCAACTTCAGGAAGTAATCTAACCATCCACAGTTTCTAAATTTGGCTAGGCATTGTTCATTCTACAATAAAACATCATGCACCATGGATTCATTTCAAATTAACCCACCTCCCATTGTCTGCAATCAAAAAAATGCTCTATGATTTATTTCCTATAATTTCGTCTGAAAATCAAGTTCACCTTCCTGCAATACCTACTAAATTTCCAGTGCCAATATCGACTGAATTTTCCCTTTATTTTGTTTTACCATTTTTCTTGCAACTTAAGATTACAAGAGTCAATAATAGAAAGAAAAGGAGTGATAAAGGAGAATTATGATGGGAAGAAATGGCAGCTGCAATTAATGTCACTTCACACATGCAAGCCATCCTCTCACTCAGATTTCAAATCAACTCATTTTAAATTTTCTGACGTAGCCTAGCATAAATTGAAACATGGGCAATATATTTGCATCTTTTTCTTTCCCCCCAACCTAAATTTGGGCATGTGTCCGCACATGCGAGATGGGAGTGGTGATTTGATAGGGAGTAATGACATGTTATGTGAATGTCTATACTAACATACAGTGATTAAATGAATGTACTTAAAAGATGATTAAAATATAGCAATTAATGTGCACATACCTAAATGTGTGGATGATTTGTTGCAAAGATTGTAGAGAAAGTATTGTTGACCTTTTAGGGAATAAATTGAGCAATTAATGAAGATGAAGTGGAATGAGGTGAGGTGGAATGAAGTGATGGAAGAGAGAGAAAGGTGGTGATGGATGGGTGAATGGGCGGATGGGCGAAGAAATAGACTTAAAAGAATGTACTTAAAATATTATTAAAATACAATGATTAAATGTATGTACTTAAAAGATGATTAAAATATAGCAATTAATGTGCACATACCTAAATGTGTGGATGATTTGTTGCAAAGATTGTAGAGAAAGTATTGTTGACCTTTTAGGGAATAAATTGAGCAATTAATGAAGATGAAGTGGAATGAGGTGAGGTGGAATGAAGTGATGGAAGAGAGAGAAAGGTGGTGATGGATGGGTGAATGGGCGGATGGGCGAAGAAATAGACTTAAAAGAATGTACTTAAAATATTATTAAAATACAATGATTAAATGTATGTACTTAAAAGATGATTAAAATATAGCAATTAATGTGCACATACCTAAATGTGTGGATGATTTGTTGCAAAGATTGTAGAGAAAGTATTGTTGACCTTTTAGGGAATAAATTGAGCAATTAATGAAGATGAAGTGGAATGAGGTGAGGTGGAATGAAGTGATGGAAGAGAGAGAAAGGTGGTGATGGATGGGTGAATGGGCGGATGGGCGAAGAAATAGACTTCCACAAGAGTGGAATTCTTTATTATGACAAGTACGTACCTTAATTAGCCAAAAAGATGGATACTAGGTCCACTTTCTTTGGCTGCAAGAAACTTGGGTGTTGAGTGTTGGGTGAATTTTTGCAGGAACTCTTCTTTGGAAGTTGGCTTGTGATATAATCTAGGATGATGACCATTGACAAGCAATTTGAATCTGTCAGGGTCAATGATAGTAAGTTGAACAACTCCATTTGGAAAGACCTCAATGAATTCATATGGTCCTAGCCACCTTGTTTGCAATTTTCTTGCATTGTCCTAATATCTTGTCATAGAGCAGGGCCCAATCTCCTGGTTGGAATTTCTTGTCCTTGCTAAATTTGTCATGCCACTTGATTCTCTAATTCTGCATTACCTCTATATGATGCAGGGCTGCTCTTCTTATCTCATCCAAAGAATTTAGTTGCATGATTCTTTCTCTTTGTGCCTCAGAAATATCCATCCCCAAGTCTACTGTAGTTCGAAGAGTCTTATATTCAAATTCAATGGGCATCAGGATGTCTTTCCATACAACAACTCAAATGGAGTGAAGCCTGTAGTTGTTTTCCAGGTTGTCATATAGGCCCAAAAAGTTTTTGGTAATCTATTTTCCTAATCCTTTCTATGAATATCTATCATTTTGGTCAGAATAGCTTCAATTTCTTTGTTGGTCACCTCAACTTGACCATTAGCCTGTGGTGATAAGGAGTAGACTTCTTGTGCCTTATGTTGTACTCATTAACTAGTGCTGCAACAAGGGTTGACATGAATTGAGCACCTTTAGTCACTATTTATCTTGGGACTCCATATCTTGTGAAAATATCCTCATAAAGAAATTTTGCAACCTTGTTATCTCTTGCATGCTTCATGGCCTTAACTTCTACCCACTTTGTCACATAATCAGTGCATACCAATAAATAAGACTTACCATTTGATGGAGGGTCAATGGCTCCCACAAAATCCAATCCCCACTTGTCAAAGGGAGTGATTACTACCTGAGGGAAAAGTGGCATCTCATCAGATCTGGTTGGTCTGCCCATTCTTTAACATCTATCACATTTTTTGGTATACCTTCCTGCATCCTTGTGGAATGTTGGCTAGTAATATCCTGTGTTCAAAATCTTCATTGTTTTACTCTTGGTTGTAAAGTGTCATCCACATGGCTTGTTGTGGAATGCATGCAAAATGTCATGTCTCTGTCGACACCCAAATTTGATCACGCCCATATGATTAAATTTACCTCTTTATTCATCAATTCGGTTAATATTAATTTATTTAATTAATATTACACTCCCACATAAGATTTTTAAAGTATTTAATTTAATAATTAAACACTTTATCTGGTACCTTTCTCCTCCCTAAATTAAATAAATACACCAATTTATTTAATGTAGTCATTTTAATCATTTTGAATTAAAATCAATTTAAAATTCTTCTTTTCTCTCTCCTTGTCACATCCTCCATAATCCATCTCTAATTTGGATTAATTCAATTAATTCATAATTAGGGTGTGCATCCTCTTAATCAAGGATTAATGTCACATCCTCCTACATTTGCCACTTGTCACTAATCCTCCATTGATTATCATAATCAAGTATTTGCACAACTTTAATCAAAGTCATTAACCACTTTTAGCATCACTTTTTAGGCAATCTTTCCATATTTCCTTTCTGGGCATTGACCCTCTTTCGTATGTGAATTTTTAATTCACTTTTATTCATCTTATGTCTCTCTCCTCCCCATGTGAATTTTTAATTCACATTTTATCTTTCCAAGGCTTCTAGAATGTTTGATATGTCACCTCATGCACATGTGACCAATTCCCACCTTTTTGGAGACCTCTCTTATCCATTAGATTCTCCTATGAATGTGAATTTTTAATTCACATTTATTTCTCCAACTTCTTTCTCTTTTCCCATGGAGATTTTTGAGAAATTCCAAAATTCTTCAAGTGTCGTTTTCACTCCCACTTTGGGATAAGAAGTTCCTTTTTAAGGAAATCTTCTCACTCCCCAAGGTACTTGGAAGGTACTTGTCCTTCCTCCACATTATGTACCTCCCTTCCACATCACCTACACATCATCCTACCTTTATCCACTTCACATTCCACATGTCAAAATGTGAGGGCTTGTGAGTCCTCAACTCACCTTAGCCCTCCATCTTAGCCTTGTTGGATAAATCCCAACCATTGAATTCTCTAAAGAATTCATGTTTCTCTATAAATACCCCATCCTCTAAGGCATTTCTAACACTTAGCCATTTTGCAACTAAATGCTGCCATTTTGTGCACTCATTTAGCCATCAATCTCATCCATTTTCATTTGCATCCAAGCACATAGTTAAGCCTTGAATTTATCCATATCAAGAGCCATCAAGGAGCACACAAATCAAATCAAAATCAAGGGCCAACCAAGGAGTTTCAGCTGCAAAAAGGAGGTATATCTGTTTAACATCATTTTACACTTTCCTCTTTGCTTTTAAAAATTTCTTAGGCTAATCTTGAGGTGTTTCCTTATGTTTTTCCATTGCATTTTAATTGCTTAGAAAGGGTTAGACATTTCGGTATCACATTTCTAGCACGCCTGGTGGGACCCACAAGTGGGTTCCTCAATTTCACGTTTGTTGTTGTTGAGTTTTTGCAGGAATATGTCGTAGAAGGGCGATTACACCCTCCTGGTTACTGCAAAAGGGTGAATGCACCCCTGTTTTTCCGCATAAGGCGACTGCACCCCTATTTTTCTGCATAAGGGCGATTGTGCCCCCTGATTTAATGCAGAAGGGTGACTACGCCCCCTGGGCTGAAATTTTTGTGCTAACACTTTTCTGCAGAAGGGCGACTATGCCCCCTAGGCTAAAATTTTTGTGCTAACACTTTTTTGCAGAAGGGCGACTAAGCCCCCTGGCTCCAAAATTTCTGTGCTAACACTTTTCTGTAGAAGGGCGACTACGCCCCTTGGGTTAAAATTTGTGTGCTAACACTTTTCCACAGAAGGGTGATTGTGCCCCTGGTTTTCCGTAGAAGGGCGACTGCGCCCCTGATTTTCCGCAGAAGGGCGATTACGCCCCTGATTTTCTGCAGAAGGGCGACTGCGCCCCTAATTTTCTGCAGAAGGGCGACTGCGCCCCTGATTTTCTACAGAAGGGTGATTACGCCCCTGATTTTTTGCAGAAGGGCGACTGCAACCCTGATTTACTGCAGAAGGGCAACTACGCCCCTAATTTACTACAAAGGGGCAACTGCGCCCTCTGGTCACCGTAAAGCAACACATTTTGGAAGGTAAAACTGTCATTTTAGCTTCAATTTTTGCTATTTTCGGGTACTAACCCCCTAAAACTATTTCTTGCAAGGATATTGGTGTTTTTGCTAACTTTTTGCAGCATATTCTTGTGAAGTTGATGAAGAAAGCGGGATAAAACATCTATCATTTGCTTGCAGGGCTATCCGTTCACTTAGACTTTTTAAACTATCCTTGTTGTTTTCGTTAATCTAAGAACATAGTTTAATTAGGGGGAGTAATATTCATTGCTTGTTGTGTTTATCTTTTTGTGTTACCCAAAGGGGGCATTAGTTTGTTTTCACTTTCCCCTTGCACTTCGTGTGAGCCTGGGGAGTAGTTGGAGATGATTGGTGTTTTCTTTCTAGTGGGACCTACTTGGGGATTTCATCACCCCAAGGGACGATTCCAACCACGCGTACTTGCAGGGTATACAAAGGGGGGAGAGCGAAAGTTGTACCCCAATCCAGTCACGTCATAATTGGCAAAGTGTCGAAGCTAGGGTGATACCTAGATAGACATGAAGAGTTGGTCTGAGCCCTTCAGTATCTCGCTAGGGTTCCCAACTCATGCTTGTGATGGGCTAGTGTTCATGGTTGTGCCTCACGTACTGAGAGTATATCGAGGACTCTCTAGACACCCTTGTGCATCCTAGATTAAGACCATGTTGGCTATACCCTTAACACTAATCATAGGATTGTATTTGCTTGAAAGTGTCTTCTTGTGAGAAACCAGTAAACTTTTTGACGAATTGGCCTTGTTATTGTCATTTTAAAGTCCTTGCCATAGTCATTTTCATCAAACCAAGTCCTTGATTTTCTGTAGAAGGGTGACTGCGCCCCTATTTTTCTGCAGAAGGGCGACTGCACCCCTGATTTTCTGTAGAAGGGTGACTGGGCCCCTGTTTTTCTGCAAAAGGGCGACTAAGCCCCCTGATTTACTACAAAAAGGCAAATTTTCCCTCTGAATAGCTGAAATCACCCCGTTTGGGTCTGTTTAGCCTTTGAACCATCATTTAATCATTACCACCCCTTTTTCATCATCTTAAAACCTCCATTTTATTACTCAAAACCTCCATTTCATCAATTTAAACTTCCACTTTATAATTACGAACCTCTGTTTAACCATTCTAAATCCCCATTTATTCTCCGCAAACGTCCTCAATTCATCCACTCATTTTTAATTTTCCCATAATCCATTTGAAATCCTATATCATCACCTAGTGAACATCAAAATTTTACCATTTACGTCACCAAACCCTTATCTCATAAACACCACCCATAATCAAACCGCCTTAACCTTGTGTTACAAAGTGGTTACCCAAATTGACCTTAGCACTTGAATTTGATTATTAGTCGTTAACTTCAACCCCAAATCAATTTACATCCATCTTGAGGTAAATTCAGTGTTGTAAGTTATCATCCTCAGCCCAAATCAATCCATTTCTATCTTGAGGTGGATTCGGTGTCATGATCATCCACTTAATCAATCAATACTCTAGGTCACTAAAGGTAACTTTCTTTGATTAAATTCAGGGGCTCTCAAATCTTTCATCATCCAATCATACCCATCTAATCATCCAAATCTATCAAACCCAATCATTTAGTCAAATCATCCAATTACCTAATCAATCAAATCACATTTGTTCAATCACCACAATCCTATCCAATTCAATCTATCCAATCAAAATCCAATCCAATCCGATCTATCCAATCAAAATCTAATCCAATCAAAGTCCAATCCAATCCAATCTATCCACACAAGATTTGATCTAAATCCAAACCCCCCTCTCATCTCATCAAAATTGGATTTCATCCAATCACAATCAAATCATTCATCAAAGGCATCTTTATAATCCACCCATAGCACACTTCCATGCCCATTCAAACTAGGTCACAAGTTAAGAAACAAATGGCACAACAACAAGGTCAAAATTCCCAAGCAAACATGTCTCAAGACCTTAACAACAATACAAATCCCACCAATGGTGCTAATATTGTTCAAGATCCTAATAACATCCCCCAAGATCTTCATAATGGTACTTCATCACACTCCAACACTGAAAATCAGAACAACTCACCACATGATGAAGAGAGTATGGCTAATCAACCCAAACTCACACTTGAGGAACATTTTAGTAATCCCGCCAATGCACAAATGATTGACCATCTATTTGAAAATCATGGGGAGGAAATTTCGGCTCACCTAATCGAGAAGGGTGTCAAACTTTCCTCAGGTGTTGACTTATCCAAATATAGGAGCTCCACATCTAACGTACCCCAACATTCACAAAATGCACCGGAGGGTTCATACATCCCCAATGTTCCTCCAGTCGAGGGGTGGCATCAACCTGAATTTGGCAATGATGTTCTTTATCATGTTAACCACCCCCCACACACTCCAACCTCAGTTATGGGGAATCCTCAAGTGCCTAATCCCAATAGTCCTCTCATCTATGGTATGCCACAAAATGTTCCACAACCTGTGCCATTAACACTAACAGCACCACCTCTTTAGAATCAACCTACTGTCAACATTGGGGGCACCCCCTTTACCGCATTGCTTCCCCCTCCTAGGGCTGTAAATCCACCATCACTTTCATATACATCTCAACAGCTTCATCAATCCAACCTTCCACCTCAATTACCTCCACAAGCCACGTCCCAACCGAATGTTCTAGTTGGTACCCAACAACTTCCTATATAGAACACCTCTACGTTATCTTAGCCACCTCACCAGCAACAACCCCTCCATAATGCTTTGGTTTCTTCTCAACAACCACCATACCAATTGCAAGGAAATCCATCCTGACCTGTCGCTCAGACCATATCCCCATTCCTCGCATCCATCTTACATTCATAAACTCAACCACAACACAGCACCCCATCTCGGCCCACACAATAGTTGACATCACAACAACCCCCTCAACACTATTACTATCATAATCAGCAGCAATTTCATCAACAACTACCTTATGTGGCCTCCCAACAATCACAATAGTACTTTTAACACCCACAAATCAATCCGCAACATCCCATCCAAGCTCCTTAGCAACCTACCTCACACTTCTATCAAACAAATCCTTACTATACCCCACAACAGTAGCCCCCATACCATCAAAATCCCCCGGCTTATCAACAAGGCATGTCATCATCCAACTATCAAAATTCATACTTCAACAATCTGGTGCTCTCTCAGCAAGATCCTTTATCATCCTATCATCAATATCCCCCCAACCTGCCACCGGTCAACTCGGATCTATTGGAAATCAAAGCCGCTCTGAAGGACCTTCGAGCCAGGGCTGGCAAACAATCATTCAAATTCAAATACATATGCCCATATCCATTTGATCCCTCCATCTCATTAATCCTGTTTCCTAAACATTTTGAAATACCAAAGTTTGACAAATGCAAGGGAAACAAAGACCCTAAGGCTCACTTGCAGGAATTTTACTCCCAGTGTCAAGAAGTCATGCACAATGATAGCTATCTCTTGCACCTATTCCCATGAAGCCTGACAAGCCACACCCTGGATTGGTTCATGACCCTCGAAAAAGGGTCCATAAAAAATTTTGTAGACCTGTCAGAAAAATTTGTATCCTATTTCTCTTTCAATTTGGAGGACACAGACACCTTAGATCTCCTCAAAGAGAAACAATGTGAGGGGGAAACCTTTACTAGCTACCTCCAAAGGTGGCGTGCATTAGCAAGCTGAATGAAGACCCCTCTGAAAGAAAAGGACATGGTCACTCTTTTCCTAGAAAACTCTCATCCCGACATGGCTCATAATTTTAGGTTACATTGTGTCACCACTTTCACGGAGATAGTGGAAAAGGGACCCATCCTTGAACATGCCCTTATTGCCAAGGGACACGTCAAAATACATAGTCATTAAAAAGAGAGGTCATTTGGGGATAAACTGTGATTCTAGAACAAGAACAGGAATGTAGTGAATGACGGCGTGACAGACACTAAACACATCCAAGTGGCTAATACATCCCAAAAAACAACAACCGTATGTACCTAACACCATCTCTATACCGCAGGGGACACCTCGCCCTCCTCAATAGTCGAACCAGAACAATCAGGGGAACACCAAACATCAGTATGCTCAATTAGGAGAACCTTTGAGTGTTGTCTTTAATAAGTTGCTACAAATCAACTATCCCATCATGTACCCTGTCACCAAGCCATTTGACGAGTCCAAACCCAAGCCCGTATGGTTTAAGGAAAATGAGTATTGTGAGTTCCATAAAATCAAAGGACACTCTATGAATAAGTGTCAGGGTCTGAAAAACTACGTCCAAGATCTCATTGATCGAGGTGATATCAAGGTTGACCCCATTCAAGCTTCGTCATCCAATGCTCAATTGCAGATATATCACAACATCTTTTTGAACCATAATCAAGGCCCAAGCACATCTAACAGTAATCCCCAAGAAAACATCACAAATAATGTGAGCTATAAGAATGTACCCCTCAATTATGAGGGTGTCATTCATTACATTGAGCAGGTAGAACCCCGTGTATCCATGATACATGTTAAAGCCAAAGACCCTTTGTGTGTTGTTACTACACGACGAGCCCGCATCACTGTCCCTGCGGCCTCTGCATCCATCCAATCAACTCCTATAAGCTCTTAGTACGACATCCTTGATCACTTAGGAAAGACCCCTGCTCATATCTCCATTCTGGATTTACTTAAGTCTTCCCCTGTACATCAAGAAATCCTCAATAGAGCCCTACAAGAAACCCATGTACCTAATGACATTGATCCTACACAATTCCAAGCTTTGGTAGGACACCTAGCTTTATCTCATCAACTACACTTTAGTCAAAATGACATACCAAACATTGATGTCAATCATAATCGCCCCTTGCATATCGAAGTTGTGGTTGCTCATCATAAAATAAAAAGGGTCTTGGTAGATAATGGCTCTGCCCTCAATTTGTGTACTCTGAAATTTATAAAACAGGTGGGGTATACTCAAGCAGATTTAAGTAATTAGATCATCACAATCAAGGCCTATGATAATGCAGAAAGGAATTCAGAAGGAATTATCAGTCTTCCTATCCAAGTGGGACCTGTGGTTCAGTACATTACCTGTCATGTCCTTGATCTGGACTTGCCATATAATCTCCTCCTTGGTCGCCCTTGGCTCCATGCTATGCAAGTTGTCCCCTCCACATACCATCAGTGCCTAAAATTCCCGGTCAACAGACAAGAAGTCACCATCTATGCTAACCCCCAACCATTTGAATATTGCCATGCTTTAGAAGCATCCTTCCCCCATTTACATTATTATCCCAGGGTCGAAATGGGGGCACCCCAGTCATCATCTGCTAATCCACCATCCACCATGATAACCACTCCATCCTCCACCATTGATCCTACAATCACAAAAGTCTAGATCATTGACAAAGGGTGTGGTGAATACGAAATGCGTATTGCTCTCAATGTAGCAACCATGCCACCCTCACCACATGAGTATGGTCAACCTTCACACGCTACTCCAAAGGAAGATAAGACTGTTACCTTCAATGGTAAAAACATCCCTACCACCACTTTCAGATCCCTTAGTGTCAAGATAGATGCACCAGAAGAGGATATAAGCCAATGGGTCTACCGGGAAGAACCCCAACCAGATCCTCCTCTAAAGGAATATTTTCAGGAAGCATATCCATGGTCAGCTAAGTTTGCAGAAAAGTATAACTACCAAGGCAGAGGCCTAGGTAAAGAAGAACAAGGGCAGTTGCAACCTATTGATACATCAAAGATGCCGAAGAACATAGGCATCGGATACGATAAAAAGCAGAAAGGCCCTGCAACATCGTCTAATACCTCCAATAGTGTCGCCATGGACAATGGCTCATTGGAAGACATCCCTGAGGAGGAATCCATCATACATGCATATGATGATGTCGATCACACCAACCTATCATCCATGTTCGAATGCCTATCCATCTGCACCATTACCCTATCCCTTCGCCACCCTGAGCTCATTGATTGGGACCTGCGTACTAGCACACCTGTCAATATATCTATAGATACATATGTCAACCTCATGGGATTGGGGGAGGATGAACACTCTAGTCACAAAAATAAGAACAAGAAAAACAAAAAACGGCCAGCTAGTGAAAACCTCCCCAAGGCACTCCCTAACCTTGAAAAAGTAAAAATAAAAGACACATCCAATGGCGAAAACCTCAAAGAGGCACTAGAGGATGGAGATGTTCATCTTCACCTTCTAGGAACTTAGTTCTCTACACGATCATCCATCCTAATTGAAGAGACTCAAGAAGTTAATCTAGGTACTACTAAAAATCCTAAGATCACCTATGTAGCTAAGTCACTCTCAAAGCAAGAGTATCCAGTCATTGTGCAACTACTCCAAGAGGGAATCATTAACTTTGCTTGGTCATATTCAGACATGTCGGGCTTAGACCCCGTCTTAGTGGTTCATCATTTAGACATTCACCCAGACGCCAAGCCTGTCAAACAGAAGCTCTGCAAGATGCATCCATAGGTCACATTATTAGTCAAGAAGGAATTGGAAAAGTTACTAGAGGTGGGTTTTATCAGACCAATTGACTACTCTGAGTGGATCTCGAATATGGTACCAGTTTCCAAACCAAATGGAGACATTCGGATCTGTATAGACTTCAGAGATTTTAACAAGGCCTGCCCAAAAGACGATTTCCCTCTGCCTAACATTGACATGTTGGTCGACCTCACAGCAGGACATGAGATGTTATCCCTTATGGATGGCTTCTCTGGTTATAACCAGATTCAAATTGCACCTGAGGACCAACACAAGACCGCTTTCACAACACCTTGGGGTACTTTCTATTACAATGTTATGCCCTTTGGTCTTAAAAATGCAGGGGCAACATATCAGAGGGCAATGAAAGTCATCTTCTATGACCTTATCCATATCATCATGGAGGATTATGTCGACTACTTGTTAGGGAAATCTACAACATGAGCAGAACATCCTACCGTATTGAAGAAGATCTTTGAACAGTTAGAGCATTACAAGTTGCGGCTAAATCCAAAAAAGTGCATCTTCGGGGTTACGCCAGAAAAATTGTTGGGTTTTATAGTCTCCCAAAGGGGTATTGAAGTTGATCTTGCCAAAGTAAAGGCTATTTTGGACATGCCACGTCCATGCAATCTGAAGCAGTTAAGAAGCCTTTAGAGGAAGATGCAGTCCATCCGTCGGTTCATAGCCCAGCTAGCGGATAAGTGTCAGCCATTCACTCATCTTTTGAAGAAAGATTCCACCTTCCGATGGAACCAACAGTGTCAGATGGGTTTTGATAAAATCAAGGAATATTTAGCTCATCCACCGATCTTGATGCCACCTATTCCAGGAAAACCCCTCTTGCTTTACATATCTACCACTTTAGTCGCGCTAGGGGCATTGTTGGCACAATGTGATGAGTCGTTCAAAGAGAGGGAAATCTACTACATCAGTCGAACATTGGTCGACTATGAATTTAACTACTCCCCCATGGAAAAGGCATGCCTTGCACTAGTCTTCAGCACATAGAAAATCTATCATTACATGCTCAACCATCTAGTCAAATTAATTGCTAAAATTGATCCCCTGAAGTATTTGTTATCTAGAACCACTCTGACTAGCCGCATGGCCAAATGGGTCATGCTCCTAAGCGAATTTGACATAGAGTATGTAGAGAAAAAATCCATAAAAGGACAAGTCATAGCTGATCAATTGGCTGAGGTGCCATTAGTAGATGCCTACCCGCTAGACACTGAATTCCCAGACGAAGAAGTCTACACAGTTACAGAAGCACCAGCTTGGACGCTATATTTTGATGGCTCATACACTCATAATGGATTAGGAGCAGGAATTTTATTAATTACCCCTCAAGGTGACTACATCCCAAAATCATTCAGGATAGCATTCCCATGTACCAACAACATCGCAAAGTATGAAGCCCTCCTCACCGGCCTCCGAATTGCAAAACAGTGGCATATAACTCACCTAAAAGTTTTTGGTAATTCATTATTAGTCGTCAAACAAGTTAATGATGAATTCCTCACAAAAGATGATAAATTGTTACCCTATAAGCGCATGGTGGATGATTTTAAGAAATATTTCACCTTCATACAATTTGACCAAATTCCTCAGGTACAGAATAAAGCGGCAGATGCAATGGCCACTATCGGTTCCCTGATTGACATGCCTAAAGACTGAACAGAATGTGAGTTTCTTGTTGAACAACTTTTAATCCCTGCATATAATATTCTTGAGACTGATATGGTGTGCGATATCGTAGGTCCTGCCTCCCCATGGTACCAAGACATATACACCTATCTCCGTGATAATATCATACCCCCAGAACTTACACACAACCAACGCAAATCCTTCATTCATCGCTCTTCCCGATACATCATTGTCAGTGATACGCTTTATCATCACGGGTATGATGGAATCCTCCTTAGGTGTCTGAATGAGACCGAAGCCTACATGACACTAACAGAAGTACATGGTGGTGTTTGTGGAGCTCACTCAAATGGTATGGCTCTGGCCAAAAGGATCCTACGAGCTAGATATTATTGGCCTACATTGGAACATGATGCTTGTGAATTTGTAAAGAAGTGCCTTCCATGCCAACAATAAGCAGATTTGATTCACGCCCCAACACAAGATCTTCAGCCCCTTCTAGCACTATGGCCCTTTTCTTAATAGGGTTTTGACTTGATTGGAAAGATTCACCCACCATCATTCGACATCCATACATTCATAATTACCACCACTTAATACTTCACTAAGTGGGTGGAAGCAATACCACTCTCACAAATCACCGGTATCTAAATCTCAAAATTTATCCTTTACCATATTCTCTGTAGATATGGTATCCCATCCACCATCCTCTCTGATAATGGAAAACCCTTCAAAAACCAAGCCATGAAACACCTCTGTGACACCTTTCATATCCAGCATCGTTGGTCAACACCTTATTACCCCCAGAGTAATGGTCAGGCAGAAGCAACCAACAAGACCCTTATCTGCATCCTCAAAAAGGTTGTCAATAACACTGGATGAGATTGGCACCTCCATATTCATCTTGCCCTCTAGGCATATCGCACATCCATCTGCACCTCGATAGGCGCCACCCCCTATTCTTTAGTATATGGTGTTGAAGTCGTCTTGCCAATTGAAGTTGAGCTCCCATCACTGAGGATTTCTCTGAAGAATCTTATCAGCGAAGAGGATGCTCATGTTGCACGGCTTGCACAACTGGAATTGTTGGATGAACAAAGAATCAAGGCCTATGATCATCTACAAGCATACCAAAACTGCCTCAAACGTAATTACAATAAAAAGGTTTGTCCGCAACAATTCTAGGTTGGTGAGCTTGTTCTTAAGGAGAACTAGCGCACTCAACAAGATCATGATAAAAAGGGAAAATTTGAGGCAAACTGGTTAGGGCCTTATATCATAGCCACCAAATATGGATCTGGGGCATACAGGTTGACTACTCTTGGAGGAGAGCCCTTCGAAGAGCCCATCAATATTATGCATCTGAAGAAGTTCTACACCTAAATTCGCTCGGTAACCCCACCTAATCAGGAAAAAATCAAATAAAAAATAAAAAATAAAAAAATCCAAAAAATAGTAAAGAGAAATAAATCTGTCCTATGGTGAAAACCACCTCTTGGTGGCGCCTTGGATAAGTATGGATGGTGAAAACCTGGTAACAAGCGTCATCCGTAGAGGGCTTAATCATTATCTACCTAACATCCTAATTATTTTATGCTTTCATCTGCACTATCATCCTCACCCATCTCATCCTAGGCTGCTTGGTATATATTGATTGAGAATTGGATGACCCATCTAGCCTATCCCCCATCCTGAGCTTTTCAGTATCCCACTTTGAGCTTATGTCGTTCATTCCCTTTGTTGGTCGGTTTGTTGCATCATATAGGATCATCCATTGTGTCGGTCTCCATCTAGATCTCATCCTATCGCATCACTTGTTGAACTACATTGCCCCTGCGTTGTCACGTAGGCAAGGTTGATCATTTGATCTGCCCCTGAGGTTTTCTAACCATCGTGTCTTGATCATCCATTATTCACCTTCATCATCCTCTTTCCGCTTTATCTATGGTCTTTTCATGAACTATGAGGGCTCTGCGCTTTCACGTAGGCAAGGCTAATCTCTGATCGGCCCCCGAGCCCCTAGGTCTGTAGGATATGTCAGTCAGTGTCCCCATCTGGCTAGTTATTCTCAAATAAAATCCTAATATTATCATAAGATTTGGTTAATAAAAAAAACATTTAGCGTCAAACTGGGTCATTCTAGTTTAGTATTCATCATCGGTCTCAACATGATGCATCCTTCCTAACAGACCAAGTCAACCCCATCCATCCCCTTGATCCTATGGCAAAGGACATTTTGTAATTGATTGTGATCTTTTGATGTCTTGGAATTTATTTGCTATTTAAATCTCACTATCAACACTTGTCAGGGTCACCTTGATCCATCATATCATGGTGTGCTTTGACTCGTCTACATAGGGGCTTATCTCAGTCTTTTCTTTGTTGCTATCTTCTTGGTTGTCCCATGTAGCACCCACCAAGATCCCTTGGGTCTTGTATTACATTGGGGAATCCTTGTGTGTTTGTGGTTATTCCAATACCTGGCCCGACCAAGGTCATCATGCCCTTGGGGTATTGGGGTAGCCTTTTGGTTTGTTGTGTTTGTTTCATGCATTGGATGCCAACTCGCCTTGGTCTTATATGACAGGGTATTCGGTATTTTATGCTATAGTAAAATTCAGTACTCCAAAGATGGCAACTCATAGAAGGATTGCATCTCATCATCCATTGCATTGCATTCACCCGATGATTTTGGTTGTGCAAATACTTTATCCCACTCTCTCCCATTCTTCTCAGGATACTAAAAGTTTTTGACAAGTGACAAATTACATCCACTTTTTTACAAATTACTACATACCCATCTTCCACTATCATGTCAATTCTTATTGACACTTATGACTATGTGTTATTTCCTTTCATCATTAATTCACTATAAATTACAAAAGCATTATCACATATTAGGTTCATGTTATTAACCACACATACATCACCACCTGCATCACAACATGTTAGATCCATGCATGCATGGCCACCTGCATCACAAAGTGTCAAGCTTCTAGTACATCACATCCTGCATATATAAAATGTTCATACAAAATCCATCATATACATACATGACAATAAGTCAACTAGGTATCCATACATATAAGTCATCATAGATACAACATGTGCACACATCATATCACCATTCGAATATCTCCATTAATAAAATTATCCATATTCCACAAAGTACATAAACCAAATTATCCACATAAGCATCTAGTAGCATAAACATGTGCATAAATAAACCAACATATCCATCCACATAAGTAGGAAATATCATATACACGTGCATACAATCACCCATCACAAAAGGAAACATACTACATAATGTCAATAAGAACTGTCTCATATCATAATCAAAGTAATACAATATGCGTCACATGTCCATCATACATCAAAATCTATCATGCATCCATCACATAATAAACTACAAAATCCAAAGATGTAGAACATCTATGATCTCTGTCAATAAA
>VDFB02252616.1:223472431-223490156 GCA_007258455.2 Sequoia sempervirens | reverse complement strand
GTCTCTGAGCTCCATATCTCTATCAAGGCCGTCAGCATCACTCGATGCACCCTCATCACTGGCACCTCTAAAAAGTGTAATAAACCCACATGATCCACGCTAGTCATGGCTGCTATGGTCACTGTTAGTACCTTTGACCATTGCTCATGTGTCTGTATCCGCCCCAAACCCTGCATCCACACCAACCATTTATCAACACACAATCTTCCCGGCCCCAAGACATCTTTTACTTACCTCTTTACTTTTCTTTTCTCTCTTCATCCTCATCTTGCCCCCATCAGGGTGGTCTCTTCTTTCTGGCCTTCGTGGTCCACCCTCTTTACCCCCGATTCCTTTTGGGGCACACTTGCCCCATGTTGGGGCGGATCCACCCCGGCTCGGGGTGACTCCGCCCTCACTATCGGGGCCAGCACGCCCCAGCTTAGGGTGGCTCCGCCCCCCCTTACGGGGCAACTCTGACCCCTGCCGGGGCATGTCCGCCCCCTTCCGGGGTGAGCCCGTCCCAGCTCGGGGTGACTCTGCCCCCTGTTGGGGCGTGTCTACCCCCTTCTAGGGTGAGCCCTCCCTAGCTCAGGGTGAGTCCACCCCCCTGCCAGGGCGAGCCCGCCCCCCTCGGGGCGAGTCTGCCTCCCTTGCCGGGGCAACTCTGTCCAAGCTCGAAGCATTTCCGCCCCCTCTCGGGGCGAGCCTGCCCCAAGTCAGGGCAAATCCGCCCCTCCTACCGGGGCAACTCCGGCCCAGCTTCAGGCGTGTCCGCCCCCTGCCTGGTCGCCTCCACCCCAGCTAGGGGCATATTCACCCCTCCCGCCGGGGTGACTCTGCCCCATCTCGGGGTGTGTCCGCCCCTCTCGACGGGGCGACTCCGCCCCCTGGCAGGGCGAGCTCGCCCTAAGTCGAGGCGAGTCCGCCCCGCCTGCCGGGGTGACTCCGCTCCAGCTTGGGGCATGTCCGCTCCACCTATCGAGGCGACTTCGCCCTAGCTCGAGGCGGATACACCCCTCTGTGTGGCGGCCCACCCTATTTCCCCCTCCTCTCATATCCCCTTTAACTCTTTTTTTTTCCAACTACCTAAACTACCCATTTTTCTATTTCACCCCACCAACAAAACCCACATTTTACATTTTCCTTCACTATCTTAAAAGCATGCTAAATGTTTAAAATACATAGCGCAGGTCTTATTACTCACCTTGCGGGGCACTGTCAAGTGGGTCCAGCGTCTTTGTAGCTCATCTACTCGGTGAATGATCTTCGTATCATAATTCTGCCGCATTGTTGCTCTATCTCCCCTCCCCCTTCTTTACCTTTTCCTCAATTGCTACAGTAACAATGAGACAAGGTGATTCTTCCAACTACCTTTTAACCCTTCTTTTTCCCCCTCTTTTTTAAAAAAAGGTATTTTTTACCTTTTATTTAATTTTTTTTCTTCCAACTAATCCCCTTCTTTCTCGGAGCCGCCATTTGCAAACCGTATGTCCAATCAACTCCATTCAATAGTCAAACTTGCTTAATTTTCCACACTCTATCCAACGGTGTATTTCATTTCTTTCTATCGAGAAGTCATCCGGGGCCCCCTTATTTCTTCTCCAACCGCCCTCTCGAGAGGGCATCCCCTATCATTTCCTTTCATCCATTTGAGGCAGGCATGGTGTAAGTGCTCTTCTAGGTTTGCTTGCACCAACTAGTTAGGAAAACTTCTCTTTGTCTTCACCCAAGAACCTAACAACCTCAAGGCTCAGATTAGGCTTAGGTCATTAACTAAGCCCTATTTCAACTCTTCCTCAAGAGTCTCACTCCTTGTGCTTCACCTTGGAGGACTTGACACACTTAGAAGGATCTAAGTGCCAACTTCACTCTTGACCTTGAACTATTTGTAGGGGTGCTTGATACATTGAAAATATGCAAAACACATCCATTTGATTGCATCTTGGAGGGTCTTCTATTTTCACACTTACCGATTTCAAGAACTTGCATTGGTGAGGCCTAATTCCTTGTAGCCCTTACCAGTCACCTTTTTGCTTTTCCTGCTCAAAACTTCCAAACAACCTAGCAAATAAATTGCACTTTCCAATACCCTTTTGTAACCTTTAAATGATTCACAGGATCTCAGTTCCCTGTGCCCTCCGTACAATGGTCTCCTATGATCAAGGGTAAACAAGGCTAATAGGCCTAATTCCTAGGGTTTTACTGATTACTCATTCAAATCTCCTTCAAATGGATTGGTTGAAACTTCAATCCTTCTATCATACCTAGATATGTCTAAATCCAACCTGGAACTATACTTTTCCCATACTGTAATTCTTTCCCCTGCCTGTTCACATCAATCTTTGACTACCAAACCTCTAACCGGGTAGTAAGAACTTGCCTAGGGTTTGGTTTTGAAAGCAAATGCTCGACTCCCTATAACTCCTACTGCTAAATATTTACAAATGATTGGCTCCCCTGTCATATCCATCCAATCTCAGGAAGATCCTGTGGTTAGAGTTTATGGGGGAGCCATGAAAAGACTGTCTACTCAAAACATGAACAACAAACCCTCTAGACCTTAAACTATGAACTCACAACACTATTTAGCTTAAAATGACCCAATCACAGAATGGAAAATGCTTGAAACTACCCTGCAAACACAAATCTAAAGCTAAATCAATATATACAATTCACTAGATATCACTGTTTCTTTAAAACACATGGGTAACACAGAAATTGCAGAGCTTTCTCTATTCACATAAAACAAAAACTTGATTACAATGGACTCCTTTTTTTCCTTGCATTTTAGCCACACCTTACATAGATGCCTTTTCCCATGATTCAAGGGATGTTGGTTGATCCCACACTCCTAACTTTGAGGGGATACAAAAATAACTAAGTTGCATGCAACCTGGCAAATGTTGTCATGCAACTTTACAACAACTTTTTGCAACTTATCATTATGTCATGATCCTAAATCTTAGGACCTCTACCTCCTTTATTCTGAGCAACCAACCTCTTAACTACCTCTTGGCATCTTTCTAACAATAAGGATGTGTTTAGAACACATTAAAGGCTCAACATTCCAACATAAGCTATTAAGGCTAGTTAAAGCAAAGATAAACAACAATGATTAAACTAAGGTGACTTTAGTCATAGTGACTAACTCACCTATTCCACACACAAGAAAGACCTTCTAAGGTCCAAAATAAACACACCAATACCCTAACTTGGCTAAGGTCAGGTACAAGCCAAAATTGATCATATAACCAAAATGGAGGTTAGCCTAGGTGCTCCTGCACCATCCTCCCCAAAACAAAAGATTTCAATCCACCCTTGGATTGAGCAAGTTGAGATCAATGCCCAACTTCTTGAACTCTGATTCCTTGATCCACACTGCATCAGCATCAGGTTCACCATGCTTTTTATCTAGATGTTCTTTGTATTCTTTGGTCCTAGTCCTCTTGTAGACCCTGGTATCCAGTATACTATCAGCTTGGTTGACTATAGCAGAAGGCAGTTTGAGTTCCTCCACATCTTGGATGACTTCATGGAGGTTTTCATCCATGTCTGGTGGTGGTCCTTTGTAATGAACCAGATCTGCAATATTAAAAATAGGGGACAGTCCATTGTCATTCGGTAGCTGCACCTTGAAAGCATTGTTTCCATATTTTGCTAGGATTGGACAGGGACCTATCCTCTTCATCTGCAATTTGTGAGGGACTCCTTTTTGCAATCTAGACTTGTTTAAATGCACCATCACCAAGTCTCCAACATTGAATTGAACTTCTTTCCTATGCTCATCCACCTTGGTCTTATGCTTCATGGTATTTTCTTCCAATGTCTTCCTAATTGTATCATGAATCTCCTGCATTGCATAGGCAAAATCATCAGCATATCCACTTCCCTTGACTCCATCCTTTAAGTCTCTTAGCTCATAGACACCTCTAGGATGTAATCCATAGACAATTTCAAAGGGACTCTTCCCTATTGATCTGTTTACAGTGTCATTGTAGGCATATTCAGCTTGCCCAATCAATTGATCCCATTGTTGACCATACTCCTTGGTCAAGCACCTTAATAGATTTCCAAGACTTCTGTTTACAACTTCGGTCTGACCATCAATTTGGGGATGGTATGTAGATCCAAAGGATAAATTAGTGCCCAATCTCTGCCAAAGTGTCTTCCAAAAATGGCTCATGAACTTGGTGTCTCAGTCTGATACAATGTTGATTGGTAATCCATGGATCCTTACTATCTCTTTGAAGAAGAGAGAAGCTATTTGACTGGCATCATGGGTAGTTTTACATGGCACAAAGTGAGCCATCTTGCTGAATCTGTCCACAACCACATAAACACTGTCCATACCCTGTCTTGTCTTGGGTAATCCAACTACAAAATCCATACTCAAGCATTCCCATGGCCTAGTAGGGATAGGCAGTGGTTGGTATAAGCCTGCATTTGAAGAAGTACCCTTGGCCTTTTGACACACTATACAACTTTCCACATACCTCCTGACATCTAGGTTCATCCTTGGCCAATAGTAAAACCTTTGAACAAGTTCTTGAGTCTTTGTGATCCCAAAGTGACCACTCAATGTACCATTATGTTTTTTTTGTATCAAATTCTCTCTAATGGAGCCTCTAGGAACACATAGTTGATTCCCTTTAAACAAAAGATCACTTTGCAAAGTATATTCAGCATATTTGCTATGAAAATGATTCTTGTATTCAGCACATACCTTATAGATGTCTGCAAAATCTTCATCATCTGCATATAGATCCTTGAAATGATCTATTCCCATGCTCTTCAACTGAATCTCTTGAATGGTGAGGACTCTTCTACTCAAGGCATCTGCCACCTTGTTGAGAACTCCTTTCTTATGCTTGATATTGAAGGTGTAAGCTTGTAGGTACTCCACCCATTTCATGTGTCTGTGACTCAACTTCTCTTGTGAATTCAGGAAACTAAGTGCTTGGTTGTCTAAATACACTATGAATTCCTTGGGAAGCAAGTAATGCCTCCATTTCCTTAGAGCCTAGACCAATGCATACATCTCAAGGTCATAAGAAGAATACTTCTTCTTGGCTTCACTTAACTTCTCTGAATGAAAAGCCACCGGTCTGCCCTCTCGACTGAGAGCAGCTCCAATAGCCACATTGCTTGCATCACACTCTATAGTGAAGAGCTTCTCAAAGCTTGGTAACACCAAAACAGGTTGGGTAGCTATCTTTTCTTTCAACAACTCAAAGCTTTTATTAGCTTGTTCATCCCATACAAACTTAGTCTTCATTCCTCCTTTAATGGTGTCCAACATAGGAGCACAAATAGCACTAAATTGTCTTATGAACTTCTTATAGTATTGAGCAAGACCATGAAAACTCCTTACCTCTATTGTTGTCTTTGGAGTAGGCCAATTGAGGATGGCTTCCACTTTGTTGCTATCCATTTTCAAGTTGCCATGTGATAGCACAAACCCAAGGTACACCAGCTCTGTTTTGATGAACTCACACTTTTCCAAATTGATCATCAACTTCTCCTCCTGCAGCTTCTTGAAAACCAACTCTATATGTTTGAGGTGCTCCTCTCTTGTTTTGCTAAAGATCAGTATATCATCAAGATACACCACTACAAATTTTCCAATGTAGTCTTTGAGGATTTCATTCATGAGTCTCATGAATGTGGAGGGGGCATTAGACAGTCCAAATGGCATAACCAACCACTCATAGAGACCCTCATTGGTTTTGAAGGCTGTTTTCCACTCATCTCCTTCATGTATCCTAATTTGGTGATAGCCACTTTTTAAGTCTATCTTGGTATAGTACCTAGCTTCACCTAGACAATCCATGAGGTCTTCAATCCTAGGAATAGGGAACCTATACCTAATGGTTATCTTGTTTATTGCCCTGGAGTTAGTACAAAGCCTCCATTCTCCTCCTTTTTTGGGTGCTAAGACAGTGGGTACTGCACATGGGTTGATGCTCTTCCTAATGAAACCTTGGTCTAGCAGTTCTTGAATCTGTCTAGCTATTTCCTCATTTTGTTGAGGAGTCATCTTGTAAGATTCTTTATTTGGTAAGGTAGCTCTTGGTATCAAGTCTATCCTATGAATTATGGCTCTTTTAGGAGGTAATGCTGTTGGTTGTCCACTACTCACAATGCCTTCATAGGTCTGCAACATTTTCTGTATCTCCTTAGGTAACTCTGGTTTTTCAGCTTTTTTCTCATTGTTTACCTCTCTTGGCCTTAACATCACTACATAGCCAACTCCTTCTTCTTCTTCCAAGGCTTCCAAGAACTCTTTTTCACCAACCATGAGCAATTTAGGACCTGCTATCTGCACCTCTATATCTTCTAGCAAAGACTGAATTTTGAATGTTACCTTATCTTTCTTGAAAGTATAGGAGTTCTTTGCTCCATCATGCACAGCTTGGCGATCAAATTGCCATGGTCTACCTAGGATCAAGTGACATGCATCCATAGGTAACACATCACACAAGACTTTGTCTTTGTACCTTCCAATTGAAAACTCCACCCATGCTTGTTCATTCACCAAGACATGTTGGCCTTTATTGAGCCATGTGACCTTGTAAGGATTGGTTAGTAGAGACATCATCAACTTCGACTTGCTAATATCTCCTCGACACAATATTTTAGGTGCCGGGTCGTGGTGACTCACGCTTTCCCCATCATCTTGTTTATTCGATCGCGGGGACCTCCGCTTTGGCGGTTCCAGCTGCTTTCCGCGGGTTGCCGGTCCGGGATTCTCCTCATCATGAGGTTCTCACCTTCCTCAGAATTCAATGGTACTTCAGATTGTTTATCTGCTGCAGCTGTCTCATCATGAACCAGGTTAGTTCTCTTATCATTTCCATGAGAGGTACCACCTTTCTCTGGACATCTATAGGCCGGGTGTCCCATTTGATTGCAATGGTAACATTTCATGTTGGTAAAGTAACTGCCCCTTCCTTGTCCACCACTCCTTCCTCTGGAGCTAGAGCCTCTTCCTCTACCACCTCTACTAGAGCTTCCTTCTTGCTGCTCAGAGTATCTGACTTCTCCTTGGGCCCTTGGTTCTAAACTCCTTCCACCATAGCCACCCCTTTGTCCTCTGCTATCTTTTCCTTTACCTCTACTTTTGGAGGTTTGCTCTTGTTTCTTTTTGCCTTTCTCCTCTATCTTTAAGGCCATTTGATAGCATTGGCGGATGGTTTTGAAGTTCACTAAACTCATATCTTCTTGAATAGACCATTTAAGCCCATTCAAGTACCTTGCTAGCTTGATGCTTTCATCTTCAACCACCTTTGATCTGAGGCACAATTTTTAAAACTCCTCGGTGTATGTTTGGACATCCATATCTTTTTGCCTAAGGTTATGTCTCCTCCTATTCAACTGGACTTCATAGTCATCAGGTAGATAGGTCTGCCTTATTTTAGTTACCATGCCTCTCCATGTAACTATGGGACCCTTTCCTTCTTTCTCTCTTTCAGCTTGTACAAATTTCCACCATGTGAGAGCTGCACCTCTCAACCTTGACTTGGCCACTTTTACTTTTTGGGCCTCTGTTATACCATCACATTCAAAGTGATTCTCTATACATTCAATCCAGTCCACAACTGAATCAGGGTCCATTTGTCCACTGAATAGTGGCACTCCTTCCAAAGCTTTGCCACTTAAGGCCTGCAGTGCCTTCAAGAAGGGTTCTTCAGCAAGGACAGGGTCAGGTTTTGGAGCTTCCTCCTCCAAGTCCTCTTCCTTTTCCTTTGCTTCCTGCTCTTCCTTCAGTTCTATCTTATCCTTTACTTTGTCTGCTATTTCTTGGACTTCATCCAAGAGCTTCTCCATTCGAGACAACCTTTCTCTTAGCAGCCGGTTGTCCTCCTCTTGCTCTTCTACCTTCTTAGCTAACTCAGCATTAGTCACCATGGTTCTTTCCTCTGGTGTGTTCTCTCCTACTAACTTAGTGGGTTGCAACATCAATCACGAGCCTTGATCAAACGTGGCTCTGATACCAATATGGTGTAAGTGCTCTTCTAGGTTTGCTTGCGCCAACTAATTAGGAAGACTTCTCTTTGTCTTCACTCAAGAACCTAATAGCCTCAAGGTTCTGATTAGGCTTAGGTCATTAACTAATCCCTAGTTCAACTCTTCCTCAAGAGTCTCACTCCTTGTGCTTAACCTTGGAGGACTTGACACCATTTGAATTTGTAGACTATCTCCTACACTTAGAAGGATCTAAGTGCCAACTTCACTCTCGACCTTGAACTGCTTGCAGGGGTGCTTGATACATTAAAAATATGCCAAACACATCCATTTGATTGCATCTTGGAGGGTCTTCTATTTCCACACTTACCGATTTCAAGAACTTGCATTGGTGAGGCCTAATTCCTTGTAGCCCTTACCAGTCACCTTTTTGCTTTTCCTGCTCAAAACTTCCAAACAACCTGGCAAGTACATTGCACTTTCCAATACCCTTTTGGAACCTTTAAATGATTCAGAGGATCTCAGTTCCCAGTGCCCTCCGTACAGTGGTCTCCTATGATCTAGGGTAAACAGGGCTAATAGGCCTAATTCTTAGGGTTTTATTGATCTTTTGCAAATCTCTCACACAAATGGATTGGTTAAGCCTCAATCCTTCTAGCATGCTTAGGTAAGGTTATGCCCCACCTGGGACTGTACTTGTTCCGTACAGTACCTCCTTCCCCTGCCTATGTTCTTCAATTTGTCGCTTGTGAACCTCTAACCGGGCATCTTTAGCTCGCCTAGGGTTTGTCAATACATCCTACTGCACAACTCTTCAAGACCCCTACCACTACATATGTATAGACAAATGACTCCCCTAGCAAATCCATCCACTTTCAGGAAATTCTCGTGGCTAGATTTAATGGGGAGCCATTAAAAGACTGACTGTTCCAAAACAGAGACTACAAACCCTTTACACTATAATCTATGAATTCACAGCACCAAATCAACACTAAACAATTTGATTACAAAATGGAAAATGATCAAATCTACTCTATAAACACAAATCTAATAGAAAATTAATACATCTAACACATCTAATAACACTGTCACTCAAGAACATACGGTATACACATAAAATGCAGAGTTCTCTCAATATTCTTCAAACCAAAAACTTGCTTACAAAAACTAACCGCTTGTCTACGAGCCACCACACTTACATACATGCCTTTGCCATGTTTCAAGGGATGTTGATCGATCCCACTCCTAACTTTTAGGGAATCCAAGACAACTAAGTTGCATGCAACCTAACAAATGTTGTCATGCAACTTTGCAACATTCTTGCAACTTTGCCATCATCCTAAATCTTAGGACCTCAATCTCCTTGATTCTGAACCATCAACTCCCCTAACTGCCTCTTGGCATCTTCTAACAACTAAGATGTGTTTAGAACACATTTACTGCTTTACATTCCAACATAAGCTATTTAAAGCTACTTAAAACAAAATTAACAACAATGATTAAACTAAGGTGACTTTAGTCCTAGTGACTAACTCACCACACACAAGCAAGACCTTCTAAGGTCCAAAACAAACACACCATCACCCTGACTTGGAGTGGGGTACAAATAAAATTGATAATAAACCATGGAGGTTAGCCCTGGGAATTATCTGCACCTGTACTGATATAAATATCTGGCTAGAGAGGAATCACAAGACAGTCGTAGAGGTTGTTTCCGGTGAAGGAGAACTGAACGAGCTGAGGTAGACTTTGGGGTGGTCATGAGAATGCTTCCTATTGCACTCATCTCATCCTTCCTCTTCAAAGTGGTGCTACATAGGGTTCTAGCTAGATCATGATAAATAGATTTTGACATCCTCTTCAAAAGATAAATAGGGAGGGGTGTTCATATCCTCCTCCTCAGGGTGTGTTGAAAATCAACACAGATGGTTCTTCTCAAGGAAATATCGGTCATGCTGGTATTCGAGGTGTTGGGTGAAATAGTTATAGGACCATTGAGTTTATCTTTTATGTTTATAAGGGTCTGCATACTAACAATGTGATGGAGTATCTTTCCATTTTATATGTTGTGGAGTGCGGTTGTGCTCTTGGGTGGAGATGGATCATTTGTGAATCTGATTCTCAGGTTGTGGTGACTTTGCTAAAGAGGCAGCAGTTAGAGGATGTCAGTTGGAATTTGGTTGTAATTATAAAATAGATTATTAATCTATGTGCTTCCTTAGACTCTGTTTCTTTATGTCACATTCCTAGAGAATGGAATGGGGTTGCGTATTGTTTGGCCAAATTGGCTTCTGATCATTTGTAGAATTGGAACATTGTGGATAGAGGTCAATTAACCCTGAATTTGTCACAAAAGTTGGACCACTTAGTGAAGATTGATGAGGGTGTACATTAGCCTTGCTTTGTACTACTTTCGTTTGGTTTGAATAAATTTTTACCCCTCTTTTAGTTTAACATTATTCAAAATTCATCAATTTAAGAAAACATAAATCTGTTTTAAGCATTCTTTTGTAGGCAATTACCCAAAGTCATGATTTTTAACATCTATTTGTTTGAGTAAATATTATCTAGGCTATCTATTAAATACATGATGCTCTATGAATTTCATGTTTCATTTTTTTTGTTATGGAATTGTACATTTCATGTGCTAGAATAAAAGTTCATTGTCTTACAATTTGCAAGGATAAAATATATTGTCTTTCTTGTAGCAAGATTCTTGATTGTATATTTACAGAATGTTTAGTTTTTCCTTTGAGGAAGGACCGATACTAATAGACTATTTATCTTGTTCGAATTAATCCCAGCTACTCTCTGTACTCTTTTCTCTGTAGCAATAAAAAAAATCACTTCTACTTCTTTCAAACACCATCATTATGCACACACATAGTCTCTATCCTCAAATTCTCTCTATGCTAGAAAAGACTTAAATATTAATTGCAATTAAATGTGTTTGGTGTGATTTTATTTTACAGTGTATATTCATATGTCTAAGGTAGTTTTTTGAAGATAGTTTTGGCTGTAATAATAGCTCTAAATGTAAAAAATATATCTTCGTTGTATCAATTAATTTCAAACAACAATGAATAGGAGAATGTGGTAAAAATTATGATGATGAAGGAGCAGCAACTCTGTCAATGTACTCAAATTTGTGGTTTTTGAAGCATATGAAATATATATCATGTTAACACATCTCTGCTCTATTTTTCTACTTTTTATCTTTGGTTTTTTGCACTCTGTTTTGTATTTATTTTATCCTCTGCCTCTCTCCTTCATAGCTGGGCTAGTACTGATAGATGGTTATTTCCTTTACATTGGGGGCTATTGATTTTGAACTATGCGAAGCATTTGGAATTGTTGACATACCTAATTCTTTTGGCCCCTTTCAACATAGATCTGCAAATTTAATATTACACTTTTTTTGACAAATAATATAAGAGTCAACATCATATTCACAACGGAGAAAGGGAAAATAAATTCTCATTGATGTACTTGTAGGACATAGAAATTAAACATTAGATTTTCCCAATAGGAAAGAGAAATTAAATATTGAATCTTACATAGAAAGAACAAATAACTTCCCAGAGAGATTGAATGCAACAATCAAAATATGATAGAGTTTAATTTTTAAAAATTTCATTGTTATTTTCATTTTATTTTAAGATATGGCAGCACATGTTCACAACCCATTATTTTTAAGTATTTTAATTTTATTACATTATAAGTTTAAGTGGAGTGGTAGTGTTGGTTTAAAAATGTTTTCTTTATATAAAATCATTGAGTTACTGATAGTTGTTTATGGTGATGAAGTGGTCATCTTGATTTATATATGTTTTCTTTTGAAAGAAAATGGTTTTTAAATATAAAATTACAGTGAATATAATTATTTTTAATTTGTATTTTAATTTTATTTCTCAATGAATTAGAAGTTATGATATTATTAAAAAAATCATATAAGAATTTTAAAATTTAGAAATCATATTTTATTGCATTTAATTATATTATTTTTGTTGGAAAAACAAGGAAAAACAACTAAGAGGGGGGGTGAATCAGTTGTCACATAATATTTAAAAAATTTCAAACTTTACTTAACTGAATCTTAGATTTGATGAATGAATAGTAAACCATGGAAAAAAAACACATCAAAAGCATAGAGAACACTAATATTTTTTACGTGGAAACCCTGTTAGGGAAAAAACCATGGTGGATGTTAGTCCACAATATTATACCTTGTTAAAAGTATAAGAAAAATAATGAGAATGGACATACATTCATGCACTCATGCACACTACCTAGAGCTCACTGGTCAAATACAAGAGGGCTCAATACCCAACAATACACAACAATACGAATTAGATATGTAGGGTATGAACTAAGGAAATAGCTTCTCCACAAGCCTGATTACAGTTCTAGTTAAGCAGAAAAAACCTTCTTCACACTTCGCTCAAACTTCTTCTTGCTCTGCTCTGTAATCAAATTATTCAGACACTATTCACACATTTGCACTTTCTTTGGCATACACTCACTCTGATGAACACACTAACTTCGCTCAAACAATCGCTCTTATATATCCACAACATAGAATTACTTCAACAACCTTGTCGACCAAAATATAAGACATATTTTCAATGTTGACCCAAATTTACAAATAAACTTTCAATGTGGATCAACCATCGTGTTAGCTCTCAAAAATGTAGGTTTGAACCATGAAAGGTTGCCAAGCTTTCACAACATTTCAGGGTAACAAACAAGGCCAAATGAATTGAACCTTCTTCTCTTTAGGTGTTGCCAGACCTAGGTGGGTATGCCTATAGCAATGAAGAAGACTTGACCTTTGTTTATCTCCTAAAGCAATTTACCCACACTGGTAAATAGGAGTGGATAAATGAGTCTAAAATTGGTATAAATTGTATAATAAATATCAAGGGAAAAATTATAATATGTTCATATGAAAAATTGAATGAAACTAACAACAAAATGGTAGAGACTAGTACCTTATTGGGTGCACAAAGTCAAATGAAAACCAGAAATGAGTAACTTCTCTCTGGCAGAAATTCAAATTGTTTGGCATATAGGTTTTAAGTTTATAACTGGTATAAACATGCAAGAATATGACTACTGAGTTATTCTTAATGATCCAAATGGGATTCACTAATTACTATGATTGATTAAAAGGACTTAATCTTTCTTTGAAAGAACCAATTAATCCAATCACACAGATACAACAAATGTGCCCTGATAAACTGAAGTATATCCTTGGCATATCAGTTTAAATAACTAGAAAACACCAACTTTGGAGACAACAGCAGTAATGCTTTCAATTAATACAACAAACAATTGAAACCAGAAGAATGCCATAAAATCAAACGATTTCCATTTACATCTCCATTATTTCTTACATGCATCATAGTCCCATACAAAAACCATTTTTTTTTTTTCTGTATTTTCTATTCGCAATTTGTCTAACCCCCCCCATTCGCTGTCAAAAGTAAGTATTTATACATGAGCAACTTGAAGAGTCGCATCCCTTCATATTCACATCTCGGGCCATCCTTGCATTCATTCCTTTACCACTATTCTTTGGACTTTTGCGAAGACATCATGTAGTCTCCCCGATGTTCTAAGTCTCTCTGACCACCAACATGTTACATATCACATTGATATCTTGCAATCATACCGACACTTCAAGTCTTCCCAATGACTATTTTGTATCTTTTCTTATATCGCTATGTTTTCCTGTAGTTATACCGATGCTACGTGTCTCTCTGATGGTTATTCCTTCAATCATGAGTATATCGCTGAGACTCACACCGATAAAAACCATCGCTATGACTTAAGGGGTCTTCAAAACATTCCACAAATTACTTTGTCTCTTACAGAAACATCTCCTCAGGTTCAACTCCTGATCACCGAGACTTAACAATTTTCCTACCGATGAAGCAATACTCGACATGACTCTCCTAGCTCTCACCAATAAAACTTGTCTTGCCAAACATATCTCCAAGTTTAAATCTTGTCGCCGTGACATAGGGGTTGGTAAGACTCCCTGACTTCATTCTGATGGTAACAACAAGACCCACCTTCTGCTTTATCGGAGAGACCAAATAGATGTTGCCGGACATTACACCGATGGCTGTTGTCTCTGGCCGATATAGTCTTTTGTGCTTCAATTAGTAAAACTCTTATGTGCTCGATATGACTCACTCTGATGAAGATTTTTTCACCGATATGTCCCTATGTCTTCGATCGGAAAGACACAAATGTGATCGCCATGACTTATTCCGGTGACCATTTTTTGCCGATAGGACCCCTGTGTCACTGAGACTGTAAATTGCATCATGTCGATGTGTACTACCAAATGAAATAACATCAGTAAGACTCTCCCAATGTCTTGCCGATAGACTGCAAAAGACACACGTTAGTATAAAATGCTTTATGGATCGGGGAGACCCTCACCATCTCTTGCTGATATGATTTATACTTTCAAATGCTCATGAACAAGTGAATTCAAGGGGACCAAATGATGAAAACCAACTAATGCATGGGAAAAATATTATGCAAAGCGGATTCATGAGCTTATGACATGGACATTTTGGAAAATCGTGAGCATATACAACTATAAAATTCTCAAAATTTTACAGTCCTAACAGTGGCTTCATCTGGGGATGAATGATTGTGAGATCATTGCAAGGATCCAGATTTCAGGGTGAGCATACCAAACTTTCAAGGTGATGGACTAGTGAGCAGGATGAAATGAATGGAAATGGATATGAACAAGACCCTAAACTATTGTACATGGAAAGATTTATTTTAAAAGAAGGAATATCAGGATTGTCCATGTACTGGAAATTCTTGTTCCTTTTATTTCCTAAACTACTATGCATGGAAAAAAAAATTAAGAGAATTTTCAAGAGTTGTCCATGCACTAGCAACCCTTAATCCTCTATATAGCTCAAGAGAAAAAATGCTTCAAGAATTTCCCATGTACAGGTAACTCATGTTCTTCACCAGTCATATTTTGCAAGTAATGCGAATCTTCACCTTTCTTGCCAACAACAACAAAGGGTCCTAACCATAAGGCTTCAAATTTCCCATGTTTTCCCTTCTCCTGACACCTTGCATTCCACATTAACACCATATCACTTTCTTCAAATTTTCTATCTTTTGCTTTTCTATCAAATAAATACTTCATTTTTGCTTGCAACTTCACATTCTAGTTTTGAGCTAATCTTCTTATTTTATCAAGCTCTACAGTTGCTCCATTCTTTCCTCCATCGGTTCTAGAATATCTATATCTTCGTGAAGAATAAAATTGTGAATTGGTAATAAATTTTGTAAAGGCATTCTAGCTTGTGTTCCATATACCAATTCAAATGGGGATTTTCCAATTGCCTTTTTCATAGTTATCCTATCAGCCCACACAACTAATCTCAATCTTGAATCCCAAGCCTTCTTATTCCCTCCTAGCATTCTCCTTATAATTTTTAGAAGACTCTTGTTACTAGACTATGCTTGACCATTAGCTTGTGGATGGTAAGGAGCTGCATAAGAAATAGTGATACCATATTTATTGCAAAAATCTATAAACTCATCAGATCTGAAACACATCCCATTATCAGTAATCAGTCTTATTGGTGCACCAAATCTGGTGACAATGTTATCCATTAAAAAATTGATCACAACTTTACTTGTTTTCTACTTGGTTGGGACTACCTCCACCCATTTAGTGAAATAATCAGTAGCTACCAGTATCCATTTATGTCCTCCACTTGGTTTCTCTTGTATCTCACCAATAAAATCAATACCCCACTAATGAAAAGGGGCATCAATCTGCAAAGGTCTGAGTGGTAAAGCTCCCTGATACTTCAGTTTCCCTGAGAACTTCTGGAACGCTTCACATCTTCTTACATATGAAAAGGAATCATTAAAAACTTTTGGCTAGTAATAATTTGCCCTGAGAATCTTATGTGCAGTTGTCTTTGCAAAATAATGGCCTCCACAGACTCCTTCATGCATCTCTCTCAAAACATGTTTGGCCTGTGACTCATCAAGACAAAGCAACAACATCCCATCCCTATTTTTCCAAAATAAATCACCTTCCATAAACACATATTTTGATGCTTGTAGCTTCAAGGTTCTTCTCTGATTATCACTTAATCCTTTAGGGCACTTCATGTATCTGAGGTAATGCATGATTTTTGTATACCAAGGAGTATGCTCTATACTTGCAACTGTATTTCCTTCATCTTATGCATTACAAATTTGGTTTGCTTCAACATTTGTTTCTACCATTAACTTGGCCAAACCCTAAACTCTTACTAACTTGGTGATTTGTATTTCCATATTGAATTCTTGAATTTTATTAATCCGCCTGCATCTCTTTCTTGTTACTTCTAATTGTGTCAAAATATCTTTAATAGCTGCATGAGGGACATAAGTAGTCACTTTAGCTCCAACAAGATACGGTTGAAAAGCTTTTATGGATTTCACCAATGCAAACACTTGTTTCTCCATTATATCATATTTCAATTATGACCCTTGCAATGACTTACTGAAAAAAGACACAGGCTGCTCATGACCTTCCTCATTCTTCTATAACATAACAACAACAATAGTATGCATTGAAGCAAATTAAAATATTTGAAAAGGTTTTGCAAAATTTGGAGATTTAAGGACAGGAGCTTCCTTGATGGCCCTTTTGATGGATATAAAAGCTTCTAATGCCTCTGCAGTCCATTCTATCTTTTGTCCCTTCCTTAACATCTTTGATATGGGCTTCACAATTTCAACAAAATTAGATACAAATCTCCTAACAAAATTGATCTATCCAAAGAATGATTGAATAGCTTTGACAGTCTTAGGAATAGGAATTTTATCTATTGCTCAACTCTCTCAAGGTCTATTCTAATTCCCTCGTTTAAAACAATTTGTCCTAAGAGTCTTCCTTTTGTGACTGCAAAATGACACTTTTTAGGATTCAGATTGATACCATACTCCAAAGCTTTGATAAATATTTTTTCAAGATGTTCTACATGGCCTTCATCCCTTTTTGAATAAGCAGTAAGGTCATCTTGGTACACAACCATGATAGCATTAATCAAATCTGCAAATGCTACATCCATAGCTCTTTGAAAGGTTGCACCTACATTTGTGAGACCAAATGGAATTCTCATATATACGTATGTTCCCCATGGGGTTGTAAAAGTTGTCTTGTACTGCTTAGATTCTTTTACTTTAACCTGATTATAACTAGAGAACCCATCCATCATAGATAACAACTCACACCCTGTTACTTTGTGTAATACAACTTCCATATTAGGTAGAGGATAATTTCTTTGATAGATGCCATGTTTAAATTTTTTAAGTCCACACATAATTTGATATCCCCATTCTTCTTTCTCATAGGAACCAGGTTTGAAACCCACGTTGAATGCCTAATTGGTTTGATAATACCCCCATCTCTAAGCTTTACCAATTCCTCCTACATTTTTGGTTCCAATGTTGGGTTAATAGGTCTTTGTCTTTTCCTAAATGGCTTTGCATCTAGCTTCAATGGGATTTCATGTTGAAACAAATCTTCCCAGTATTCCTTGAGATCTTCATATGACCATGCAAACACATGTTTATATTTTCTCAATAATGCAATCAACATTCTTTTAATTGTCGAACTTATTTTCTTTCCAACTTATACCTTTTTTGGTGCCAATTCAATCCCTAAATTGATTTCTTCAATGTCCTCTCTCATGACTGGTATTTGTTTCATAAGGGATCAATCATTCCC
>VDFB02252616.1:223397598-223472331 GCA_007258455.2 Sequoia sempervirens | reverse complement strand
GATCCCACATTCATCCATTTATCCTAATTCTCCATCACTCTCATCTACAAATAAGAGGCTCTAATTTGGATTTTGGATCCACAACTTCATTGCAAAATCACTATCTTCATATTTAGAGCTAATTTCATCCATTTCATCAAGTGTTCACAGTTTTCATGGTTTCATAGCTAGGTTATGCCAAAATTTCATCAAGGAGCTTCAATCACCAACAAATATTCATCAAGCTTACAAGGGATTGGAAAAGGTCTATTTTCCACATCAAAATGGTACCAATTCCCCCATGGGATTTAGAGTTTTCTTTCTTTAATAGGATTTAATAGCTTTCTTTGTTGTGTTCTTCATCTATTTCCTATTTTGTGCATTGTAAATGAATTCTATGGGAAATTTTGGTTTAACTTGCATATGAACCTAATTATGTGATTGTTTGTTGTGTTTTTCTATAATCAACATTCACATTTTGGTGCAAGGAGGGAAAATTTGAAGATATTAACACAGTTTTTGAGAAAATTTTGTTGTTTTCTTAACATTTTTGTGCCTACAAGAAACTATGCCCTATCAGTCTAGCGGTGCCATATAGCGATGCTACTAGTCTAGTAGCGCCATACAACAACACTACAAATTCCAAACTCTACCATTGAGATCTTCCCGCCCAGAAATTCAAATTTCCAAACTGTGATGCTTGACTCATTTTCTAAGCGACCGGCCAACTAAACTCCAAACTAGGCCACTTGGAAAAATAGAACTGCAATTGTGCTCACTGGCTTTGTTGCAGAGCACTGCAGGCAGTCCTAGCGGCACCATATAGCGTCGCTGACCTCTTCAAATTGCACCGCATATGCAGATTGTGCCATCAAAGTTGGGTAAAAGGAACTAATCAATTTAATAAATTAACACGTGTCTTTTCATTTTGGTTGCTTGTGATTACTAACTAGTTTTTGACCTCTTTTTCATAGTTCTAACCAATTTTTGTAGCGTGGCTTAATTGAAGGTGAAGGAGGGAGACAAAGACAAAGACTTCTATGAAATCATCATCTCATTATATCAAGTTTTTTTAAACACTTTTGGGAGAAATTATAATCCCTCCTCTAAGGATTTGCTATCTTTCATGCTTGTAGGACTCAATACATTTCAATTTGGGTTTAAAAATAACAAGACTTGAAAGGATTAAAAAGAGCCTTAGGCAACTTACTAGATTTTGTTTAAGGTTTAACAATTGAACAAGCAATTTTCACTAATCCTTTTGGTGCTTAAAAAGAATCCAATCATTGCTTTGAGGGATTAAAAATGAACATGTGCTTCTATTTTTTGTAATCTCTTATCCAAAATAATATCATATAAAATACGTATGTGCTTCTCTCACTCCTCACGGTGATCTTGAGAATCAAAAGGCTTTTTGTGATATTAAGTTGTATAAGTGATTACCTCCACACTTCAATTTGGATTCTTAAAATTGAACAAAATCTTGCAAGTTTGAGTGGGGTATATCGCATGTGTTCTCTCTTTGTTTTTCAACAAAGATCGATCAAACTACAGATGTACTTCCTCACTTTTGTCTATCTTTAGAGGTCCTTCCTTGTGGGAAAAAGTAATCACCCAAGGGAACGACCCAATCAGGAACACGCTAAAGCCAAATGACTTCCAACCGATATATAAGTGTGGGTACTTGAGGAAAGTTCAAGTATCACGAGGATTGTTCTGACAAGAAGGGAAACAATGGTCTCTTGCTGCATGGATGATCCCCCATGAATGAAATGCCTATATTAAAACCCTTTGTCTAAAAGACCAAAATCCTTAAATCTATTTATTGGTGCAAGAACGGTCATTCAGAAGCCACCCCACCATTTTATGGCTTTTAGTAGAGATGAGAAGTATGCCATGGGAGTTTTATGGGTACTAATGCTTGGCTGACCCAAGAAGCAAGTGCACTGTAAGGGGGAGCCTGTGTGGTCAAGCATCTAATCATCCACTGAAAGTAGGCGTAGCTAGATTTATCCAAGTGGGGATTCAACAAATATTTTCTCAATATCCATAGGGTTGTACATTTTCTTGAAATCAAAACACTTTTCTTGGATCTTAAACATTGGAAACAAACATTCAACATGATCATCAAATTTTAGACCCTTTAGGAAGCAAATATCTTTAAAAAAATTCAAGTGTTATTTCTTTTCCTAGGGATTCTATCCTTAGAGGCTTCTAAGCATTTGAATTTAAATCTCAATTTTCCCACTAAAGTCAACAATAGGGAACCTTTTCCTTAATTTCATTGATTTCCACATAGAGGACCTTGTGGGATGAGAATAAATTGGAACATTGGACATTTAGTTTGAAAACCTAATCAATAATTGTTTGTGGTAAAAGGAAGTCATTAAGAAAAGCTAAGAAACAATTGAACCCCACACATGTGCTCTTCCAAATGATTTCCCGAAAGATCAAAATCTAAAAACCAAAGTCCAAAGGCCTTAGTCAAAAATCTTGCAAGAAAAGGTTGTCTATGCTTTACAAGTTTATAGAAATATTAACCTTTAATTTTTACAAACGTGCATCAAGAAACAATCCAAATTTGTATTCATTTTACTATTGTCAAAATCCAAGTCTCTTTCAAAGGTTTTAGTATCTCACTTAGGAAGTATTAGCATGTTCTTCAACACCTTGGTCTAGTAAACAAAAGTCTTTCTAAGTGTCTTAGGGTCAAAATCAAAAGTCTCATCCATCCTCCAAACATCAAAATCCAAATTCACCTCACCAACAACTCTTGGAAATATTGAAAAAATCCTCTATGCTAAACTTTGGGCAAATCCTCTTGAAATAAAAAATAAATAAAAAATCCAAATCATCTTGTTTGACTATGTGTGTATAGATGAATCCTTCTTTACACACTTAGTCAAATTATCATCTTGTGGACAAGTTCACTCTAAGACAACATCTAACCTCTTAGAGTTTATGAGTTCATTATCCCAAATCAAAATCTAAATCAAATCAAATCAATCCAAAATCAAAATCAAAAATCAAAAAATCAAAGCATTAAATCCAAAGTCCTAAAGTTTAGTATCCCCTCATGGTTTCCTAAGAGTTCAAACATCCACCAATCCTCCATCCTTCATTATCACCATCATCATCCTTTTGATCCTCATTGTCTTAGACTTTATTTTTTGCACCTAAAGATTAGATCAATCCAAAGTCAAAACAACCCCCCGATCATCAATCAAAACATCATGCTAAATCATTCAATCTTACCATCAATATCGCAACAACAGATGGCAACTATCCAAGAACCCCAAGCAATCACAACACCATCCATAAACGTGGTCTCTCAAGGACCAAGCATATCAATTGCACCATCCATCACCCAAATACCTACCCTCAATACAATAGTACCCCTCATCACGGATATGAACACCATTCCAAATCCACCGCTACCACCTCCAAAATCAAACATGGCAAACCCATATAGCATCATGTTGCAAGTAGCTCAACAAGTAGCCTATCAAAAGGCACTCTAGCAAATTCAAAACCAACAAGCTACTCAAGCTGCTCAAAAAGTGCAAGCAGCTCAAGCTGCATAGCAAGCACAACAAGCACAACAAGCATAGCAGGCTACTCAAGCCCATACCTTATTACAACAACAGCAAGTTTCCCAAGCTGCACAACACACTCAAGCCACTCAAGTTGCTCAAGCCACATGGGCTGCATGAGTTGCCCAATAGGAGCAATCTCAAGTGCAAGCTCAAGCCTAGGAACAAGCCCAATACCAAGCTTAGCAAGCGCAAGTGCAAGCTCAATACCAAGCACAACTACAAGCAGCCCAACAACAAGCATATCAGAAATCCCTACAACAATACCAAGCACAACAAGAAGCAACATTACTAGCCCAACAACAAGTGTTGTTGGCATAGAAACAACATGACCAACAACAAGACCAACAACAAGCATTGTTGGCACAACAATATTAAGACCAACAATAAGTGTTGTTGGTGCAACATCAAATGCAGGAATATCAGGAAGCCTTGATCACGCAACAGAGCTTGCAACAAAACCCCACTAACACACCCAACACTCCACCCATCACTCAGACACCTTGACCACTTCAAAACACATTCACTCCACCCCCTGATCCACAAGATGACATGACAACACAAATCAAATTGCTATCGCAGCAAGTGTTCAATCTCCAATAAGGGAAAACAACAAAAACACCAAGCAACTTGTGTCCCTATTTGTTCAATAGGAGCCTTGCAATGGTACCATTCCCAAAGGGGTCTGAAATCCCTAAATTTGACTAATACTGTGGGATGGGAAACCCTAAAGATCCCATTAGGGAATTCCAGGTACATTGCATGGAGGTCACATATGACAATATGTATCTAATGCGGCTATTTCCTCGAACTTTGGCTGGTCCCACCATGGAGTGGTTCTCCTGCCTTCCTCCTACCATCAAAAAGTTCCAAGAGATCGTAGATGCATTCATAAAAAAAAATTCCTTCAATATATTTATGGATGTTAGTCTAGAGGAACCTTACATGCTTAAACAAGCTAAGGGGGAATCATTCTCTTCCTTCTTGCAAAGGTGGCGATCCAAGGCCAGTAGGAGAAAGTTGGATATGCTAGAAGAACAACAAGTTTGTACCATCATTACCAATCTTGAGAAAACCTTGGCATTTCATCTTAAGGTACAATGTATCACCACTTACGACCAACTGATCCCCAAGGAGGTTAGCATCAAACAAGCCCTTATTGCACAAGGGGGAACACCTACATATCAAGAAACCAAGACAATAACCCATCCACTAGCTATAATCAAAAACCTCACATGTGGGAAAGAAACAAAAATGTCACCAATGACGGTGTGGTGGATGCCAAGGTCATAATCAACGCTCTGAAGCAAAACACCCAAACCTACTAACAACCACAAAACAAAAATTGAAACAACACACAAGCTAATGCAATATCACAACCACCCAACAATCAGGTTAACAATCTAAATAATCAAGGAGTACCACCTTCACGAAATAGAAATCCCCCCAAGTGGAAGTACACTACCCTTGGGAAACTAATTGAAGCTATCATGAAGAAACTAATAAATGCAAATCTGGTCAAGATTCCCACTTATGAGAACTATCAGGAACCCCAAGTGAAACCATTGTGGTACAATGAGAATCACCTTTGTGATTTCCAAAAAATCACGGGGCACACAACAAACAACTGCATGAGGTTTAATAATCTAATCCAAGACCTCATCGATGACAAGATCATAAATGTTGAGCAACCAGCTAGGAATTAGAACTTAAAAATATACATGAATCCAATGTCGGATCATAACCAAGGGAACAACCATGGAAAATAAAAGTATTCCAATGTGAACCATGTGTATGATCATGTTGTCACATCCATTGATGAAATGGTCACTATTGTTAGCATCAACGAAGCCAAAGTTGATAGTGGAGTCACCACATGCGGTGGTAAATTCACCATTACTAGGGCATCACAGCCACCTAGAGCATCCACTTCAAATATGAGAACCATTCCTAATGGATATAATGTCCTAGACAAATTAAAAAGAACCCTAACTCAAATCTCCATCATGGAGTTGTTGAAGATATTGCCAGCACATAGGAAAATTCTAGAGGAAGTATTGGGTTCATCCATCGTCTCTGTAGATCTTAATGTTGACCAGTTCCAAGCTATGGTCAAAAATATCACCACCTAAGCTTCATAACATTCTTCGATCAGGACTTCCCCACACAACCATCCCATAATTGTGCACTCCACCTTGAAGTCTTGGTTCATAAAAACAAAGCCAAAAGGGTCTTGGTGGATGGGGGTGTAGGTTTAAACATCTATTCCCTCAAATTAATAAAGAATCTAGGATTCTCAGAGGATGCAATTGAAAAGGGCAAGAGCATCACCATCAGATCTTATGATAATCAGGAAAGAGTGTCTCAAGGCACTATTCAGCTTCCTATTCAAGTAAGGCCAACCATTATGGAAACCACATGTCAGGTCCTTAACCTTGATTTACCCTATAATATCCTTCTGGGGCATCCATGCATCCATTGGATGCAAGCAGTCACTTCCACATTCCATTAATGCATCAAGTTCCCATATCAAAATCAAAAGGTCACAATTCACGGTGATCCTAAGCCCTTTTACTATTGCAAGAATCTAGAAGCAAAATACTAAAAAATCGCCCAAGTCCCAAAGAACGATGAAGGCCCCACTACTCTATATGTAGACCCAACTACATTAGCCTCTACTTCTGAGACAAAGACACTTGCAATCCTTGATATATCTCAAATCAAGGTCATTATCCAAGACAACAGGTGTGGCATTATAGAATGAAGAAAATTTCCTTCATGATAAGAGAGTTACCTCAATCTCCTAGGACTCACCGGAAACCCCAACTAGCTGAAACACCATCCCATATGTTCAAAGTAAACCCCTCTAGATGCAAGTCTTGGGGGGATCTAAGTTAGGAAATTGTAGATGAAAGAGACATATCCAGTCTCCTATATCAAGATGAAAGTTCCATGCCTGACCTTCTGATGGATGAAAGCAACAAAGGTCTACAAATGATGCTTAGTATGGGCTATGACAAAAACAAGAAACTTGGGAAAAATGACAATAGCCTATTTGAACCCCTCATTCTAGAGAACTTGTGACTAAGAAATCTTGGTCTCGGATGTACCCCTCCAAAGGTGACCATACTTGGAAAAGGTGCCTCAATTAGAAAAGTCAAAACTCCCCCTCAACTATTAGCAGCCACCCTTCAATTACCAGTATCCACAGGTCTACCCTTAGACAACTTTACTTTTGACATAACTGATGTGTGTAGTAGTGATGAGGATCCCATAAATGACTTGCCTATGATTTTCAAAAATTCCTTCCTACTCATGATTAGTACCTTGTCTTTTGAGTCAGACCATCAAACCCATGAAATAAACCTAGTCTATCCCCAGCTCATCGATTACAACCAACGAGGACCACCAATTCTAGACACTTTTGAAAATGATGAGGCACTCTCAAAATTCATGGGATTACAAGATACGGTACCATATGGAGATCACAAGGCTAGGTTTTACATCATACTAGACACACAGGCCTATTACAGGGAAACGATTGAATCCTTCAGTTGAAAAGTGAAAATCTAAGAATAATCTCTAGGTGTTTGAGTGAAAACCACACTATGGCACTCTCTAGCCCAAAAAATAGTAAAAATAAAGGATGTATCCAATAGTGAAAAACTCTTTGAGGAACTGGAGGATGAAGGATTCAATATTCCTCTTAGTGTAATTCATCAAGAGAATTCATCAGTAATAGCCAAGAGGTGCAATCCAGTCAACTTAGGGACAGAGGAACTACCACACATAACATTCTATGCAAAGTCACTTCTCACAGAAGAGCAAGAACTTTTGGTTGCATTCCTGAAAGAAAGAAAGATAAAATTTGCATTGACCTATGTTGAAATGCCTGGGCTTGATCCAGAGGTTCTAGTTCATCACCTAATTGTATACCCTGAAGCAAAGTCGATCAGACAAAATCTTAGGAAGATAGATCCTCAAATAGCATTATTAGTCAAAATGGAATTGCAAAAGCTCCTAGATGCAGGGTTCATACAGCCGATAGATTATCCAGAATGGGTCTCAAACCTTGTACCTTTTTTAAAGCCAACTAGGGGCATTCACATTTGCATAGATTTCATAGACCTCAACAAGGGATGTCCCAAAGATGACTTTCCACTTCTAAACATTTACATGATCGTGGATATTACGGCAAGACATGAGATGCTATCGTTGATGGATAGGTTCTCAGGCTACAACCAGATCATGATAGCTAAAGAAGACCAACATAAAATGGCCTTCACTTGCCCATGGTGGACATGTTGTTAGAATATGATGTCATTCCGGTTGAAGAATGTGGGGACCACCTATCAAAGGGCCATGACACTAATCTTTCATGACATGATCCAGAAAACTATGGAAGATTATGTGGATGATATATTGGTGAAATCAAAGAAAAGATGACATCACATAGCCACATTGGGCTCCATGTTTGATAGGTTGGAGGAATATAAAGTCAGACTCAATCCAAAGAAGTGTGTCTTCAGAGTACAGTCAGGGAAACTCCTTGGGTACATTGTGTCCATGAGAGGAATTGAGATAGATCATGCTAAGGTCAAAGCTATTCTTGAAATGGAGGCACCTAAAACACTAAAAAAACTAAGGGGTTTACAAGGAAGACTCTATTACATCTGTTGATTCATAGCACAACTAGCAGACAAGGTTGTCCCCTAATATCATCTACTCTACAAGGGGGTAGCACACAAGTGGGATGAAAAGTGTGATCAAGCCTTCAGCAAGATCAAGGAGTATTTACTTACACTACTAGTCCTTATGCCACCAATTCCAGGAAAGCCTTTGATCTTATACATATCTGCAATAGAAGCAACTCTCGGTGCTCTCCTAGCATAGCACGATGAAAATGGAAAAGAGAGAGCTATCTATTATATCAACAAAACTATGGTGGGCCATAATTGAACCATACATCCATTAAGAAATTCTATCTAGCAGTTGTATTTGTAGCACAAAATTTCAAACACTACATGCTAGCCCATCAGATAAAGCTTATCACAAAGATATACACCCTTAAGTACTTTGTTTCCAAAGCAATGCTTACAGGGAAAACAACCAAAAGGGTTATGATCCTCACAGAGCATGACATTGAGTATGTGGAGTGTAAGGCCATCAAAGGACAAGCAATTGTAGATTTGTTGGCAGAGGCACCGATATACTCAAAGAATCCACTTGTCTCAGAATTCCCCAACTAATCAATCTTCAACCTAAGGGTAGCGGATCACTGGAAAATGTACTTTGATGGATCCTACATGCAACATGGATCATGAGCAACGATCTTCTTCATCACTCCACAAGGGGATTGCATTCCAAAATCATACAAGCTATCGTTCCCTTGCATAAATAATATAGCAGAGTATGAGGCTCTTGTCATAGGGCTAAGAATAGCAGTACATTGGAAGATAATGGGACTAAAGGTCTACGGAGACTCACAACTCATAATCAATCAAGTCAACAATGAGTATCAAAAAAAGGACGACAAGGTGAATCCCTACAAGAAATTGGTGGAAAGTCTTAAGGAGTTCTTCATTGATAGCACATTTGAGCAGCTACCAAGAGCAAACAATAGAGCAAGAAATGCAATGGCTACAATTGAATCACTCCTAGAAATCCCATGTGACATCCCAAAGAAAGAATTCCTCATAGAGCAACTTCTCATGCCTATGTTTGAGGTACCAAAGTCTGAATTTATGTGCAAAATCGTTGGTCTCAGTGATCCCTGGTACCATGATATATACACTTATCTAAGAATAGGAGTCTTCCCAGCTGACATAACCCCGAACCTCAAAAGAGCCTTTGTCAAAAAAGCATCCCGTTTTGTGATCCTAGGAGGTAACCTTTATCGTAGAAGCATTGAAGGAACCTTGTTATGTTGCCTAAACACTAAGGAGGAATTGACTTCCTTAACTGAGGTACATAATGACATTTGTGGTTCACACTCGAGTGGTATGACCTTGGCCAAGAAATTGCTTAGGATGGGGTACTATTGGCCTAGAATGGAAAGAGAAGGACATGACTATGTTAGAAGGTGTATACAATGTCAGCAGCATGGGGACCTCATCCATGCACCAACTCAAGAGCTCCACCCGATTATCACTTCTTGGCCCTTTTCACAATGGGGGCTTGATCTCATTGGAAAAATCACCCCCACTTCATCTAGTGGACACAAGTTTATTATCACTATTACTGAATATTTCACCAAGTGGGTGGAAGCCATCCCCATGACTTATATCATTGAAAAGAAAATATCAAAGTTCATCCTGAACTACTTAATTTCTCGTTATGGTGTCCCTCAAGCCATTATCTTAGATAATGGGACACTTTTCAAGAATTAGGATGTTTGTGACCTATGCCACAAGTTCAAAATCCAACATCACTTTTCCACTCCATGCTATCCCAAAGGAAATGGCCAAGCTAAGGCTACAAATAAGACCATCCTAAAAATCCTCAAGAAAATGGTCAATGAAGCTGGTTGTGATTGGCACCTTCAATTGAATCTCGCCCTATGGGCCTATCAAACAATTATTCACACACCAATAGGTGCCACCCAATTCTCCCTGGTCTATGGATCATAAGCCATATTACCCATCGAGATCGAGCTCCCATCACTGAGAATATCACTACAAAATCTATTCACAAATGAAGAATACTAAGTATCACGACTGAATGAGCTAGAGCTACTGAATGAGCAGCATATGGATGCCTCAAACCATTTGTAGGTGTCTCAAAACTTACTCAAATGGAGCTACAACAGGAAGATCAGGAGCCAAATCTTTGGTAGGAGAACTTGTGTTGAAGGAGAATCAGAAGAACTTTCCAAATCTAGATAGCAAAGGTAAATTTGAACCCAATTGGTTTGGACCATTCATCATCACGGTGAGCTACAAGTTAGGGGAATATCAGCTATCAATGTCGAAGGGGAACCTCTATAGGAGCCCATGAATAGCTCCCATCTCAAAAAAATTTATGCCTAATCCTTCAAGGTATAAAACCAAAAACTAAAAAAAATCAAAAAATGTCCTTAAAAAATGGTAAAAAAAAATTAGAAAAAGGATTGAAACAAATAGTAAAGAGAAAAATCGTCCTCTAGTGAAAACCACTTCTGTGGCACTTTGGGCAAGTACCTTGGTGAAAACTTGGAAAATAGGGCACCTCGTAAATAAGCACCTTCCATCCACCAGGACCTCCATGACTCATTCTGCATCATCTATCCATTACACTTCCATCATCCATCGCATTCCATATCTCCATCTATCACCCGTCTGAATCTAAATCTGCATCTACATCATAGGTTGATCCTATGTTTGCATCATGATCCCTCCTAGTACTACTCGGCCCATCCTCAATGTCAGTTTGTCCTACCTTTATCGTAGTAGTCTATTGCATTTTGCTAGAGGCATGTTCTCTTCAGATTGGATTTGTGTATATTCAGGAAGTCTTCCTCAAATATCAAAAAATCCAAAAATAGTCATAAAATCAAAAAATCCAAAAACATTCAAAACATATCAAAATCCAAAAACAAGTCAAAAAGTCAGTCAAAAATTCAAAAAATAGAGTTGTCTTGTAGAACTACATCATCTCTGAGCTTTGAACATAGGCAAGGTTGATCTTTCATCATCCCCTGAGACACTTAGGTCAATCCTTTAGGAGTTTGTCATAATAAATTGGCAATCCATTTGTTCATATCTCATCAATAATCTAGTTTGTGTCAGTCGAACTATGTGTTCTCTACGTGTGTAGGAAAGGCTAATCTGTTGATCAGCCCCTAAGGCCCCTAGGATAAGTCTTTAGGTTAGTCTCTTGGTCAAACTCTCATAAAACCTTAAAACAGTGGAAAATTTGGAAATCAAAACATTTGTAAAACCTTGAAAATACCAAAAACAGCCTCAAAACATTTCAAAACTCCAAAAACATCCAAATATTTGAAAAAATTCATCAGCCCCATCTCGCTTTCACCTGCAATAAACATTCGCTCATAATAAATCATCATCACCCCCAACCTTTGGTAAAATAATTAGAAAAAATTCTAGCAAATCAAAAGTGAAAGCTTAAGCATCAAGGTCTTAAGTCTGGGTTAGTATGTAAACAAGTTGGTCAACTCTTTGTGTCAATAGAATATCATCCAATTAGTCCCAAATCAATCATTTGATAACATCATGTCCTAGGATGCATCCTTCCTACAATGGACATCAACATCAAGCATCACCGTAGTTTAGTCTTGGCTAGCGGTATTGAAGAACATTAGCTTGTTTGTTTACTTTACCTGTCTTTTTGGCTTATCTTATTGTGCTCATTTCGATGACCTCTCAATGATGTCCAAACAAAAGGACTTAGAGAGAAAGGAATGGGGCAATGGTCATTATCTTTTTATCTATTGTGCTTGTTGGATATGCTTGTAATATAACCTTGGTCATGTGTGCTTTGTTTGGTCTATAGGGAGGGTGTTTTAGGTGTCTTTTTGACCACATAGGAAGGCTTTCCTTTCTATGCTTTGGCCCGAGATGTTTGAAATATTTGAACTATAGTCTGAATAATTTTTTACGTGTCAGGTGTGAACAGGAGTGCTCTTATCTAATTGTCAATTCAAAGTCCATCACACTAGGTGCAACACCATCCTAGTTCTTTATACCTTGATGCATCGTGCCTATGTGTATTATCAAACATAAGGTAAATGGCCCTTTTAAAATCCCAATTCCTAGTAAGAAAATCATCATCATCATCGTCGTCGTCGTCGTCGTCACCATCTGTTGACTTGTTGGATTCTCTTCTTTCTTCTATCTTCTTTATGTGCTAACATGGTACCATGGCAGTCAATCATCATTGTTATTGCACCCATCCTGCATCCACAAACCATCAGCATGATGCACATCATATCATGACATATAGGAAACACTAATCATCTCACATGCATTGTATTTCATCATTTGCATCATAATATAGATTGGTTATTCTAAGCATTTCATGAACCATACATTTGCATTCATTGCATAAGCATAAAGGAATCATCACATGGTAATTATTAACTCATATCATATACATCATCAAAGCATCCATTACATCATCACATATACATCATAATATCATTCATTTGCATTAGTTACATAATCATAGAACATCACATACATAGCATCCATTTGCATCAACATATAAACATTATTATACCATGTACACCATATCATATCATATACATAGGCATCATCATTAAATACATCAACATCATTACAAAAATGCATCATCGCATCGTATCATGTGCATCATCATGTCATCCATAAATGCATTGTCGTATCATACATGAGAAAGATAATGAAAAAGAAAAGATATCATCTCATACATTTTATCATCACCATCCATTAGGTGCATAATATAGATTTGATAGCCTAAGAATTTTGCATATCATAACATTTGCATTATCCATACATCATCATAAAAGTGCATAGAAAAGATACTAAAAAAGGAAATGCATCCATAAATCACTACATCACATCATAACATCATACATCACATTGCATCACATATAGATCATCGCATATAGAAAGTAAAAAATGCATTGTAATGCATAAATAAAGATAGGACACATCATCACATTAGAATGAATCATCTCATATATCAAAATAATAGTACATTGTCATGGTATAAAAGATCAGGATCAAGTGTATAGTACAATCAATACAAGTACAATCACCTACTGGGCTATCAAAAATGAGCCCATGGATCTCAAAATAATAGTAAAAGAGCTAGCCTTGTTGGTTGCTGCCCTTGCCACCTAACCTCTCCCCATGCTCCTCTGGAGGACTATATCCTATCTACTACAAATAATCTGGGACCCATACTGGTAGAGGTATGACCTAGTGATAGTGCACATGATAATACTCGGGCGCCTCCAAGGGTGTAAGTGCTCTTCTAGGTTTGCTTGCACCAACCAGTTAGGCAGACTTCCCTTTGTCTTCACCCAAGAACCTAATAGCCTCAAGGTTCTGATTAGGCTTAGGTAATTAACTAAGCCCTAGTGTAACTCTTCCTCAAGAGTCTCACTCCTTGTGCTTAACCTTGGAGGACTTAACACCATTTGCATTTGTAACCTGTCTCCTACACTTAGAAGGATTTAAGTGCCATCTTCACTCTCAACCTTGAACTGCTTGCAGGGGTGTTTGATACATTGAAAATATGCCAAACACATCCATTTGATTGCATCTTGGAGGGTCTTCTATTTCCACACTTACCGATTTCAAGAACTTGCATTGGTGAGGCCTAATTCCTTGTAGCCCTTACCAGTCACCTTTTTGCTTTTCCTGCTCAAAACTTCCAAACAACCTGGCAAATAAATTGCACTTTCTAATACCCTTTTGGAACCTTTAAATGATTCACAGGATCTCAATTCCCTGTGCCCTCCGTACAGTGGTCTCCTATGATCTAGGGTAAACAGGGCTAATAGGCCTAATTCCAAGGGTTTTACTATTTACTCATTCAAATCTCCTTCAAATGGATTGGTTGAAACTTCAATCCTTCTATCATACCTAGATATGTCTAAATCCAACCTGGAACCGTACTTTTCCCGTACTGTACTTCTTTCCCCTACCTGTTCACATCAATCTTTGATTACCAAACCTCTAACTGGGTAGTAAGAACTCACCTAGGGTTTGGTTTTGAAAGCAAATGCTCGATTCCCTATAACTCCTACTGCTAAATATTTACAGTTTATTGGCTCCCCTATCATATCCATCCAATCTTAGGAAGATCCCGTGGTTAGATTTTATGGGGGAGCCATGAAAAGACTGTCTACTCAAAACAGGAACAATAAACCCTCTAGACCTTAAACTATGAACTCACAACACTATTTAGCTTAAAATAACCCAATCACAGAATGGAAAATGCTTGAAACTACCCTGCAAACACAAATCTAAAGCCAAATCAATATATACAATTCAGTAGATATCACTGTTTCTTTAAAACACACGGGTAACACAAAAATTGCAGAGCTTTCTCTATTCACATAAAACAAAAACTTGATTACAATGGACTCCTTCCACGCCTTGCATTTTAGCCACACCTTACATAGATGCCTTTTCCCATGATTCAAGGGATGTTGGTCGATCCCACACTCCTAATTTTGAGGGGATCCAAGACAACTAAATTGCATGCAACCTGACAAATGTTGTCATGCAATTTTGCAACAATATTTGCAACTTCCCATCATTGTGTCCTCTTCCTGACTTCTAGGACCTCTAACTCCTTGATCTCGAACCATCAACTCCCTTAACTGCCTCTTGGCATCTTGCTAACAATAAGGATGTGTTTAGAACACAGTTAAGGCTCAACTTTCAAATTAACCTACTAAGCTAATTTAAGCAAAAGATACTTAACAAAGACTAATCTATGGTGACCTTAGTCCTAATGACTAATTTACTTATTCCATACACAAACAAGACCTTCTAAGGTCCAAAATAAACACACCAATACCCTGACTTGGCTAAGGTCAGGTACAAGCCAAAATTGATCATATAACCAAAATGGAGGTTAGCCTAGGTGCTCCTGCACCATCCTCCCCAAAACAAAATATTTCAATCCACCCTTGGATTGAGCAAGTTGAGATCAATGCCCAACTTCTTGAACTCTGATTCCTTGATCCACACTACATCAGCATCAGGTTGACCATGCCTTTTAATCAGATGTTCTTTGTATTCTTTGGTTCTAGTTCTCTTGTAGACCCTGGTATCCAATACATTGTCAGCTTGTTTGACTGTAGCAGAAGGCAGTTTGAGTTCTTCCATATCTTGGATGAATTCATTGAGACTTTTATCCAGGTCTGGTGGTGGCCCTTTGTAGTGAACCAGATCTGCAATGTTAAAAACAGGGGACAGTCCATTGTCATCCGGTAGCTGCACTTTAAAAGCATTGTTTCCATATTTTTCTAAGATAGGACAGGGACCTATCCTCTTCATTTGCAACTTGTTAGGAACCCCTTTTTGCAATCTAGACTTGTTTAGATGTACCATCACCAAGTCTCCAACATTGAACTGAACTTCTTTCCTATGCTCATCCACCTTGGTCTTATGCTTCATATTGTTTTCTGCCAATGTCTTCCTGACTGTATCATGAATCTCCTGCATTGCATAGGCAAAATCATCAACATATCCACTTCCCTTGACTCCATCCTTTAAGTCTCTTAGCTCGTAGACACCTCTAGGATGTAATCCGTAGACAATTTCAAAGGGACTCTTCCCTGTTGATCTGTTTACAGTGTCATTGTAGGCATATTCAGCTTGCCCAATCAACTAATCCCATTGTTGACCATACTCCTTGGCCAAGCACCTTAAAAGATTTCCAAGACTTTTGTTTACAACTTCGGTCTGACCATTAGTTTGGGGATGGTATGCAGATCCAAAGGATAAATTAGTGCCCAATCTCTGCCAAAGTGTCTTCCAAAAATGGCTCATGAACTTGGTGTCTCAGTCTGATACAATGCTGTTTGGTAATCCATGTATCCTTACTATCTCTTTGAAGAAGAGAGAAGCTATTTGACTGGCATCATTGGTAGTTTTACATGGCACAAAGTGAGCCATCTTGCTGAATCTGTCCACAACCACATAAACACTGTCCATACCTTGCCTTGTCTTGGGTAATCCAACTACAAAATCCATACTCAAGCATTCCCATGGCCTAGTAGGGATAGGCAATGGTTGGTATAGGCCTGCATTTGAAGAAGTACCCTTGGCCTTTTGACACACTATACAACTTTCCACATACCTCCTCACATCTAGGTTCATCCTTGGCCAATAGTAAAACCTTTGAACAAGTTCTTGAGTCTTTGTGATCCCAAAGTGTCCACTCAATGCACCATTATGTTTTTCTTGTATCAAATTCTCTCTAATGGAGCCTCTAGGAACACATAGTTGATTCCCTTTAAACAAAAGATCACTTTGCAAAGTATATTCAGCATATTTGCTATGAAAATGATTCTTGTATTCAGCACATACCTTATAGATGTCTGCAAAATCTTCATCATCTGCATATAGATCCTTGAAATGATCTATTCCCATGCTCTTCAACTGAATCTCTTGAATGGTGAGGACTCTTCTACTCAAGGCATCTGCCACCTTGTTGAGAACTCCTTTCTTGTGCTTGATATTGAAGGTGTAAGCTTGCAGGTACTCCACCCATTTCATGTGTCTGTGACTCAACTTCTCTTGTGAATTTAGGAAACTAAGTGCTTGGTTGTTTGAATACACTATGAATTCCTTGGGAAGCAAGTAATGCCTCCATTTCCTTAGAGCCTGGACCAATGCATACATCTCAAGGTCATAAGAAGAATACTTCTTCTTGGCTTCACTTAACTTCTCTGAATGAAAAGCCACCGGTCTGCCCTCTTGACTGAGAACAGCTCCAATAGCCACATTGCTTGCATCACACTCTATAGTGAAGAGCTTCTCAAAGCTTGGTAACACCAAAACAGGTTGGGTAGCTATCTTTTCTTTCAACAACTCAAAACTTTTGTTAGCTTGCTCATTCCACACAAACTTAGTCTTCATTCCTCCTTTAATGGTATCCAACACAGGAGCACAAATAGCACTAAACTATCTTATGAACTTCCTATAGTACTGAGCAAGACCATGAAAGCTTCTTACCTCTGTTGCTATCTTTGGAGTAGGCCAATTGAGGATGGCTTCCACTTTGTTGCTATCCATCTTCAAGTTGCCATGTGATAGCACAAACCCAAGGTACACCAGCTCTGTTTTGATGAACTCACACTTTTCCTAATTGATCATTAATTTCTCCTCCTGTAGCTTCTTGAAAATCAACTCTATCTATTTGAGGTGCTCTTCTTTTGTTTTGCTATAGATCAGTATATCATCAAGATACACTACTACAAATTTTGCCAATGTAGTCTTTGAGAATTTCATTCATGAGTCTCAAGGAATGTGGGAGGGGAATTAGACAATCCAAATGGCATAACCAGCCACTCATATAGACCCTCATTGGTTTTGAAGGTTGTTTTCCACTCATCTCCCTCATGTATTCAGATTTGGTAATAACCACTCTTTAGGTCTATCTTAGTATAGTACCTTGCTTCACCTAGACAATCCATGAGGTCTTCAATCCTAGGGATAGGGAACCTGTACCTAATGGTTATCTTGTTTATTGCCCTGGAGTTAGTATAAAGCCTCCATTCTCCTCCCTTTTTAGGTGCTAAGATAGTGGGTACTGCACATGGACTGATACTTTTCCTAATGAGACCTTAGTTTAGGAGTTCTTCTACTTGTCTAGCTATTTCCTCATTTTGTTGAGGGGTCATCTTGTAGGCTGCCTTGTTTGGTAGGGTAGCCCCTAGTATCAAGTCTATCCTATGACTTATGGCTCTTTTAGGGGGTAATGTTGTTAGTTGACCACTACTCACAATGCCTTTATAGGTCTACAACATTTTCTATATTTCCTCTGGTAACTCTAGCTTTTCAGCTGCTTTCTCATTACTCTCCTCTCTTGGTTTTAACATCACTGCATAGCCAACTCCTTCTCTTTCTTCCAAGGCTTCTAAGAACTCTTTTTCATCAACCATGAGCAATTTAGGACCTACTGTTTGCACCTCTGTATCTTATAGCAAAGACTAAATTTTGAATGTTACCTTGTCCTTCTTGAAAGTGTAAGAGTTCTTGGCTCCATCATGCACACTACAATAAACTGCTATAGTCTACCTAGAAGCTGTGTGACATGCATCCATAGGTAATACATCACACAAGACTTTGTCCTTGTACTTACCAATTGAGAACTCCACCCATGCTTGTTCATTCACCAAGACATGCTGACCCTTATTGAGCCATGTGACCTTGTAAGGATTGTTGTGGGGTATCCTTGTCAACTTCAGCTTGCTGACTGCCTCCTTTGACACAATATTGTTATGACACCCCCGAGTCAATGATAACTCTACACACTTTCCCCATCATCTTAAATTTGATCCTAAATAGGACCCTCCTTTGGCTTGGTTCTTTCACCCCATTCCTTTGATCAAAGTTCCCATCATGAGGTTCTCACCTTCCTCAGAATTCGATGGTACTTCAGAATGTTTCTCTGCTGCAATTGTCTCATCATGAACTAGATTAGTTCTCTTGTCACCTCCATGAGAAGTACTACCTTTCTCTGGACATCTATAGGCCGGGTGTCCCATTTGATTGCAGTGGTAACACTTCATATTGGCAAAGTAACTGCCCCTTCCTTGTCCACCACTTCTTCCTCTAGAGCTAGAGCCTCTTCCTCTACCACCTCTACTAGAGCTTCCTTCTTGCTGCTCAGGGTACCTGACTTCTCCTTGAGCCCTTGGTTCTGAACTCCTTCCACCATAGCCACCTCTTTGTCCTCTGTTGTCTTTTCCTTTACCCGTACTTTTGGAGGTCTGCTCTTGCTTCTTTTTGCCTTTCTCTTCTATCTTTAAGGCCATTTGATAACATTGGCGGATGGTTTTGAAGTTCACTAAGCTCATATCTTCTTGAATAGACCATTTAAGCCCATTCAAATACCTTGCTAGCTTGATGCTTTCATCTTCAACCACCTTTGATCTGAGGCACAATTTTTGGAACTCCTCGGTGTATGTTTGGACATCCATATCTTTTTGTCTAAGGTTATGTCTCCTCCTATGCAACTGGACTTCATAGTCATCAGGTAGGTAGGTCTGCTTGATCTTGGTTACCATGCCTCTCCATGTAACTATAGGACCCTTTCCTTCTTTCTCTCTTTCAGCTTGCACAAATTTCCACCATGTGAGAGTTGCACCTCTCAACCTTGACTTGGCCACCTTACCTTTTGGGCTTCTGTTATACCATCACATTCAAAGTGATTTTCTATACTCTCAATCCAGTCCACAACTGAATCAGGGTCCATTTGTCCACTAAATAGTGGCACTCCTTCCAAAGCTTTGCCACTTAAGGCCTGCAGTGCCTTCAAGAAGGGTTCTTCAGAAGGACAGGTCAGGTTTTGGAGCTTCCTCCTCCAAGTCCTCTTCTTTTTCCTTTGCTTCCTTCTTCCTTCAGTTCTATCTTATCCTTTATTTTTTCTGCTGTTTCTTGGACTTCATCCAAGAGCTTCTCCATTCGAGACAACCTTTCTCTTAGCAACCGGTTATCCTCCTCTTGCTCTTCTACCTTCTTAGCTAACTCAGCATTAGTCACCATGGTTCTTTCTTCCTCTGGTGTGTTCTCTCCTACTGACTCAGTGGGTTGCAACATCAATCACAAGCCTTGATCAAATGTTGCTCTGATACCAATATGGTGGAAGTGCTCTTCTAGGTTTGCTTGCACAAACTAGTTAGGCAGACTTCTCTTTGTCTTCACCCAAGAACCTGACAACCTCAAGGCTCATATTAGGCTTAGGTCATTAACTAAGCCCTATTTAAACTCTTCCTCAAGAGTCTCACTCCTTGTGCTTCACCTTGGAGGACTTGACACCATTTGAATTTGTAGACTATCTCCTACACTTAGAAGGATCTAAGTGCAAACTTCACTCTTGACCTTGAACTATTTGTAGGGGTGCTTGATACATTGAAAATATGCCAAACACATCCATTTGATTGCATCTTGGAGGGTCTTCTATTTTCACACTTACCGATTTCAAGAACTTGCATTGGTGAGGCCTAATTCCTTGTAGCCCTTACCGGTCACCTTTTTGCTTTTCCTGCTCAAAAATTCCAAACAACCTGGCAAATAAATTGCACTTTCCAATACCCTTTTGGAACCTTTAAATGATTCATAGGATCTCAATTCACTATGCCCTCCGTACAGTGGTCTCCTATGATCTAGGGTAAACAGGGCTAATAGGCCTAATTCCTAGGGTTTTACTGATTATTCATTCAAATCTCCTTCAAATGGATTGGTTGAAACTTCAATCCTTCTATCATACCTAGATATGTCTAAATCCAATCTAGAACCGTACTTTTCCCATACTGTACTTCTTTCCCCTGCCTATTCACATCAATCTTTGACTACCAAACCTCTAACCGGGTAGTAAGAACTCGCCTAGGGTTTGGTTTTGAAAGCAAATGCTCGACTCCCTATAACTCCTACTGCTAAATATTTACAAATGATTGGCTCCCCTTTCATATCCATCCAATCTCAGGAAGATCCCGTGGTTAGAGTTTATGGGGGAGCCATGAAAAGACTGTCTACTCAAAACATGAACAACAAACCCTCTAGACCTTAAACTATGAACTCACAACACTATTTAGCTTAAAGTGACCCAATCACAGAGTGGAAAATGCTTGAAACTACCCTGCAAACACAAATATAAAGCCAAATCAATATATACAATTCACTAGATATCACTGTTTCTTTAAAACACACGGGTAACATAGAAATTGCAGAGCTTTCTCTATTCACATAAAACAAAAACTTGATTACAATGGACTCCTTTTTTGCCTTGCATTTTAGCCACACCTTACATACATGCCTTTTCCCATGATTCAAGGGATTTTGGTCGATCCCACACTCCTAACTTTGAGGGGATACAAAAATAACTAAGTTGCATGCAACTTGACAAATGTTGTCATGCAACTTTACAACTTTTTGCAACTTATCATTATGTCATGATCCTAAATCTTAGGACCTCTACCTCCTTGATTCTGAGCAACCAACCTCTTAACTACCTATTGGCATCTTTCTAACAATAAGGATGTGTTTAGAACACATTAAAGGCTCAACATTCCAACATAAGCTATTAAGGCTAGTTAAAGCAAAGATAAACAACAATGATTAAACTAAGGTGACTTTAGTCATAGTGACTAACTCACCTATTCCACACACAAGCAAGACCTTCTAAGGTCCAAAATAAACACACCAATACCTTGACTTGGCTAAGGTCAGATACAAGCCAAAATTGATCATATAACCAAAATGGAGGTTAGCCTAGGTGCTCCTGCACCAAGGCACTAGGGCATCCCTCTCCCTTTTCCCTCCACTTAGACAGCCCATTCAACCTTTTTCAGGTTGGGGCATCAATCCCTACCACTTTCTTCATCACCGACATTTTATTTTTCTTCGAAACATTGTTATTCTAACAATATTTCGAAGAGGGGCAAAATGTGGACACCCAAATTTGATCACGCCCATATGATCAAATTTACCTTTTTATTCATCAATTCGGTTAATATTAATTTATTTAATTAATATTAAACTCCCACAGAAGATTTTTAAAGTATTTAATTTAATAATTAAACACTTTATCTAGTACCTTTCTTCTCTCTAAATTAAATAAATACACCAATTTATTTAATGTAGTCATTTTAATCATTTTGAATTAAAATCAATTTAAAATTCTTTTTTCTCTCTCCTTGTCACATCCTCCATAATCCATCTCTAATTTGGATTAATTCAATTAATTCATAATTAGGGTGTGCATCCTCTTAATCAAGGATTAATGTCACATCCTCCTACATTTGCCACTTGTCACTAATCCTCCATTGATTATCATAATCAAGTATTTGCACAACTTTAATCAAAGTCATTAACCATTTTTAGCACCACTTTTTAGTCAATCTTTCCATATTTCCTTTATGGGCATTGACCCTCTTTCGTATGTGAATTTTTAATTCACTTTTATTCATCCTATGTCTCTCTCCTCCCCATGTGAATTTTTAAGTCATATTTTATCTTTCCAAGGCTTCTAGAATGTTTGATATGTCACCTCATGCACATGTGACCAATTCCCACCTTTTTAGAGACCCTCTCTTATCCATTAGATTCTCCTATGAATGTGAATTTTTAATTCACATTTATTTCTCCAACCTCTTTCTCTTTTCCTATGGAGATTTTTGAGAAATTCCAAAATTCTTCAAGTGTCATTTTCACTCCCATTTTGGGATAAGAAGTTCTTTTTTAAAGAAATATTCTTACTCCCCAAGGTACTTGGAAGGTACTTGTCCTTCCTCCACATCATGTACCTCCCTTCCACATCACCTACACATCATCCTACCTTTAACCACTTCACATTCCACATGTCAAAATGTGAGAGCTTGTGAGTCCTCAACTCACCTTAGCCCTCCATCTTGGCCTTGTTGGATAAATACCAACCATTGAATTCTCTAGAGAATTCATGTTTCTCTATAAATACCCCATCCTCTAAGGCATTTCTAACACTTAGCCATTTTGCAACTAAATGCTACCATTTTGTGCACTCATTTAGCCATCAATCTCATCCATTTTCATTTGCATCTAAGCACATAGTTAAGCCTTGCATTTATCCATATCAAGAGCCATCAAGGAGCACACAAATCAAATCAAAATCAAGGGTCAACCAAGGAGTTTCAGCTGCAAAAAGGAGGTATATTTGTTTAACATCATTTTACACTTTCTTCTTTGCTTTTACAAATTTTTTAGGCTAATCTTGAGGTGTTTCCTTATGTTTTTCCATTGCATTTTAATTGCTTAGAAAGGGTTAGACATTTCGGTATCACAGTCTCATCTTCTCTCACACATCTCCTCATGAAATGGTCTAGTCTAGTATAAAACAAACATCCAGCAATCCAAGAGAAAGGAAAATATTTTTCAATGAGTGCCCTTTTCTCTTTTGGAGAGAAGTGAAAAGGAACTCTTCCTGTGACTAAATAATTGCCTATGTCAGCATACCAGGGTGTTTTTATACGGAGGAAGAATAGATTCTCATCAGGGAAAGAGTCATCTATGGGTTTATTGTCTTCTGATGTAGTTAGTCTTGAAAGAAAATCTACAACAACATTGGCCTTCCATGGCTTATCCACGGTGGTTATATCAAACTCCTGCATCAATAATAACCATCTTTCCAACCTACCTATGATCAAAGGTTTATTCATGAGATATCTAATGGCTTCATAATCAGTGTGCACAAAAAATTGGTAGTTTGTTATGTAATGTCTGAATTTGATTAGTGCATAGATTACTTCCAACATTTCTTTCTCTGTCACTGTTTAATTGAATTCAGCTCCTTGTAAATTTTCACTGACAAAGTAAATAGCATTTTCAACGGCTCCTTTATTTCCTAAGACTTCTCCTATGGCATAATCTGATGCATCAGTATGGATGTGGAAAGGAAGTTCCCAATTAGGTCCTTTGAGTACAGGAGCATAAGTCAAAGTTTCCTTCAAGTCAGAAAATGCCTTGTCACAGGCTTAAGTCCACTGAAATTCAACATCTTTAGTGAGAAGAGTATACAATGGTGCTACTACCTTGCTAAAATCCTTGATGAAATACCTATAATATCCTACATGACCCAAGAAACTCCTAACATCCTTCTATTTTGCAGGTGTGGGCAGATTTGTGACTACCTCAATCTTTGCAGGATCTACTTGAATTCCCTTGTGGGAGATGTAGTGACCAAGAACTACACCTTCCTGCATCATCATGAAACACTTTTCATTGTTTAAGGACAATTTTTGGTCTTCACATCTCTATAGGGCTCTCCTGATATTTTCCAACACTTGATTAAAATCAACACCATAAGTGGTAAAGTCATCTGTATAAATTTCCATGCAATCATGAGAAATGTTTGAGAATATGCTAATGACTACCTCTAAAAAGTTGCAGGTGCATTGCATAAGAAAAATGGAAGTACTTAATAGGCATAGGTCCCCCATGGATAGGTAAATGTGGTCTTCTCCTAGTCCTCTAGATGCAATTTGGATCTGGTTGTAGCCGCTGAATCCATCTAGAAAAGAAAAGTATTGCTTTCCTGCAAGTGTGTCCAAAACTTGATCAATGAAGGGTAAGGGAAAGTGGTCCTTCTTGGTGGAAGCATTAAGTTCTCTATAATCAACACAAACTCACCATTTCTCTCCTTTCTTGGGAATAATCACTAATGGATACATCCACTGACTATCTCAAATGGGGTAGATAAATCCTGCATCTAGTAATTTTTGTAGTTCCCCTTTTACAATTTCTCTTAGTACAGGGTTAATTCTTCTTTGTGGCTATTTTACTGGGGTGTAATCATCTCTGATGTAAATTATGTGTGTGAAAAGTTTAGGGTCCAATCCCTTCATATCATGATAATCCCACACAAATGCATGTTGATGGGTCCTTAATAATTTTTCCAATAACGGTTGTTGTTCCCCACTTAATTTACTATTAACATTTAGATATTTTCCTTCTAACACTTGTACTTGTGTAGTTAGCTCTATCACGACTGCTTCATTAACACATGGTACCTTTAGCTCATGCAAAAATGTATGGGACATACCTGTTGCTGCAGGAATTTTTTCTATAGGAATAGTGGCTACAGGAAGAGTGGCTGCAGGAAGAACATCTGCAGGAACAGTGGTTGCAGGAAGAGCAGGTAGAAGTATCTTGACTGAAGTAGTAGAATGAGAAGATGATGCTTCCTCCACTTCACAACGGTTCTAAATGATGTTAGCAAATACTTCATCCTCATCTTGGAGTTGCATAAAAGAGCTTCTTCTTAGCATCATAAGTTGCGCCACAAAATTAACTTCCTCGGCCTCTTCACCAACATGTGGCCATACAGGATTATCTTCATCATGAGATGGCTGAGCAGGAGGATAAAGAACAAACTTTTTCGTGATCTTCCCATCTAAAATGGTCATGTCACTTGACCGACATCCAATATATGCATCTTCAGTTGCTAACCAAGGCCTTCCAAAAATGATGGGATACCCTCCTAGTGTAGCTTTAGGAGAGAGAATCATAAAGTCTATTGGGTACTCCTAGGAGTCTAAAACTACCACAAAATCCTCCACTACACCATCGGGCTTAATAGTAGAGCTATCAGCAAGCTATAGGACAATAGGAGTAGATCTCATGCTTGCAACATTTAGTTGTTGAAGGATTTCTTTGGTCATTACATTTATTGTTTCCCCTAAATCAATCAAAGCATTCTTTACTTGGATCTCGTTTATAACAACTGCTACCACAAGACTACCTAGGTCATTATACTTGGGGATAATTAATTTTTCCAGCATGATGTTAGCTAGCTATCCCACCACATGAACTATAGTTGGGTCCTTTTTCCTACTAGGCTTCTTGAGGCATGCTTCCTTGATTGCCTTGCGGTAAATTGGAACATCCTTTATGGTCTGAAATGGAGGTATCTGGACACATATATGCTTCAGCTGATCCAAGATATCAAAAGTTGTATCCTCCTTTTCTTCCATCTTCTTGGAAACTTCTGATCTCTGAGCAAATGGTGGTTCTTGTTCAATCTGCTTGACTTGGACTGGTTCAAGATTTTTAGGTACACTTGGCTGAATGTGATCATTTAGAGGTTCCTATTCCTCTTCCACATGAAGCTCAGTGATAATGGGATTGGAAGGGGATGGTAGAGTAGTTCCTGAATGCAAGTGGATGTCACTTACACTCATAGCATATGCATGGAATTGATTTGAATCGGCAGAGTATGCAGGCTGGTGTTGTGGTTTGTTATTTGGATTGGGTGTGGGATGAGTTGGTAGCTCAGTAGGTTTAGGTGCATTTGAGCTTGGATTAGCAGGTGGAGGCATTATAGCAGGTTGTCGGGGTTGAGAAGGTAGTTGCATGTAACTAGTTGTCTACGTAGGCCATTTTTGTCCTCCTCTCCATTGATTCATTTGTTGCCAATTTCTTGGAGGTGGTTGCCAATGCCCTTGAAATTGATGTCAATTCCCTTGAGGTTTCTGCCACTGGGGTGGAGAACTTTGATGATTGGGCCAAACATTTGGAGGGATACTCCAAGGTTGTGGTCGATATCCTCCATAACTAGATGGATATGGGGGCTTCCATTGGTTACCAAATGAATAGGAATTAAAATATGGCCCAACATAAGATAGTGGATCTGGTGGCATACCTTGTCTTGGAGCCCAAGGCTTCCTTTGTGCAACATAGTAGACATGGTCTTCTTCAATCTGGATTGGTTTAAACTCAGGTGGAATCTGCTTGCTTTCAATGTTAGCTACCATCTTGCATCTACAATCCCTCTTCTTTTGTCTGTAGTGGGTGCAGTACTCTGTCAACATTGCCTCAGCCTCCTCTTGCTTCTTCTTGGTCTGAAGTGTATCCAGCTGAGTAGCTATATTATTTATAGTGTCTTGATTGAAGTCTACCAACAAATGAGTAATCTCCATTCTTGAAACTCCACTTGTATTTGACTTACCCATGGAAGATTGGTAAGCTCTCCCCTTCTTTGAAGTTTCCCTAGAGAAGTTCTGGCATATTTTCTTGATATTTTCCCAAGGAACTTGGGAGATATCTCCTCCTCCCATAAGGTCCAAGACATCAGTGCAACTATCATTGATTCCTCTTAGGAAAAGAAAATTTTGTGAGTCTTCATTGAGTGTATGGTGTGGAGATTTTTGTAGGAAAAACATAAACATTGCAATGTAATCTTCCAGACTCCCATCTTCCTTTTGCTACATTCTAGAAATGTCACCTCTTCTCATGTCACTTCCCCTACAATATTCCTTGTATTTCTCAAGGAATTTTGTCTTCATGTCTTCCCAAGTTTCCACAATATCTCTACCTAGGCTCACGAACCATCATAATGCAGCCTCTTTCAGAGTGGTAGGGAATAGCTTAATGCTATGGGAATTAGTAGTATAATCATAACTCTTGTAGAGTATGCCAAACTCAAATAAAAAGGTATCAGTATCTTCTATGACAAGTCCATAAAAATTGGGTAGTGCTGAAGCAGGGATGTTCTTGATGTTGTCAACCTCATTCTGATGGGCAATGGGGAAAGGGAAATTTGGTTGGTTAGGTTTGTTCCCATTTGCATCACTCATGCCTGCTTGATGTAGGTTTGTTCCCATTTCATTCTACAACTAAGGAACTCACAATACTAAAAGTAAATTGCTTAGAAGGGAATGTACCATAAATACCAATCATCAATCAAAAACTACATCAAACTAAAATGTAGAACAATAATGAAAATCTGAGCAACAAATAGGGTACTACTCTATCTGCTTTGGCTACAAGAATAGTCATAGAATGAAATTCTAGTGGCTGCAAGAACAGTTGGTGCCAAATTTTTAGCTAATTACTAAATAGTAAGTAATACTAAACTAATACTAAACTAAGAAGATGGATTACTCACCAAGTGGGCCCCCTTGGATAAGTATCCCCTAAAACTAATGAGAACTCAGATGCTCAAACTCATAACTTTATTTTATTCACTCTAAATCATGAGTACAAAAGAGTAATGTATCTGTATTACTAAAAAATTGAGAGTGCAAGTACAATATCAAATCATGGAACCTCCTAAGGAAGGAGCATCAAATCTTTATTTATACTATCAGCTAAACAAGGCAATCAACTCCATAACTAGGAGGATGCCATTTAGGGAAAACAAAGAAAGTGGAGTGGTGGCAGTTACGCGTGCATGGATTTGTTCAGACATGTAGGTCCAAATGCATATTTAGCACAATAGTAATGCCTACGTCTACTCAATCATTAAAGTCCACTACAAGGTGGTTACATTAGGTTGCATGAGGAATCTTCTACTGTCGACCTCGTTTGACCTTGAGTGATTCCTTTGTTGGACGTTATGGTGCATGCCCAGCTGGTGGTGTCTTCCTCAACTTAGCATCCTCGAATTAAATTTGCATGGAAATGTTAGTACACACAATAACTGCACATCTATAATCACCTTAAGGAACATTCATTAACCACATGCAAAATAAATATAGATAATCCACATAATATGCCAATGTCATTAAAACTTGCAAAGATAGGATTAAGCCCTATGAGGGAAACATTATGAAAATATCAACATTTAACATCAAAGTCCATGACAACGGCTAGCAAACAAACTATAGATTCTACCCAAAATTAGATCAAAAACTAGGCTCATCAAAGACCTAGTAAGAAAAGCTTAATTAGGCCTATTTTGGTAGTGAAACAGTCAATTTTTAAAGGGTTTGTCCCAAAAAAATCATATCTAAAAACTTGATATGTCTTCAAATGGCTTAAAGGGTATCCTGAATGGTGATTAGATTTTGGGTTGGAGGCTTGGCTTAGAAATTAGGTTGGAAAAACCTCCTTTACTATCCTACAAGGGAATTTGAAGGAATTGTGGGTAAACCATCAAGTAAGGATTTCTAAGTTGCAAAGTTTGTTTTATTTTTTATTGTGTTGAAAACCACCACTCTACTCTGCATCACTATGCCAAGTCATATGTTTCTGAGTAAAGCTACATCATGCAAGAGAAAAAGAAAAGAGAGAGGGTTTCCCCCAAAATGAAAACACCAAACACATAAGGGATCTATGGATTTGGATTCAGTATGTTCTTTGCTACAATGTTCTTAGAGAGCTCAGAACTATCATCATTCCCCAAATACATATAGAATTAGAAGAATGACACAAAGAGAGAAAAAACAAAGAAAAACCTTTTGGGTCAACATGGAAGAGACATGAATGTCTTGATTCCCTACGTCATCCCCAAAAGGAAAACACAAGACAAAAGAGAAAAAGATAAACAAAAAGGTGAAAGAAAAATAGAAAACCTTTTGGGTCAACATGGAAGAGACATAGGGTGTCTCAATGCCTTGTGTCATCCCCAAAAGAAAAACACAAGACAAAAGAGAAAAAGATAAATAAAAAGGCGAAAGAAAAATAAAAAATCCTTTTGGGTCAATATTTAAGAGACATAGGGTGTCTCAATGCCTTGTGTCATCTCCAAAAGGAAACACAAGATAAAAATTGAAAGATATGCACGACATAGAGAAGAATGAAGCTATAGATAGAGGAATGTAACAAAGAGAGAGAGAACATAAAAAATAATGTCACAAGGGATCACATTATGCACATGCAATCACACAAAAATGAAAATGTAAAAGCAAATAAAGCAAAGAGACTAGTAAGGAAAATGCGAGTCAACCTATGAGCAAGTCATCCGCCTCGCAATCATATTCTATGTATACCGAAGCTAGGCAACTAGCGAAAGGGACAAGAGAAAGTGTTGAACTAGGAGAAGCACCTGGTTCAATACTCCTTATAGGAGATTTGTCTTTTAAGATCATGGAGGAGGAAAGCAATGTATTTAGTTCATTACGCACCTCTTTGTCAATTTTAGCAACCTCATCAGCATCATCCAAGTTCATCACAATAGGAGATCGAATGATAATTTCCATGGAAGAGTTCAACTCCTATTGTGGACATTGCATTGATTTTTCTTCAGCTAGGGAGGAGGGTCATCGTGCATTGCTTTACTCAAGTTTGGATCTTGAGATTCTTTGTTTAATTCTTCGTGTAATTTGCGAGCAAGGGTACAACGTCAACACCTATGATCTCTAGCAAGTCTATTTCTTTTGGTTTTTTTCTCAATTTTTATTTGTGTAGGAACAGGTTGATCAACCGTAGGTTTATTTTCTTCCCTTAGGGGAGGAATGGAAGAAACCACAAGAGGTTGTTCGACCACTTTCTCTTTGACTTTGTAATTTTTTTTATTCTAGGAGGTGTTACGAGGTTGGTTTCACTGTCTCTTGGTCATTTGTAGGATGTAGGTGAAGTTTCTATTTTCAATTGGTCTTGATTGTTTGGTTCTTGTTTAGGTTCAAGCATGGTTTCATCAAGGATGGTAGGTTGAGAGGTTGATGGGGACATGTTTCGAAGAGATAGTTTGGATATCTTCTTTTCCTTGAAATTTTGATATTACAAGAAAAAGAATTCTTCTCGAGGTTTTATAGGTTCCATGGGTTCGGGCCAAAAGATATCTAGGGAAAAGTTTCCTTTGGAAGACAAGGGGTTAAAGCCGCTATGGTGGATAGTAAATATTTCATTTTCAAAGGGAAACTTTAAGCATTTATGCACAACCGAAGGGATGGATTTCATGGAGCAAAGCCATGGGTGGCCTAGATTCACACAAAATTGGTCCAACTATGGGATGATGGAGAATGTGACATCTAATATTTTTGGTCCTATCTGCAATGGTAAGGTGATAAATCTTATCGTATGGCAAGCAAACCCATTGTGTGTCTTAATCCATGCTTTTGGTTTATCATATTCATCTTGATAAAGTTCATACAAAAGTAAAAATTCCTCAGTGATCACATTCTCTCCATAGGCAGGATCTATTAATATCCCATTAGTGGGCTTGTCATAGATACGACCGACTATGTAGAGAGGACCATCGGGAAAATGTTTAAGTATATCCTTAGAAGAGAAAGTAGTGTTAAGACAATTCTTAGGTCAGCCCTTACGAGGGATGACGTCTATCATCCCTACCATTTCATCTATAGGATTGACATTGATAACATGATTTAGAATAGAATCATTATTTTTGTCATCTGTATCAACATTCATCACATTATTCTTTGTAGTTTTGCTTGCTTTGACAAATGAAATATTATGTTTGGGAATTGGGTTGGTAAAAATTTGCAAATTTTGGTTAGGAGGGGAAACAAACTTATTTCCTTGATCACTAACACCTCCAATGGATAGACAGCCAAAATCAATGAGGTATTGCACAATATGTTTAAGACGCTTGCAATGTTCCGTGTCATTTCCATTTTGTTAGTGATAGTGGCAATAAGCATTTATTTTAAAGCTCGGGGGTAAAGGATTATTAGGGTTAGGTGCTATGAAGGGTGGAAAGGTAATCATTTGTTGTTCTAGAAGTTGGGACATGGTATTATGAAGGGTATCGGGTAGGGGAGTGAATTGTCTTTTTGAATCTCCATAATTAAAGGGTATTGTGGCTTTGACAACAACTACTTGGTTATTGAAATTTTGAGTTGTTTGTTGAGGGGGATTAAATTGAAGGAACCCTTTATTTTGTTTTCTAAAAGGTTGGGAATTGTTTTTGTTTGCGGGCTCATATCTCTCAATTCGGCTAGAAGTGGACCTTGTATCTCTACTAACCAAATTTTGATAATCACGGAGCGCAGTGCACATGTGTATGAAGGATGTGAATTTCATCATAGTCGACTTGTCTTGGATTTTAATTTACAAATTTTCTATGAACATCTTTTGAAGGTGTGGATCGGGGACCTTGACATCGATTTGGGAATAAAGTGATTGATGGCGTGAGATAAAATTAGTTATCTTTTCTTCTTCTTTTTGCTTGCATCTCATCAAATCGACCAAGGTCATCTTGGGAGTCTTATGAACTTGGAAATGGTTTACAAATGCATCAAAAATTTCATTGAATGAATGAATTGAGTTGTTCGATAAAGAGGAGAACCATTCTAAGGAAGTATCTTTCAAGGACCTAGGAAAAAGTTTTTCCAATAGTTTATCGTCAAGGAAAAATTCACTACATAAGACAGTGTAGGCATTAACATGGTTAGAAGGATCTCCCTTCCCTCCATATTTCTCAAATATAGGCACCTCTACACCTTGTGGCATCAATGTTCATAATATATCCAAGGAAAATGGACTACTTTTGATATAATATGTAGGTGGACCATTTTGATTTTGGTTTATGGTGAAAATTTTCTTTTGAAGGGATGAAATAGTTTGGAAAAGTTGTGCTATGAGAGGGTCATTGCTGGTGTTATGAGATGGAAGTGAAAGTGGTGATGGAGTGTATATGGCTATAGGATAAGTGAATGGAATTCTTATAGGTGGTAAGGTAGGAGATATAATTTCCGATGCCACATAGGAACTAGGGATGCTAGCAAGAATATCTAGGGAAGGAATCACATTACTAACTTGTTGCATTGTTGTTGTGACTTGAGGGTTGGTGTAGGTAGGTATTAAGGACATTTTTGTGGGAGGAGGAATTTGAGTTCCTCCTTGACTTGTAACATTGTTTGTTGAGAAAGGACAACTAGTGGTTGAGGGAGTATGTTTTCCAAATATTCTAACTATGTTTTGCACAAGCTCAAGGCCATCTTCACTTTCAAGCATGTGATGAATGTTTTCTATGGTAGGGATTGCAGTGGTTGAAATTTTTTCAAGGCTTATTTGATCTTTCAAGTTTTCTAGTCCTCATGAATTTGAATTATGTTTACTTGTGGGATGTTGTCATTCCTTGGTTCTATGTGCATGCTACTTGAAGACAAGGAGTTGCTAAGGGTGTTATCCATGCCTAGTGTGCTATTGTCAATGCTAGGAGTGGAAGCTCTAGATAACCCAAGATCCACAATGATTGTGCTATCGTTAGATGACATGAGTCTCAAAATTCTTCTCACTATGGTATTAGCAATAGGACACCAAACACTCATGCAAAGGCTACTAAATGTGGGGTGAATGCAAATGAAATGTAAACTAAGAACAATGGAATGCTTATAACTAAAATTATGGAAAGTGAAATAGAAATGTAGAAACAACAAATAGAAACTTAGAAACTGAACTATAAATGCCAAAAAATGCAGTGAAAAATTTGCAAAGGAACTGATTCACCCAAGGTGGAAAATGAGTCCAGGTACTATTTTTTTTGAAAATTTTCAAAAAAATTGAATTGAATTTTATGCTTTTTAGGTTTTTTGAAGCAAATCTGAGATGCAAATGCAGAATTTTACTGATTTTCAATGAAATTAGAGTGCACTAATGCAAGCTAAATGAACTTTTCACTAATGCAAGAATTAAAACCCTAGAATGCAAATTAGTAAATGCAAAACCTAATGCAATGTTAATGAAAACTAAATCTAGGATGTAAATGCACTCCAAATTAGAATTATGATGATCCAAATGTAGGTTCACCAAAATGAAAAGAAGAAAATAGGGGGGGATCTCTTTCAATTCTAGGGTTTTGGACCTAAAAGGAGAAAGGCTATTTCCTTACTCTTCACTCAAGAATAAACCCTTGAGATTTCAATGCAAAGGATATTGAAATCTTGCAAAGGGTTGTCCTAGGGAATGAATGATATCTAATGAGGGGTTCACCACCAAATGTAAACTTGGAAAAGACAATGAAATGGAAAAAATGGTGGGAAATGTAAACTAACTCTAAATGACCTAAGAAAGTGAACAAAATGTAACAAAAAGATATGAAACTGAAAGTGTGCACCTAGAAGACTAAAGAAGGAATAATGGAGGTCTGGATCACTAAAAAATCTATTGTTGATGCTAACTAGGACTCATTCACTAAGATGGGTGAATTAGTTTAGTTTTCAAGAAAGTGTGTAGGAATAGGTTTTAGCCAAAAGGGTATCTAGATCTGTAAAAATCTTTGTCCGACCTGTACAGTGGGACTCATTTGCCAATAGTGGTGAATTAGTCCACTTCTACTTTTTTGGAAGTTCTGAACTAGATGTTGTGCCTCTCAATCTACTCTGCTCTTTTTGAATGGTTTTTGAATCTGAAACTACAAATTTCCACCTATGGACCTTCTCCAAGCTTCTCCAAGGCTTGATGACAACTTTTACAACTTTGGGGATTTGAAAACGTTTCTCCAACTTAGCTTCTTGGTAAATATGTAACCTATCCCTACAAATCACACACAAGAAGAGGGAAAAATGTTGTGGGGGTTAGTGAATAGGGGTTTGCCTTGGTCAAACCCCTTTTTGGTAATTATACCTTGAAATGAAAGAAAATATGAAAGGAGAATGATGAATGAACAAAAGAAAATGTTGCAACTCACCAAACCCTAGCAATAACATGTTGCAATTATGCTTGAAATGGCTACAACAGATGTGGTTCTTGACTCTATCTTGAAGGAGATGGATCTTACTTGAAACACTTGCTTGGATCATGAACTCTACATCACAAATGTTAGAACAATAAAAAACATGAAGAATGCAATCTTTGACATGATGAATGACACTTGAAGAATGCTCTTGAATGATTGATAATCTACCCTTGAAATTCCTTGAAAGCTCTTGTGAACTTTGTAAGTGATCTCTTGAATGCTAGGTATGAATACTTGAATGCTTGGGATGAAAAAGAGTGAAAGAACCTTGTATTTATACTTAATTATGCAAGAATTCTCAAAATTACAACACTAAAAGCCAACATCAGATCTAGAAGAACAAAATCTCATTGAAATTTTGATTTAAATTTGAATTTTGGTCACATGGGACTCATTCACCCAAGGTGGCGAATGAGTCCCATCACACATAATGTATGGGACCAAAAATGGAAAATTCTTAGAAATGTGTGAAACCTGCATCAGGGCACAAAATACCTAGGTGGGACTCATTTGCCCAAGGTGGCGAATGAGTCCCAGACACTAAATGTAGGCCACACAAGCTAGGAACACATGAATTATGACTGGTTACTGATTGGTGTCAGGATTATCCTAAAAAATATGCAATAAATGAGGCTTGTGGATGCAAAATAGGGCCAATTAAAGCATAAGAAAGCCCAATTATTAATTACAAGCCTAGAGGAATGTGAAAGTGTGTTATAAGACTTTAGAACACTCCAAATAAGGCAAGATGAATGCAGATTATGTTAAAATATGTTTATTATGCTTAGTTAATTAATAAAACCCTAGAAAAGTGTGAAAGTGTGTTACAACACTTTACAACACTTTAGCAAGGCACCATTAAATTCCATTAGTTCACATGGGACCAAGACCTAATGTGAATGTGTTATCCACATTACAACACTAAATTAAGGAAATAGTAAGCCAAAATCCACAAGGAGGACCCAAATGAGTGTGAAAATGTCAAAGGACCCTTTTTTCGACACTACAAAATCAAATAAAATAAAGGAATGATGAATGAAAAAATAAGCTATGTTACAACTCACCAAACCCTTATAACAAAGGCTACAAAATTATGTGAAATGGATAGCATGAATTTAGATATTGACTATTTATTGTATGCTGTGAATCTTGAGTTGAATGCTTACTTGAATCATAAGAACCTACATCACAAATATTAGCTCAAAAACAAACATGATGCATGATGACTTTGACATGATGCTTGAATCTTGAATATAGCTCCAAAATTTTTGATAATCAACTCTTAAATGTTCTTGATTTTTCTTGAATACTCTTGATCTCATAAACTTTCTATAGGAATGCTTTCATCAACTTTCTAGGAGAAATTATGTGAAATAACCTTGTATTTATACTTTTTTATGCCAAATTTCTTAAAATTACAATACTACAAGCCGACATCATATCTAGGAGAATAAAATCCCACCAAGAATTGAATTCAAAATAATTCCAAGCTAAAGCGAGACTCATATGCTAGTTGGGGCATATGAGTCCCAGTAGCCTAGGCTTGGGACACAAATTTCAAGAAATGTTAAGTTCTATGCCAAATTCAAGTTCATGCCTTAAAACTTAGGTGGGACCCATATGCCCAAGGTGGCATACGAGTCCCAGATCACTAAATCTGGGACACACAACCCAAAAACATTAAATTATGATTGGTCATTAGTTATGTGTTAGGATTATCCTAGAAAAGATGCATTAAATAAGGGTTGTGGATGCAAAATAGGACCAAATAAGGCATAAAGAAGCCCAATTTTAGTAGGGATGGCCCAAAAAAGTGTGAAAATGTAAAGGGGTACATTTTTTTACACTACATTTATCCCCCACTTTAGTGAGAGGAGGGTCTTGGTTCAAACTCACACTAAAGTAGACAAACTCACATTAAGAGGGATATAAGTGTACAAATGCTAGTAGGATAGAATGCCAACGATAAAGAGGGTTGCACAAGCCCCCAGATCAAGATCTTATCGAAAACCAACATAGGCACAAAAGAAAACACATGTGAATAATGTAAGGAGCAACAACAAGGTACAAGCATACACTGTCAAAGACATAAAGAAGAAAGAAAAAGGAAAAAGAGGGTGGATGAAGCCTTGATTGTTTATCCAACTCAATGTGGATCTTGAGCCTTAGTTGCTTGTCCAAAAAATGTTTACAAGTGGAACATGATGTCCACCATGCAAAGAAAACACACGCTCACATGGGCTAATGGAATCTGGTATCCACTAGGTGAGCCCCTGGTGAGACACATACGCATGCAGCCGATATGTGCCCAAATAGAAAAGAAAGTGGCTATGGGAAATTTATGCCTAAGGTCAGCTCCCATACACTAACCATACAAAAGCTATACCTCTTGATAAATTTGATAAGGTGTTAGACAACACGAATAACAGGATTAACAAGACAAGAAAAATTTTGTATGCTTGCTCATGAATAAACAGGATGGCACCACAAGAAATAAAAGTGTTTTATGTAAGGTGGCCATATAATGGATATTGTAAATGAAAAATTAGTGTAAGGTATGTTCAAAGGATTTTTTCTTAGTTCATGTAAGGTCTTAACTTAGGGAACATTGTGCCTAATGTCTCCAAGAGAGGACTAATCAAAGAATAGAAGATTCACAACTTAGGGGATGCAATGTGTCAAATCAAGCCACTAAAAGGAATATAATATGCTAAGAGAGATTGAACACTCTTGAGGAACATCACACCCAATGTCACTAAAAAGCAAAAGATGCATCACACAAAGTAAGAAGACTACACAATGAAACATGAGAAAAAGAATGATGCCAATGTATGCCCCCACTTTAAAGAAATTGCTAAACACCATGCTATGAGTAATTACTTTAAAGTATAAAATGATAAATTATAACAATACAGAGGACATGAGAGCTTATTTGGAAATCCCTATGCCAAGTCATATATTTACAAATAAAGCTACGTCATGAAAAGGGGGTGCCCCCAAAATGAAATCCCAAAATCACATAAGGGATCCATGGATTCAAGGTCAGTATGTCTTTGCTACAATGCTTTTAGAGAGATCAGTACTGTCATCATTCCCCAAATACTTATGGAACAGGAAGAATGACATAAAGAGAGTGAAGACAAAGATTTTTTTTTGGGTCAACAGGGAAGAGGCCTAAATGTCTTGACACCTTGCATCATCCCAAAAAGGAAAAAACAAAACAAAGAAAAGGTAAAGGTTTACAAATAGAGAAGAATGCAAATACAAATAGAGGAATGTCACAAAGAGAGAGATACATCAAATAGAATGATACGGGGATCACATTGTGCACATGCAATCACATAAAAGAAACATGAAAAAGAAAGTAAAGACAAGACTAGTGAGGCACATGCGATTCAACCTATTAGAAGGTCATCCACATCCCAATATTTTTCATCGTAAGTGGAAGGCAAACAAGTAGCCAAAGGGACAATAGAAAATATGGTATTAGGACAAGGCTATTGAATTCTTGCCCCCATTGTGTGCAAGACAAGAACGAGCCAAGGTAGGTAATGAGAATGATCTCCTTGAAATAAAGAGAATGTTTTTCCATGAATTTGAAACATGTAATACTGAGAATGTTAGTATCCCACAACTATTACATGGCAAGGAGTGGAATGCCCCCTTTTAAGGGACTATCTCTATGATATAAAACTTTTTAAATATTTGTTTTAAAGCATGAAATTCATCAGTACTATGCCCGAGAATTATATGATATAAAAAATGAGGCATGTTTGTGTTTTTAGGATTTGGTTTTCGATCCTCTCTCATTGGTGGTAATGTAATAATTCCTTGACTTAGAAGTATGTGTAAGGTTCTTTCAATTGTAGATGGTGGACAAGGGAATTTTAGCTTCTTTAGTTTGTAAGGTCTTTGTTGCTTGGTAGATTCACCAACTTCTAGAGGGGGAGGACGAAAGATGATCCTATCATCCTTATCATCATTACGAGGAATTGGTTGTTCTTTAGGAAGGAGGAAACTTATGTCGGGAGGAGGATCTTAATATCCTAACCCTTTGGTATCTTCAATTGGTATTTGTTCTAAGAGTTGATGAATTTCATGTTCACTTGTTGTATCACATCCTTGTTTTCTTAAGATCATGAATCCTTTTCCATATGTCTCTTCTAGGTTGATAGGAGTGTTGGTCACTTTGTTAACATAGGATTGATGCACTTGATTAGAGGAACTAGGATCACTTATTGTAGGAATTTTAGGTTTATCTTGTGATTCATTTTCATAATGTAAAATGCCAAACATCTCAAGTGGTGGGATGGTAGGGTGTGTTGGTTGTTTCATGGAGGGATAAAAGGATGCATTAATCTCAAGGTTGTTAAGGAAATCATTTATGAAGTTGTTCATGTTGTCATGATTTTCTCCAATGATGTCAACGTCATGAGGAGGACATAAATTAGGAGTTGATTGAGCATGGGTGAGTTCAATTTCATTAGGGTGATTTCCAAAAACACAACTTGACAAATCCACTAACGATTTCAAGGATATACAAAGTTTACCAAAGAACATATCCATTATGAAATGTAATGTAATGACCAAGAATGAAATGCAATTTTTAGATTTTAAACAAGGTGATTTGTTGATTACACTATGCAAAAATCTAAAAATAAAATTTTGTAAATGCAATTTTGAAATTAAGCAATTCACAAAATGAACCAAATGAAGCTAGGTATAATTAAACAAATAAAATAGGGTGTGCCCAAATTTTAGGAGACAGACAACTTAGGGGACCCTATTTTTCTCTATTTCATTGAAGGAAACCAAGATCCCTCAATCAATTGACTTGATTGAGGAATTAACTAGGATTAGAATGGTTTCCTTGGGTTTTATTAAAAAAAGAGGGGGTTCACCACTAAGCAAGTATTAGAAAGAAAGAGATGAATGCAATGTGAAAATTGAACTATGTAACCTAGGAAATGAAACTCAAAATCAAACTGATAAACACAAAGATACGGTTCAGAAACAACAAAATTAAGGGTTTTCAAGTCTTGCTAAATCATCTTTGATCCCCTAGGTTCCTTTACCCCTTTACATTTTCACACTTGTTTGGGCGCTCCCTGCTAGAATTAGGCTTCTTTATGCCTTATTTGGTCCTATTTTGCATCCACAACCCTTATTTAATGCATCTTTCCAAGGATAATCCTGACACATGAAAAAAAGACCAATCATAATTTAATGTTTTTGGGTTGTGTGTACCATATTTAGTGATTTGGGATTCATACACCACCTTGGGCATATGGGTCCCACCTAAGTTTTGGGGCATGAACCTAAATTTGACATAGAACTTAACATTTCTTGAAATTTGTGTCCCAAGAATAAGCTATTGGGAAGTTCATATGCCCAACTGGCATATGAGTCTCACTTTAGCTTGGACCTATTTTGAATTTAATTCTTGGCCATATTTTATTCTCCTGGATCTAATGTTGGCTTGTAGTGTTGTAATTTCAGGAAATTTGGCATAAACAAGTATAAATACAAGGTTATTTCACATATTTTCTCCTAACTTGAGCAATCTAATAATCTAGCAAGTTGATGAAAGAATTCCTATAGCAAGTTTATGAGATCAAGAGCATTCAAGAGCATTCAAGAGCTGATTATTAAGAATTTTGGAGCTATATTCAAGATTCAAGCATCATGTCAAAGTCATCATGCATCATGTGTGTTTTTGAGCTAACATTTGTGATGTAGGTTCTTTGTATTCAAGTAAGCTTTCAAGTCAATATCCATAACATACAATCAAGAGTCAAGATCTACATTCATGCTAGCCATTTCACATAAGTTTGTAGCCTTTGTTACAAGGGTTTGGTGAGTTGCAACATAGCTTATTTGTTCATTCATCATTCTTTCATTCTATTTGATTTCATTTCAAGGTTTGATTACCAAAACGGGGTTTCACCAAGGAAAAATCCTATCCACTAAAATAAAATATTTTTCCCTCTATTTGATGTGTGATTTGCAGATTTAGGTTGAAGATCCTTTGAAGACGAAGTTGCAAGATTGAATAAAATTGTCAAAGTTGTCAAGAAGTTGTCAATCTTCATGGAAAGTCATCTATAGGTCAGAACTCAAAGTTTCAGACTCATAGATCGGAAGGGATAAAAGCTATAGAAGATCACTAGAGGATATTAGATTTTCAGATCAACCCTGATACTGGGACTAAATCACCACCTTCGGCATATGAGTTCCAATATACCACTTTTTAGACATTTTCTAAAGATCTTGGTTTAGTAGTTGCAGATTTTGGATTCAACCTGAAACCCTAAATTGAGACTAAATCACCTAGCCTAGCGTATGAGTCCCAGTGTGCATCAAAAGTCATAATTTTGGGATTGCGGACCTTTTTTCAAGCATCTTTAGTTTTCTAGGTGCACCTTTGTTTATCTCCAATTCATTTTTCTAGTTGTGAGTTTCATTTCCTAGAGTAATAGCATTTAATGGCTTGTAATTTATAACCATTCTTTTATTTCCTCTCTTTTGTTCTAAATTCTTGTTAGCCATGAATGCATAGCAAAAAAAATGAGACTAATAAATTTTAATATACTTCTCTTTCTTGAGTTCTTCTATTTCTTGTTGCATATTTAAGTAGTCATGCAAAGCAATAGGTATCATTTTTCTTGGTTGTAATTTGATATCCATTATAGGCATTTCTTTTTCCCAAAACTTTTGTGGGTCTTTAGAACATATGTTCTTGACAAGTTCTTTTAATTTAGCTAATAGTTTTGAAGTTTGGATTCTCATAGCGGTTGGATACTCTTATGTTGCATAGATTAATCTTGGAATACTATATACATACATACATACATACATACATACATATATGTATATATGTATGTATATATATGTATATATATGTATATATATGTGTATTTATATGTATGTATGTATATATACATACATACATACATACATACATATGTATGTATGTATGTATATATATATATACAAACAGATATATATACACACATACATGTATATATGTATATATATATGTATGTATATTACATATATATATATATATATATGTATATATATATATATATATATGTATGTATGTATATATATATATATATATATATATATATATATATATATATATATATAATTTATACATACATACATACATATATATATATACACACACATACATACATATACACACACACACACACACACACATATATATATGTATGTATGTATGTATGTATGTATGTGTATTATGTATCTATATATATGTGTGTATGTATGTATGCATGTATATATGTATTATATATATATATATATATATATATATAATAAAATTCTTCTATACACAATTATTTGACCTGTATAGTATAAACTAAATTATTATAAATAATTTCTTAGTGGTATTGGTATTTTGTTGACATCTCAAGCACGTCTTTCATTAGTATTACTGTTTCTTTAGTTTATCTCTCATAAATTTAATTAATGGAATGTTATTGAAAATATCTAATCGATAGATTAATCCTTTGTACAGTTGTAAAGGGAAAGGCTTCATCATATATATATTTTTATCATATCTATACCATTAAGATTTTTTTTTAATTAAATGTAAGTAGCTTATCTTTCAATTCTTAATCTATTATTCTTTCTTAAATTTAGATAAATTGTTGTGTTTTATTAGTTAAATTTTGGGAAGGGCATTACAGTAAACATGATGCTTTTGTTTGTGTACCCATATAGTATGTATCTTTCAATAAAATTACCTCCTAGTAGAATCTTTACTGACATCTAATGCATGGAAAAGTCATATGTAAAATTGTGTCCTTCTATTATGACTTTTTATTAATGTTTACACTTATCATAAAAAAATATATTTACTTGAACAACAACATTTATATAAACATTTTTTTCTACGAGTTGTTCCCAGTCATTGATGATGGGAGGTTTGTAGAAAGACAATGATGCACTAGTGTTAATTTGAGCACATAATATTTTCCATTTATAAGAACTAAAATATACTAAGAAACTTTTCCACTTAAGAGGGCCACTAAGTATTCTAGTTTTAGTTCTAGATTAGGATATGGTAACGAAGACAAAACAAGCTTAACCTTGGTTGTATCAACAATATCCAAAAAAATTTCTTCAACTTTCTCTTCTAGTCTTTCTTGTATTTTCATTGAGAAACATAATTATTCAAGAATATCAAAATATTTAGTACAAAAATGAATTTATTTGTTATAATGGATATGTGGATATAAAAGAGAAATTATCTAGATAGTCATCAAAATCATCTAGAGCCTTTTGTATTTCATTTTTTACAATCTTTCCAATAGGTTTGGATTTTATTCTTTCTTGTATGGTTTTATTCTACAAAATATTGATGTAGATGATTGACAATAATATGGAAAATTATAAGAGGAAGTAGAAAATTCAACTTAATTAAAATAATCATGAGAACAGTACACACATGTATTCATTCCTCTATATATACCTGGCTCTTGATTTATTAAAGCCTTTAGTTCTGAAGGATCCATTCATCATGACTACTAGAATTTCATCATCAACACCAAGTTTAGAGGATTGACTATATGCTTCTTGTAGGGATTCAACAACCTCATTATTTTATTCTACGATAATATCTATATATTCTTTAATGAGTGGTTCATAAATATTACCCTACATGTAAATATATTCCTCTAATGCAACAATGTGGTGGGATATTCCTAGATGTAAAGATAAAAGTTATGATGGTTATAACACTTATCATCTGACATAAACTTTGTACAAGGATAGTCACTATCAACCTTAATTTTGGTTTGATAAACCTCCTTTTATAATTGAATTACTTGGCATTGTAAAGATAATTCTCTTTTACCTACTTCTTCAATTATTTTAATTATATAAATAAGTGCTTGAGAGGTATAGTGAGAATCATACGTAATCAATAGTGATCAATTATCTTAGAGAGTCTTTAGAGTTTGCAAATATTTGAGTATGTTCTACTCATGCGCTTAACATGATCTTGATTATCAGATAGAATAGTTACAAATTTGTATGTAAGGATCCTATACAATAAGTTATTTTAGTAATATCTAGAATCCATAACCATTTGACTATCAACCTCCACTATTGTTTTTGCTCACTTCTGCCTAGATGTGTGAAGCATGTTGAAAAAGTTTGTAGTGTTTAGTTTTACAATTGTCAATGGATTTTTCTTCAAATTTTCCAAATCCTTTTCAAAAAATTAATTTTACATGTGTATCTTGAAATCATTGTATTTCATGAGATCGTATTTATTGAGAAATCCTCAAATTTTCCCAAACTTTCAAATGTAAAAGGTATAAAATAGCTCGCATACCTTATACACACTTCTATATTTTCCATACATGTCTACTAGGGTAAACATCTAATGAAAGTCTTTTATCCTTTATGTTTTGGTTGATGTGCATACCCCATTCTAAATCTTAGATTTTGGTACAAGCTAGGAGTATGTTTACAAATATCAATTGATTGAGTTGGAGCCCTTTTTGTTGTAGTTGATTAATTATATAGCTACCTACATCCACACTTGACATAAATATTAATGATTATGTTGAAAAAAAGTGCATGTAAGAAATATAAATTGCTTATATTTGACTCAAAATTATATTTCATTAAAATTTTCTATTAAAACATAATTGTAAATGCAAAGGCTTATTCTTCATTATCATTTTTCCCCACTATAAACTATTTCCCAAACCAAGACATGACAATAACATGCAAATAATGACTTGCAACCTTAGTCGTTCAAATATCATGTTGCAATCCCATCTTATATCCACCTCCTCAAAATCCCACTCCAACCATGCAACCCTTGATAAGGACTATTGCCGCTCCACATTCCTTGTTGTAATTTTCTATTATAATCTTTAAAAAATGCATACAACTAAAATTTCTAGTTGTATGTAAGATTGAACTAATAGAAAAAAGAAACAAATATTAAATCTAAATCAGAATAATTTATATGATAAACCATCATATTCATTGAAGTCCATTAAAATCCAACCATCACCCAATGATCTATTCTTTACATCAATCAATCATTTACTTTCTATCTATTCTTTATATCAATCAATAATTTACTTTCTCTTTTAAACTCAAAAATTAAGATGAGAAATTTTTAATTAGAAACAAATCTTAAATTTAAATCTCTATAATTTACTTAACAAATGTCATATCTATCAAAATCATTTCAAATCCATACCTTATCCAATTCCTTATCCTTTGTATCAATCAACCATTCATTTCCTTTCTTAAACTTGGAAAAATAAAAACACCTTTCTTAAATTTTAATCAGACTAACCATTGTATCCATCAAAATCCTCTCAAATCCATTCATCATCCAGTACTCCCTATCAGTCACCCATTCAATCCCTCTTTTTAATAAGTAGATTTTTAATCATGTGGACAAGGCTCTTCGAACGTGCTCAAAGAATCCTCAAGAAAATCTTCGTACGTTCTAACTTCTAAAGTGTAGTCTTTTCATAAGAAAAAAATGGAGCGGAATCTTCCGGTTGCGTGTAAGACTGAAATACCCGACGTAAATATTTAAATCATTCGTTCGTTTCCTCTTCACAAATTATCGTCCATCTCCACAGCTTCTCTAAAAAATGTCTACGCTCCATCTTTTACTTTTTCTGCTACTGGGTTGTGGTGTAGCTCAGAGCGGCCCGGCTTAACCGGCACACTCTAAGCAGCTGTCTGCTTAGGTGGCCAGGTCCATGTGGGGCCCCTTTAACCCCCTTTTTCATTTCCGTAGAGTTTCTTTAACCCGAGGCCAGTCTCCGTTGCAGTTCAGATTTGCCGTTCCCGTTCCGCACCAGTTTGCTGTTGTATTCACACTGTTTGAAGGATTCAACCGTTAGTCCGAGATATGTCTGGGGTTTTATAGCTATGAAGAAACACATTAAAAACAATTGGTTGGCTGTGTATTTTACAGCATTCGCTCACTCCCAGTTCTCCAATGCCTGTAATCGGCCTGGCATTCATTTTTTGGACAAGTTTAATCCCACATTCGTTCTTTGGACGGATTCGGGTGGGTGCAGCTCTATATGAAAGAAATCCTGTGAAAGATATGTCGTGATGTGCCGTGGGTACACATACAAAATAAAATAAAATAAAAATATTATTTTTATGTCATTATATACAAATTAATTATTATTTAATTAAAAGATTTGTATATTAAAATTATAATACTTACTAATTAATTTAATTAAAAAAAATTATATTATTTATTAATATTTATAATTTATATTTATAATTTCAATGTTTTTGTAATGGGTATTCTTTATATTTAATATTTTTAATATTATTATTTATATTTAATATCTTTTATGATTATTACTAATATTTAACAAAATATATATTTAATGATGTTATTGTATTTAGTTAACTTATTTTAATGAAGAAAAATATTATTTATTATGATTTATTTGGAAAAAGTAAATTTTATATAAGATTAGGATTTATAATAATATTAATATTAACATTAAATAAATTAAAGGTGAAATAAAAGTTAATCATACAAATATATTATAAGAGATGTAGATGATTATTAAAAGTGTTGGAGATTTAAAATTAGATTCTATAAAAAATTTAAAATACATAAATAAAATATTTTGTTTCTTTGGTTTAGATACATGTCTACAAAATAGAACTAGTGTACAAGCTTAAATCATTAATCCTTACATCTCAATAATGATAATAAGGATAGAAGTCTAAACCATTAATCCTTGAGAATTATAGAGAAAAAAATAAGGTGAACAAATAAAATTGTCCATTTATTTACAAGATAATAAAGATACTAATATCCAAGATAAGAAAACTAAAGAACGAGTCAATAAGGACCAAGGTTCAATTCAATAATAACAAGTTGGTGATATTCAACAAGATATTTCATGTGTCACACAAATCAAATTCTTACATTACCTCAAAGATAATATATCCACAAATATTAATTATAACATCTATCAAACTTTTAAAATAAATATGGGGACAATTTATATGTTGATTCATTGTAATTTATTGCATAACATAAAGTTGCACTTCATATTTATATTTATTGTTTGACTTTAGAATTTAAGGTCGCATCTAAAAAAAATGAAAAAAGTTGTTGTTGCTTTAGTACTAATGTGATTATAGGATATTATAGGGTCTCTTTTCATTTATTCCCTCCTAAACAAGTGGAATTAATTTATAGATTTTAAAATTGTGTTCTTTTTTTTTGGCTAGCCAATTTTAACTATGTAAATTTTTTTTAATCTTTTAAAAAATATATTTTTCTTTATGTTTGTTGGGTGCTTTTAAGGTCAATCAGTTAAATAAATTTATTATATATTTTTTGGTCAGATAATAGGGAAAATAGAAAGATTTATGCAATCTCTTGGGATTTAAAAAATATTATTGTTTATGGAGTTTCTTTTACATTAAGTGGGGTTTAAAGCCTATCCTTAAGCAAAGTGAAAATTGATCTAATCTCTATTATTAAGAAATTTCATTTAGTAAGTTTTATATTAAGTATTTTGGCTCTACTATTTTTTGGTCCATTGTGGAAGGATTGGAGATTTATTAAGGACTTCCAAAGGGTTAGAAGATCTTCAATTAGATAAAATATATCTGAGATTTTGTTTGTTGTGTTAGATAGTGAATGGTAAGAGTTATCTTCTTGCTTCAAATAGGGCTTGTTCATCTAAAGCTAGTCTTGTAAATCTATCAAGTTTACTAACAATATTTTAGTTAATGAAATCTTGAATCCTTTGGAAACCTTTTAGTGTGCAATAGAAAAGAGCTTATTCTTTGATTACTATGGTGGCCAATAATGTGGGGTTATAGTTGCATAAAAGGATGAAATACATAACAAAGTGTATTGATGATGAATCCAAAACTTTTAGTAATCTCAATGCTCACAAGGAAGGTATGTTTAATAAGTTATCCTTTGAAAATCATAGTTGACACTAGTAGAAAGATGTGATTATTGATAGTGATGATCATAATATTTGAACCTAGCTCTTTGTTTTAAGTACCATGTGGATCCTTCTATTTTGAAGGTTGTTAGAAAAAATATTAGTTCTAATATTCTTGTGGATGACATTGATGTTCTATCTTATTTTCATTTCGAGATTCTAAAATTGGAGGCTAAAAATAATGTTCTTCATTTAAAGACATTGGATTTCCACAATGCATAATGATGAGAGTGTTTTTTTTGGATTAAACTATGTCCAGTTTATTTGTAGTAACATTTTAGATCACACTTTGTGATCCATCATTAGGATGAAAAAGAGTTGTAGAATGTTCTTCATCATATATGTTGGTTTGTTATTAGTAATCACTCTCAAGTTGTTGATGTTATTTCAACAACAAATTATAAAAGTATATTAAAATGACACAAGTTCCAAGGCTCAATGCCTAGTTTGAAAAATATCTTGTGAAATATGAACTTTAAAACAAAATAGGGTAAAGTAGAATGCTTAACACTAAAAAATCAAGAATTTTTATCTTTTGCATTAGAAATTCCTTCAATTGTAGTCTTGTCCTTTTTTGCTTCTCTATGCCCATAGTCCACAAATGTTGTCAACACTAGACTAAGTCCATGTTAGGTCCTTTGAAAAACCCATACATGAATTTCTACATAAATGAAAGCCTAAAAGAAATATTTCAAATTTTGTCTTCTTTCTACGAACATATTTTTCATAAGTTTTGAGTAGGGTTCTCAATTTCATCATTCTATCCATTATTTCTAAGTCCAAGGTCTATGGAGGTTGGTCTTAACTTATTTAATTGATTTTTTTTCAAACTTTTAGTATCTTTCAATTATTTATCTATACTCAAATATTGTATAATTAATTCCTCTAAGATTATATGATTTTCATATTACACATACAACACTTGACTTCTCAATTGGTTGAGCATTTCTAGATATTTGGCAATCAATTCATTTTTAAAATTGATGGTTTTTGTCTACATTTTAGACTATTTAAAAGCTTCCTGATCTAAAATTTTCTCCTTAATTAACACTTGAGCATTTAAATTTTCAATGAAAGTCAAGTGAGGAATATTTTGATCATTTATCTCTTATTCTTCTTAGAAATCCTTAGTTAATTAATTCTTTTTCCCTTCAATGTCTTGAATTTACCTAAGAATTTGCAGCTTCAACTATCATTTTACATGTCTTTATCACTCAACTCATTATCCCAATCCTTTGTTACTTTAGCAATACATTTCATTTTTGCTAAAGATGATGCCTCTAACTAAGAGATGATCATTATAGGATTAATAGACTTAGCTACTATTTGTAAGGGAGCAACTAGTTACTTGATATATGCTTCGATTTTTGCAACTTGCTCCTTTAATTTTTCTTCTTGACCTCTTTTCATCCTTCTTCATTCTTGACACAATAGTATTCATTATTTGGACTTGATTTTTTTGTTCTCTAATGTGGTCTAAAATTTATTGTAGTCATATGGTATTCTTCATCTCTTAGGTCTCTATCATTTTTTGCAATGTAATAGGACTAACTATTTCATCTATCCTAGAACTTGTAGCTTCCCTTATTATTGTAGATAGATCATTTTCTTCTTTCTAGCTCTAGGTGTATCAATAATTGATATGATGCTAGAAAGATCTTAGGATGCAAGCTTTACTATTGATTACCTATGTTGTATGTTTACTTCTAACCAAATACACACCAATGCAAAATAATCTCTCATTTGTTGTTGTTGTTGTTGTGGCTATTGAAAATAAATATCTAGCTAAGATACTTCTTTACTTGCTCACTTTCTTTCCTAACCTATGATTTTTCATCTTTCTCTTTCTTTTGTGGAGTTGGGCGTATGAATGTTAAGGCACATGGAATATCTTAATGAACATCACCAACTTGTTATTGTTAAATTGAACCTTGGCCTTTATTGACTTGTTCTTTAGTTTGCTTACCTTGGATATTATTATTCTTATTATCTTGTAAATAAATGAACAATTTTATTTGTTCACCTTATTTTATTTTTCTCTATAATCCTCAAGGATTAATGGTTTAGGCTTGTATCTTTATTATCCTTATTGAGATGTAAATGCTAGAAGATAGAAGTGAGTGAATTCCAAGAATTGATTTTTTGCTTGTTGATTCTTACAACTATAGATTTAGGCTTGTCCACTAGTTCTATTTTGTAGAAAAAAATAAAAATTATTTATGTATTTTAAAATTTTTATAAAATCTAATCTCAAATCTCCAACACTTTAAATAGTCATCTACATCTTTTATTACTAATATTTGATAAAATATGTATTTAATGATGTTATTGTATTTAGTTGATTTATTTTAAGGAAGAAAAATATTATTTATTATGATTTATTTTAAAAAGTAAATTTTATATAAGATTAGGATTTATAAGAAGATTAATATACAAATTAAATAAATTAAATGTGATGCTTACAACTAGTTAGGTCCCTTTGTAGTCCTTCATTCACTCCCTCTTTCTCGAAGGATAGTAGTTGACTACCGAGTAGACTAGTTCATTATCGGGGGTGAGGGATGACAATTCAAATAGTTGGGAGGCAAGGACCCATACAACTAATTGTTGCTAAGTAGTGGACCCAATAGTGGTAGATCCTATAGAGGTAAATACAAAGGTAGCAGCTCAGATGTCGATGAAGCAATTGTAGTAGATCCAGTCGATGAACCGGGTGACTTAGTTTAACCAGTAGAGTCAGAAGCAAAGGTAGCACCCATAGCAACATCTCTTACAGTTCCAATTCTAGTTATGAAGCTATCCACTTTTTGTGTTTTGCTGCCACTATTGACAAAGAGAAAAGTGTTTTATTGTCGTTGTTTTGCCATTGTAGGTAGAATGAAACGAGAAGAAAGTTGGGGTGGGTGGGAGACCCTTTCTAGGATGGGTCGGAGGGTGATTTTAGTAAGCATCACATTTAATTTATTTAATTTGTATATTAATCTTCTTATAAATCCTAATCTTATATAAAATTTACTTTTTAAAATAAATAATATTTTTCTTCCTTAAAATAAATCAACTAAATACAATAACATCATTAAATACATATTTTATCAAATATTAGTAATAATCATTAAAAATATTAAGCATAAAAAATATATTATTAAATATATTTTAACAACAATCATTAAAAATTATTAAATATAAATAATACTAATTAAAAAACATTAAAAGTATAAATGTTGATAACTAATATAATCTTAATATACAAATCTTTTAATTAAATAATTATTATGACATAATTTTAGTTTTTATTTTTTATCACTTGACCTGTGAAAACACGACAAATTTACGGGATTTTTTGATATAGAGTTGCACCCACCCCAATCTTTAGGGAGAACGAATGTGGGATTAAACTGAGTCCAATAACGAATGCCAGGGCTATTACTTATAATGAAACACAAGGCATTGGAGAACTGGGCGTGAGAGATTGTAAAATACAGTCAACCAATGTTTTTTTATGTCTTTCTTCATAACTGTAAAACCCCAGACGTATCTCAAAGAAACGGTTGAATCCTTCGACCAGTGGGAACGACAACAGCGAACTGGTGCGGGAACGGAACGTCAAATCTGAACTGAACGGTAGAATGCTACGGCAACGGAGACTGGCCTCGGGTAAAGGAAACTCTACGGAAGTGAAAAAAGAGTTAAGAGGGCCCCACATGGCTCCGGCCACCTAAGCAGACAGCTGCTTAGAGTGTGCCGGTTAAGCCGGCCCCCCTTGGTTCTATTACGTGGGTTTGAAGGGAGTCTCGGTTGGGAAAGAGCTCGTGTCCCTGTCGAGCGGGAAAGGGACAATTATAGACTCGGGAACCTTTATCACTCGGCTGGTGGAACCCGCTTACAGCTCTCTCAGAGACTCTTTCCTCCGCCAACTCTCTAATGTCAGTCGGGCTTCTCGGTACCCGATTTTTGATGCGTGCTTCAACATTCCCTCCGGTGGCTTGGAGGTGCCTCAGATCACGTTGCATTTTGATAACAATGTGGACGTGCCTCTGCCACTGGGTAATTTTTTAATTCGCGCGAATGTTCAGGGCTCAGTGGCATGCTTGGCTTTCGCTCCTCCTCCTGAAAGCTCTTCGGATTCCGCAGTATCTATATTTGGGAGTTACCAGCAGCGCAACTTCCGAGTGGTATATGACATTCCTGGTTCTCGACTTGGAATTGCTCCTGAAAGCTGTAAAGGTTGTTAGATGATCACATCTTCTGCTCCGCCGCCTTGAAACTTTTCTACAGCGCTATACACGCTCTCGTTTGACCATATGAGGAATATGGTTTTCTAAATAACTATTACTTAAGTGTATTTAGTGTTCCTCCATATAAAAGCTTTAGTTTATGTTTATAAGTGCATTAGTGACTTCAAAGCGTTGTTAAAGTCAATATAGTTAGACCACTAGCATGTCATAAAAATTAAATAACAATTCAAGTAATAAATGAAATAGTTTGATAATTCAAAATTTTTAAATATTAATTTATTAAATTATAATAATATTTAAGGTAATTAAAATTAATAATTAAGGATATAATAGTTTAAAAATTAAGTCTATGTAGGACATATTTTTATTATAAAAACAAATAATAAAAGTTAAAAATCTTGTGACAAAATTCATAAGAGATATTATAAAGTATGACTATTTCAATTATAAAGAGTCTACCTTGTCATAATTTAAGATCAATTCTCATGCAATTTTTTAAAATAGAACCTAAATCATTATTCTCTTCAATCTTTCCTTTTTAACTTAGGAGTGAATAATCATATTTTGTTAATCCTTAATTTTTTAGAAGAATCTTAATTTTTCTACATTATATTTCAATCACTCTTATTCTTATTTAGTAGAAAATTGTATTTATTCTTGAAGAATGGGGGTCATCTTCTCTGAAGCACCAAGTGCATGACTAGTAATGTGGGTCACCTTTAGGAGCTTTTGCCAACATTGAAAACTCATCCTAAACCTTACCTATAAAACCACATGGAATGATCTAGATTATCCTCCAAGTGGCTAGAAGGAGTGGAATGCTTTTTGAATAAATTTTGGATTTACCCAATAATGTTGAAACTCAACCTTATGCCACCAAGTTGTATTCTTCTTATCATGCTATTTTGAATCACTAGTGGCCCTCCTTTAATAGTGAGCTAGGGAATGTTAACATAATTGAGTGCTTGAGACCAAAACTATGTATTCTTTTTTGACAAAATTGACTCTAAAAGGATCTTATTTAAATCCATTTCAATGCATTTTCAATTTGAAGGAAATTCAAAATATATTTTTACTTCTTAGAAGCATGCAAGAATTCACCTATCAAATTAACAATACCACTCTCAATCCAAAGTCTTGTCAAAATTGTATTGAAAGGAAAGGGAGGTGAAGCAATACTCAAATCATGGAAAATGAGTTCTTGTTAGGGTAGAAAGAAGGGTACCTTGAGGTTTTATGTACATAAAGTTTTATCCCAAAACCATGTCTTAGAATCCAAAATCAAATTCTTGACTAATTTTATATTTCAATAGAATGAAGAAGTTCTTAGCATAAAGGCCATAACATTTAGACTTAATCAACTATTTTCATTCCTTGGTTTCCATTTTTTTAGATTTTTACGTTGGTCCGCAAGTTGTGAAACTTGCCAATGATAGCTTAACATTTTTGTGACCCCCCATCAAGGCTACTAGAAATAAACCTATTTTTATACAACCACTTACTCTATCAAATAATGTGTAACATTAAAACATGGTTTATTGATAGCAATAATTTATTCTAGTAATTTATTTAGACTTTCTCCTTAGTATTGCAATTTCTTAGTTCTAGGGGCGTTGTTGAATTTAAATAGTTAGTTCAATCTTTTAGATCACTTGGTTTCAATTTTCTAAGGTTATAGCCAATAAGATAGTTATTTTGGATAGAAGAGACTTAGCCCAAGCTATTAAATTTTTCATGGATCAAAAAGAACAATATGTGTCTCACTTTAAATGCCATCAACTAATTTTTAAAATTATTTTTGGTAAGACTACTTAATGTTTTACTTTGTTCGTGGATATCTATTGTATATTTATGATGGATGTAGTCCTTGGTGGGTCGTGTTGAGTCCTCCATTCATCACTTCTTCCATCACTTGATATGTTTACTTTCCATCATTCTCCTTTTTGAAGAGGGGTTTTTTCCAACGAAGTTTTTCACCTTTACTCTACGATATATCATTTGTAAATAGGAACCTAACATAGCCTAGTTGTTGGGACCTATCATTGCATTTTCACATCATTTTAATTTGTTTACTTCTCTTTAAGTTGCACTTAATGAGGGTGTTTTTGTGAATGGGGTATATTACCTAACTAGTTCAGCTAGTAGATCATATTCACATATGTGCACATATTAAGTTTACTTTGAGGTCTAGGAATCTTTCTAGCAATCACTAGTAAACATGTGATCTTATCTTACCTTATCTTTAGCTGTCTCATGATGACATAAGATTAAGACACTTGCCATAATATTGTCTTGTCCTATCTCTCAACCTTGCCTATAGAAACAAATACCATGCACATTATGTAGTGTAGGGGTATGCACTATCATTAATCCATTATATATCATTGTGTATTATTGCATTCATATCAAGAAAATTGTCATATCCCTTGATATAATTACCAATTGATCTATAATTTCCATCTCAGTTCGGATATATCTTCTTTATTTACAATAAAAAAAAAATTAAAATAATATGAAGTGGTTTAGTCAAGTTTAATCGCCTTTAATTGGTTTCCATGAGCTTGAAATTGTAGTTAGTGATTAACAAACAGGTTGGATCAAAAGACGCGATCCTTCGAAGGGTGATAACCGGCAAACAGAGACACGTCTTTGGAAAGATTTAAAAGGGCGATCTCATCTGGGAACAAGGAACCATCGCTGAGGAAAATACGTACAAAGAGAAGGAATTGTGTGGAAAGGACGAAATCAAGGAAGCAACCAAAATCGTGTGAAAGACAAAGCAGAGCCGTGCTGCTACAGAAGGCACATCGAACAGAGGTAAGTACCCTCTCGAATTAAGGAAAAATTGTATATTCTGGGAATAACGAGAAATTACTACAGTAGAAATACAGCATAATAATTACGTATAAGAAATCATAAATAAATAATAGATGATTGCTCTAATCTGTACATTCAATACAATATATTAGTAATTATGAATAAAATATGTTATCTCCTTGATGCGTTGGAATAAATAATTATAGATCTACCAATTCAGTTCAGGAAGTAATTCAAATTTCATAATAATAAATTCAGCGTGTCCAGTTCTGTGGTTGTGTAAGAGAAAACCCATGATGGTCTGTAATATTGATTAAATGTAATATGAGACAACATTGAATGTTGATTGGAATCAGTAAAACTTATGTGATAATCAATTAAATGTATTATACATTGTAGGGAAATATGAATTTGGAAAAGCCACAATAATGTTTTTGATAAAGGGAAAAACAGATTTTGAAGGGATCCGGAACACAAATACAAAAAGGGCAAGGCTGCAGAAAAATAAAGCAAGCAGCAGCAAAAAAGAACAGCTCCACAACAAGACCAATCAAGATTTACAGTTTACACTTTTCTTGTGGGAGCGAAGAATCATATCGAAAAGAGGCTTAGAGGATTTAACTTTTTTTCCTTTAACAGTGATCCAACCTACTTCCACCTGCGCACCAAAACCATCGCAAATTTCTTGAGAAAGAAAGCCAGCAGCATGTGAAAGAGGAGAATCAATATGAATCCTTTGCTCAGAAAAAGACTTCACAGAAGATCCGCCAGAGAGTGAAGCCGAAACACTACCACCAGTAGTGGCAGACTTAGACACAATAGGAGAAGCACTAGCATCCCCGCCAGATGAAACGATAGGAGTGGGCGTTCCAAGACCTTGTGTTTTGGAAGCAACCACTTCAGAAAAACTCAAATTTTGATCAACTTTCTTCTCAACCGTATAATGCTGTTGAGAGGCACCTTTCCACCAAGTAGTTGTCTTAGTTTTTTTCTCAAATCCGCAATGCGTAGCCGCATGTCCAGTATTGAAGCATCGTCTACATCAGAAGGGAATCCCTTCATAATCCAAAGATTGGACCCAAGAGCCTTTAGAAGATTTAAGAAGGACTTCAGCAGGAAGCCCTTTTGCAACATTTATTTCAACCAGAATACGAGCATAGGTGGAATGAAGAATGTCAGAAGATTCATCATCCACCATCAAGAAATCACCAAGGGCATCACCCACTTCCTCCAGAAGAGAGTCATGCCAAAGGTGAAGGGGGAGATTGGGCAATCTAACCCAAATCGGAAATTTATTAAAAGTTTCAGAAACAGGATTGAAATCAGAATGCCAAGGTTTGATCATCAGCATATGATTATCTTCCCAGCTAAAATAATTTTCACACAAGATTACTTTTCTGTCCTGAGCATTGTCAAATTTAGTAGCAAAAAATCCCTTAGCCAAGGGATAAATGTTAACTTTACCCGAAATTAGAGGCTCCCATTCGCTAGAAATCCAGGAATGCAACTGGGGGAGGTTGGGCCAGAAACCTTTGAACCGATAGATCACCCCACATAGGGAAAGATCAGCAGCAACCTCCTCAATATCTTCAACTATTTCATCTTTCAGCTTTACAGAAATAGCACTCATGACAGGGATAAATCCGCCATAATGCCCAAGCTTGGGACCCGCAAAATTCGTGGCTTTAGCCTTAGGCCCATTCCCCATGAGTTTCCTACCACCAGACACCGAAGAAATAGGGCCAGCCCCTCCTTGACCACCGCCAAAGGTCGTTCCAGAAGCTTGCAAAACAGCCCCACAAACACCAGGGTCTGACACAGGAGGAAGGGAGCCACTAGACACCATAGAAGATAGCCCGACCGACGACGCCGCCACCGCTCCAGCAATCATGTTAGGGTTTCCATTAGCATCCGTAGACGCCTCCCTCGCAGCGGATTGAAAAGTCTGTTTCCCGCTCATAATTTGTGATTAACAAACATAAAAAAATAAAGCCACAATAATGTTGCTTACAACAATTATTGTGCCTTATCAAAACTATGATGGCTTTACCTTGATGAATGGACTTCAAGTTGACATTCCTTTTCGCTAACGCTTGATAGGGAGTGTGTGGAGGGAAAGGTGGGTAAATCGGTCCAATGTTGGACGAAGCCCAAGATGGGTAGTAAACCTTGAGGGTGTCCAACTCGAGATTGTACACGCGCCCTTGGCACAGTAAATCTTCCATCCAATGAGATTAGGAAGAGGAATGAAGCGAAGATCTATTCCGCTTGGGAGTAAGAAGTCATATATGAACACGATAGTTAATGCCCTAAATAATAATGCATTTATTTGCCTTACTCTTAAATGAATTCACCATTAAATTATGTAGATTATTGTTATTTCATGTTGTATATAGAACCTTAAAGTAATTTACATAGATAAAATAATGTTTTGGTAAAATACATGATATGTCCTAATTAGCGCTTTATGTTTTCTTTTAGGATTAGTGAACTAGGGACATTACAATTGGTATTAGAACATAATCTTGCCATCTTGTACTAGGGTGAATGCAAGCTCACCGAAAAAAAGGGATCCATTGTTGAACAATTATCCAATGAACTAAGGGATTTTATGGAACAAACTAATCAAACTCTTATGAACCAAAATAAAGGGTTAGAAAAGACAAACCAAACACTCATCCAAACCTTGCAAAGTATGGAGAACTCGATTAGCAACTTGAAAAATAATGGAAGAGATGTAAGTTCAAACCATTCAGAAGCAAATAATGGGCTATTTACGCCTAGAGTTCCCAAACCCCCCTTCTTAACCAAAGGAAATGATCCTAGAAGGGAGGAAGAGATTGACCCAACTCCAAATAGCATTAGAGAAATTATTAGAGCTTATAGGGATCTTGAACCCAAGCTTATAAAACTTTTGTCATTTAGGGAATTCTACAAAGCTAAAAGACATGAAACCCCTAGGCAAGGGAAGAAGCCACAAATAAAGAATTGAATCATAAGGTGAATAAAGTGACTTTTCCTAACTTTGATGGCTCAAACAAAATTACCGCACATTCTTGGCTGCAAAAACTAAACAACTATTTTACCCTTAGCCCAATGAAAGAAGAAGATGCACTTCAATTTGCAATTTTACATTTGGAAGGTTTAGCCCATGAATGGTGGCACCATGGAGTCCTCACCCTAGGCCACCAAAACATAACTTCTTATGAAGAATTCTCACAAAAACTCATAAGGAGGTTTGATAGGAAATATCCCCAAGAATATTTTAAAAGGCTCACTCAACTAAAACAACAAGGGGCAGTAGAAAACTATATAAATGAATTTCAGAAAATCTAAGTTTGAGTTTCAAGAATTGGGGAAGATAGACTCACATACCTTTTTGTGGAAGGACTCACAAAATCACCTAGAGGGCTAGTAAGTGCTCTCAGCCCATTAAATCTAGAAGATGCCATAGAAAAATCCTTAAGGTTAGAATTTGCATTAGCAAGAAATAAAACTCCAAGCAACCACCACAAACACTCTCACAAGAAAGATAAACCACATCACAATTCCCTCTCCAAGAATGTATGCAAGAAAGAAAGATATGAGCGAGATGAACATGTAACTCTTGACACAATCACACAAACTTCCAAACACCATCTGTTCCACATTAAGAGTACCCTTAAGGGCCAAAGAGTAATCACCCTAGTGGATAGTGGGGCATCCCACAATTTCATAGATGAAAGATTAGTTGAAAAAAGGAAGTTAAAAACTCAAGAGTTCAGAGGTTTTGCAGCAGCCATAGCTATAGGGACTATGGTCCAATGCACAAAAGTGGTTCCCCAACTAGAAATGATCTTGGGAGGGCACCCTATCAAAGAAGATTTTTATGTAGTAACTTTGGATGCAAATGTAATATTGGGAACTCCATGGATCTATTCCTTGGGATGTTTCATGTTTGACCTCCCCAATCTAACACTTTGTTTCTGTGATAGGTCGAATGTGAGCATTAGAAAACAAGCAGCAAGTAAAAGAGTGCAAATAAACACCAAAACAACCTATACCTCAAGATTAGCCTAAGCTGGAAACAACACAAGATGAAAGCAACAAAATGGAACTTTATACCTTGCGTCGAATCGATCCTTTGGTTGGCCCTTCGATATTTGATGTGTATGCTCCTTGGATGGCACAAGATGCAAGCTAAGTTATGTTGTGAGGATGAGTGCAAGTGGATAAAAACAAGAAAATGGCTAAGTGTAGATTGAGAAACAAAACTGCAAGAGTTTGGCTAGCAAAATGATCTCCCCAAAATGAGAGAAAAGAGGGGGTATTTATAGGAATTTTGAGAATTCCTAGGGGGAATGGATGGCCAAGATTGAGCCACCAAATATCAATATGTAGGGCTAAGGTGAGTTGAGAACTCACAAGCCCTCACATCTTGACATGTGGCATGTGATGTAGCCCTAAAAGGTGAAGTGGACATGAGGTGGAAGGAGAAGTACATGACATGGGGGGGGTACAAAGTACCTTGGGATTGGACAAGATCTCCTCATAAAGGAGGTACTTGTCCCCATGTGGGTGAGAGGACATGTGGGAATTAAAAATTCCTCAAATATTCTCATGGGAAGAGGAAGGAATTTAAATTCCAAATGCATTGGGGAATCTTGAATTAAAATTCACATGGGGAAGGGAGATGCCTTGTCAAAAAAGAAAAGCATTTAATAAGGTTGACCAAGGACACATGTCATAAAGGACATGGGGAAGAGAAAAGGAATTTAATATTCCTTGGAAGGATAAAAGGAATTAAAAATTCCTTGAGAGGTTGATTAGGCTAGTTAGTGAGGGATTAGAGGATGGTTAGGTGGCTAAGAGAGATTAGAGGCCAACTTGCAAAAGTTGGAGGATGTGACACACCTAATCCAAGGATTAGGCATGTGCACATCCTAATGATGGGATTAGAAGAAGCATTAAGATTAGATAAAAATGATGGAGGATGTGACATGAAGGAATTAAATAAATGGAATATTTATTTAATTCAATTGATGGAAGGAGGATTAAAGAGATAAGGTATTATTGATTAAATACCTTAGGGATTTGGCAGAATTAAAGGTATTAATTAAATAATAGCAGTATTACTTAATTAACAAAAATAAGATGAAAGGGGATGAATTTGGATAAATTAAGTGTCCAAATTTAGACATCTACAGTTTCCAACACCAAGGGCAATAAGTTACTTTAAAGGGACTACCCAATGGATCACCTCGAGTGGTCACTTGCAAAAGAATAGAAAGAATCTTGAACCGAGGTTAGGATGAGTGGGCAATGCAATGCATGATTTTAGATAAGTCAACCCCTCAAGAGAAATCTATTCACATTGACATACAACCTATTTTGGAAAAACACAAGAAATTTTTTGGTGATATTCCGCCCAGTTTTCCACCCAAGAGCCTGGGCTTTGAACATATCATTGAATTGAAAGATGGGGAAAAACCAGTGATCACCACCCCTTACAGACATCTGCAGAAATACAAGGAGGAAATAGAAAAGACAATTAAAGAACTTCTGGAAATGGGAGACATCCAACCTAGCTCAAGCCCCTTTGCCTCATCAGTTGTGCTTGTTAAGAAAAAAGATGGAACCATGAGAATGTGTATTGATTATAGGGCTTTAAAAAAGAAGACCATTAAGAATCGATACCCCATTCTTAGAGTGGATGAAGTCATAGATGAACTTCATGGTGAAAATTACTTCCCCAAAATTGACTTAAGATTGGGTTACCATCAAATAAGAATGAGAGAAGAAGATATTTCCAAAACTAATTTCAGATGTCACTATGGACATTTTGAGTTCTTAGGTCTTCCTTTCGGGCTAACAAATGCCCCTGCCACCTTCTAGTCATGTATGAATCACACTTTCAGGAAGCAGTTAAGAAAATTTCTACTAATATTCTTTGATGATATACTAATCTACAACAAGACTTGGAAGGAACATCTTAAGCACATTGATGAAGTATTAGGGATATTGGAACAAGAATCAATGTATGCCAAAGCCTCTAAATGTGAGTTCAAGGTATGTGCAGGATCATGATGGGCCAAAAAGTGGCAATATGATGGGCATGTGGCTGACAACTTCTTTTTTACCCAAAATTGATGAAATGAAAAGGGTTTTTAAAGGCTATTCCCAGCTTTCCACCAATATAAATTATGCTTTACTTTGAATTTAATAAGTAATTATTATTCATTTTCTATTTGAATTACGATTAAAGTCCTGATTGATAGGTTGATTGAAAAATATCTATAACTTTCAAATAGTATCACATTTTTTGAATCCAAAACATGCGTCACATTCTATGCTTCACATACTATAGGATTAAAAAAATAAAAATTGAATTTCATGATGTTTTGACCAAGTTAAGGTAGTCAAACATACAAGTTTTTATATTTTTTAAAAGTTGTAACAAAAAATTCATAATTGATTATTTACTTGGAAAAAAATTACAAAAAAAAATGCATCACATTGAGACATGAGTCCTTTAATTATATCTAAAATCTTATAAGAAAATATCATTATTTTATTGTGGTTAGGGTGGTCAGATAGACACCTACTTCTTATTTTTTCCCTGAAATTTAAGTACTACTGCATTGAAATTTCAAATTTTCACCAAATAGATTTTTTTTTTAAACAAACCTAGTAGTTTAGAAACTACATTCAATTTCTTCCAAATTCTATTTTAAATATTTTTAAAATAATATAGATAAATTATTCAAATTTTTACGTCAAGTTTCCTAACTCTGATTTTTCTAAATTTTTTGCCACTTAAGGGCCTATTTTTTCCATGATGATCCTTCACATACCCTTTATACTAGAAGAGATCATTTATCTAGGGCATAAAATTAGTTCCCAAGGAGTTAGTGTTGATGAAGAGAAGATCAAGGCCATCAAGGAATGGCCAAAACCAAAAACTCTTACCCAACTCAGGGGTTTTATAGGGCTTTGTAGCTATTACTAGTATTTTGTGAAAAACTTCTCAAAGATAGCCGCTCCACTCACAGACCTAACCAAGAATGGGGCTTTTGTGTGGAATGAAAGATCTCAAGAGGCTTTCAAAAGACTCAAAGAGGCGATGTGTACATGTCTCATCTTAGTTGTACCAAATTTCATGGTCCAACCATTTGAACTTCAATGTGATGCCTCAAGGGAAGGAATTGGAGCAGTTTTGATGTAGAAAAGACACCCTATAGCTTTTGAAAGTCATAAACTTACAGAAATTGAAAGACACTATTCTATTTATGATAAAGAGATGTTGGCCATCATGCATGACTTGGCTAAATTTTGGAAATACTTGGTTTGTGGAAAGTTTAATATCAAGATAGATCATAATAGTTTAAGATTCTTTATGAATAAAAAGGACTTAAACAACCGCCAACAAAAATGGGTAAGAAAAATATAAGCTTACAATTTTGATATTGAATATGTCAAAGGAACTAATAATGTGGTAGTTGATGCCTTGTCTAGACACCCACAAGTTAATACAATCACCAGCATCACTGGAAGTTGGAGGAACGACATTATTGCAGAATATACAAAAGATCCTCAAGCTCAAGAAATACTCGAAGGGAATGCACCCAATAGTGAGTTTAAGGTAGTGGAAGATATCATTTTGTACAAAGATAGAATCTTCCTTGTTCTGCACTCCAAGATTAAGGATAAATTTTTGAAGGAATACCATGATTCCCCCTTGGCAGGACACCCCAGATATTATAAAACTTACAAGAAAATAAGGGAATGATATTCATGGAAAGGCCTCAAAAAGGATGTGGGAAAATATGTTCAAGAATGTATGAAATGTCAAAAGAATAAAGAAAAATTAAATCATCTAGTAGGCTTACTTCAACCACTACCTATCCCAAACCAAAAGTGGGAAAGTATTTCAATGGATTTCATCATTGGATTGCCAAAAGTTCAAGGGAAAGATTGAATTTTTGTGATAGTGGATAGATTAACTAAGTATGCACACTTCCTTCCAATATCCATGGAATTCAGAGCACCCCAAATAGCTGAAGTATTCTTCAAAGAAATATTCAAGCTGCATGGTTTACCTCAGAATATAGTCAGTGATCGTGATAGCCGCTTACTTAGCCAGTTCTGGCAAGAACTCTTTAGGCTCACAGGTACCAATCTTACCTCAAGTACTAGCTACCACCCCTAGACTGATGGGAAAATAGAAATTGTGAATAAGTGGTTGGAGGGATACCTGAGGAATTATGTTATAGGTCAACAAAACTCTCAGGTCAAATGGTTGCACTTGGGAGAATATTGCTACAACACAACATTCCATATGTCCATCAGAATGAGCCCCTTCAAGGCTCTATATGGGTATGAAGAAGCTACCTTCAGAAGCTTAGTCATTCCGGATAGCAGAGTGTCGAGTGCTAGAGACTCCATACAACAAAGCGTGGATATAATTAAAGCTCTCAAAGATAATATTCATCATTCTCAAAATCAATAGAAAATTTATGTTGATCGAAATCAGGTTGAAAGAACATTTGAAGTTGGAGATTTTGTTTTTCTAAGACTCCAACCCTACAAGCAATCTTCAATTAAAATAATCAGTGCAGAGAAGTTAAAACCCCGATTTTATGGGTCGTACAAGGTTCTCAGGAAAATAGGAAAAGTAGCCTATGAGTTGGAATTTCCTAGCAATAGCAAGATTCATAATATCCTCCATGTGTTCAGACTTAAAAGGGTTCTTGGACAACAAGTTACTCCATGTGCAGAGTTACCACCTCTTGATGATGAGGGAAGACTTGTTTTGGAACTTGAAACAATCTTAAACATGTGGGAGAAAAAGTTGAGAAACAAAATTATCCCTGAATACTTGATTAAGTGGAAGGGGTTACTAGAGGAAGATTCTACATGGGAAAGTGAAGAGATCCTAAAGCATCCAAGTTTGAAACTTTCTTGAGGACAAGCAATTTTAGAGGGGGCGAACTATCATATCCCTCAATATAATTACCAGTTGCTCTATAATTTTTGTCTCAATTCGGATATATCTTCTTTATCTACAATAAAAAAAATTAAAATAATATGAAGTGGTTTAGTCAAGTTTAATCACCTTTAATCAGTTTCCATGAGCTTGAAATTGTAGTTAGTGATTAACAAATAGGTTGGATCAAAAGATGTGATCCTTGGAAGGGTGATAACCGGAAAATAGATACACGTCTTTGGAAAGATTTGAAAGGGAAATCTCATCTGGGAACAAGAAACCATCGTTGAGGAAAATATGTACAAAGAGAAGGAATTGTGTGGAAAGGATGGAATCAAGGAAGCAACCAAAATAGTGTGAAAGACAAAGGAGAGCTGTGATGCTATAGAAGGCACATCGAACAGAGGTAAGTACCCTCTCAAATTAAGGAAAAAATGTATATTCTAGGAATAATGAGAAATTACTAAAGTAGAAATACAACATAATAATTACATATAAGAAATCAGAAATAAATAATGGATGATTGCTCTAATATGTACATTCAATACAATATATTAGTAATTATGAATAAAATATGTTATCTCCTTGATGCATTGGAATAAATAATTATAGATCTACCAATTCAGTTTAGGAAGTAATTCAAATTTCATAATAATAAATTCAAAGTGTCCAATTATGTGGTTGTGTAAGAGTAAACCCATGATGGTTTGTAATATTGATTAAATGTAATATGAGACAACATTGAATGTTGATTGGAATCAGTAAAACTTATGTGATAATTGATTAAATGTTTTATGCATTGTAGGGCAATATGAATTTGGAAAAGCCACAATAATGTTGCTTACAACAATTATTGTGCCTTATCAAAACTATGATGGATTTACCTTGATGAATGGACTTCAAGCTGACATTCCTTTTTGCTAACGCTCGATAAGGAGTGTGTGGAGGGAAAGGTGGGTAAATCGGTCCAATGTTGGACAGAGCCTAAGGCGGGTAGTAAACCTTAAGGGTGTCCAACTCGAGATTGTGCACACACCCTTGGCACAATAAATCTTCCATCCAATGAGGTTAGGAAGAGGAATGAAGCGAAGATCTATTCCGCTTGGGAGTAAGAAGTCATATATGAACACGATAGTTAATGCCCTAAATAATAATGCATTTATTTGCCTTATTCTTAAATGAATTCACCATTAAATTATGTAGATTATTGTTATTTCATGTTGTATATAGAACCTTAAAGTAATTTACATAGATAAAATAATGTGTTGGTAAAATACATGATATGTCCTAATTAGTGCTTTATGTTTTCTTTTAGGATTAGTAAACTAGGGGACATTAAAAAAATTATCCTATTGATCTACTCTTTTGTGAATTGATATGTTTGGTTTTATAGTTGATCTTGGGGTATTAGAGCTCACTATTAGCTCTTACATTATCTTCTAATCAAACTATCTATTCTAACTCATCCCTATTCAGTCTCTTCTAATCCCCTTTCATCCATCAAAATTACATATGAGTGAATTATTTTAATTATGCAAAATAAATATTTAATTGTGGTGCATCTTAGGTGATATGTTTAGTCACATTAAATAATTTTTTTGGTGGAACTTTTAAAGTTGTAGGTAATATTGGTTAGATATTTTATATGTGGGTTGCATATGGGAAAATATTTAATACTAGGAAACTTAGTACCAAAAAGTAAATGCTAGGGTCAATAGTTTTGTGTACTCATGGTTTTGAGACACATGATTTTACCCTAACACTTGGTTGTTTTGTGTGAGTCTAATTCTATAAAAATAAGCCCATGTTTAGTGGTTGAGGTTGGGTATTTAGTTGGTTAGTGGTTTTGTCTTGGCTATCATTGTATTGAGCTATCTTTTGAAAAGTTCATATATGAAGCGTGGAATGGGATATTTGGATACATGCTTGGACACATGGAGAATATATTGGAGGTTCTTTATGTTTCAAAAGTATTCATGGGGATGAGCTATAATTGTATTGTAATGTTTTTATTACTAAATAATACACTAAGTTTGGATTCTTTGGGAGGTTGATTGTTTTCCTTGAGGATTTTACTAGTGTATATAATTTTTTATCTTGTGGTATGTATTTTATCTTTAAATATAGTTATTTTAGAAGCTTGCATGAACTTTTTTCTCTCATTGGGTAAAGTAGGAAATTATTTGATCAAATTGTAGTATTTTCCTAACAAGTTGTATTAGAGCCAAGTTTGTGGTTGAGGGATGTGAGAGAATCTTATTTTGTTTTAACCCTTGTATAATAAGATCTGATGTGAATTTGAATCCATGATAATGTTGAAGAGATTTTGGAAATTTCAAGGTATGAGATATATTGTGCAAGATTAAATCTGTATACTTGGGGTTTTGGGGTTTGTGAAATTGTGAGTTTTTGCAAACCTAGGGATTGAAAATGAGAGTCAAAACGAGTTATTTTTGTTGTTTACCAAGAGGATTTTGTGGGATAAGTTTCACATATGATACCTTGGGAAAAATAATACCTTTCCAATAGATCTAGAAGGCTCAAGAAATAAATACTAACATGAAATTTTGCCTATTTTGGCCAAAGCGATAAAAACATATTTTTGCCCCTACCTTATTCGACTATATGGGTATATGGTTGAGGACATTGAAGAGAAAATTCCTTGTGCAATAAAAAATATTTGAAAATAAAATTAATATGGGGGGTTCATAGACCCCCATACCCTATAGTGTGTCAAGATTGTGCTAGCAAATAATCAGTTGATAATTAATATAGGGCTATTATCCTTTTTGGTAGTTGGTTGGCCCTTGACTAGTGACAAATAGGTTGATGAACCACTAGAACCACAACCCTAGCCCCTAGTTGGGTGGGGTTGGAGCCACAACCCCATATGGATAGAACACATATTTCTAAAAAAAAAACATTTAAATATGCTTTGAGATCCACCACTAGTTTGGAGCCAAATTTTTTCTCTAAACACCACTATTTACAACTCACCACTAAAGCTCCACTCACTAACATTAGTTGTAAGGTACCCTAGACCCCTTTTAAGCATAATGGAGTAATTTAATTTTAGGGGGCATAAATTTCACCCATAATATCTATTTTTTGACTTCTAATATTCATCAATAATATTTCTCCAAACACTATGTATTTGTATAGGTTTAGTTGTCATATTTTCTACTATTGTTGAATTCTGGTGCCATGAAGCCACATATTTCTATGGAATAGTTGATCATAAAGTTGACGTATGAAATCAAATTTTCAATTTTAAAAAATAAATGTAGATAATTTATAGTGTAATACATAATGGATTTGGTGTTTTATCACTTGGATGAGAAAAAAGATAATTGTACTTATTTTATCACTTGTAGGATCTTGAGATTTGTGGTGTAATTTCATGAGAATTGAGATGGATCAAAGGGTAGAAAAATTAAGGAGTGCAAGTTTATATGAGACATATATTATGGTATACTAGATTATTATATTTTATTCTTCTTGATATAGTTTTGTAGGTGTAGGAAAATGTATCCCTTTACATTTTCACACTTGTTTGGGTCTTTGCTATTAAAATTTGGCTTAATTGGTCCTATTTTTACATCCACAAGCCTAATTAAATGCATTTTTCTAGGGATAATACTAAAATATCATAAATCATAAATCATAATTTAATGTTTTTGGCTATGTTCCAGATTTAGGGATTTAGGACTCATATGCCCCTTTGGGCATATGGGTCCTCTCTGGGTCTCGTGACCTGATTTTAAATGTCACATCAGACATAACACTTCTTGAAATTTGTGTCCTAGGTTTAAGCCCTTGCGACTCATACACCCAACTTGGAATATGAGTCCCACTTTAACCTAGGACCTATTTTAATTCAAATTCTTGTTGAGATTTTATTATCCTTAGACCCAATTTTTGAATGTCAACTTGTAGTTTTGTAATTTTAGGAAATTGGGCATAAAAAAGTATAAGTATGAGGTCATTTCATTAAGTTTCTCCTAACAAGAAAAATAAGAACAAGCTATCAATTTTTCAAGTCATATAAGATTTTCAAGAGAGCATTCAAGAGAAAATCATTAGGCATTTGGAGCTACATTCTATATTCAAGCATCATGTAAAAGTATTCGTGCATCATGTGTGTTTGTGAGCTAACATTTGTGATGTAGGTTTCATGATTCAAACAAGAATTCAAGATAAAGTTTCAAGCATTCAGTCAAGAGTAAAGATCCACATCCATTGAAGCCATTTCAGACATTTTCATCCTTCATTTCAAGGGTTTGGTGAGTTGCAACATTGCATTTGTTCATTCATCATTCCTTCATGCTATTTCATTTCATTTCAAGATTTAATTACAAAAACAGGGTTTGACCAAGGAAAAACCCTATTCCCTAACAAAAAAAAAATCCCTCTTGATGTGTGTTTGTAGATCTAGGTGAATTGGAGCTTGGAGATCCTTTGAAGAAAATGTTGCAAATTTTTTCAAAGTTGTCAAGAAGTTTTCATCTTCATGGAAACACACCAACAAACTAGAATTCAAACTTTTAGACTTGGATATCATACAAGAAGGAAGCTATATAAGATCACTAGAGGCTGCAAAAGTATCATTAAAACCCTATAAACATGACTAAATCACCCTACCTGGTGTATTAGTCACATTTATCCCTTTTGCATAGTGCATTCAATTTCTTCTTTGAAAGCATTGTTTAATGGTGAAACCCCCTCGTATTATCCAAGGAAACCCCTAACCATACCCCAATTAAGTCACTTGGTTGAGGGATCTTGGTTTCCTAATGAACTAAAGTTTGAAATAGGTCCCAAGTTCCATCTTGCAAAAGGTGGAACCTTATTTCCCTTATGTTCATTTTGGTGAACCCGACCTTTAGACCCAAGTGAATTTTTGATTTGGAGAAAATTGTAGTCCTAGATCTAGATTGCATTAACTTTACATTAGATTTGTATTAGTTGAATTGCATTTAGGGATTCTAAAAATTGCATTAGAAAAAAGTGCATATAGGTTGTACTTTTGCATTTTGCATCATTTAGTTTCATTGGAAATCTATACTTGCAAACAACCAATTGAGCATACAACATAGACACATTAAAAGAAACTTAGAATTTGTTGATTCAGGCTTAAAAACCCTAATCTAGGATTCATTCGCCCACCTAGGCTATTTAGTCCCTATACAGGTCTTTTTTCCATATTTTTGGGTATTTTATGCTATCTATTTTCACTTCCTGAACCTGTCAAAAACCTTAAGTGGGATCCATACACCCAACTGAGTGTATTAGTCCTTAATTACTTTTGAATTTTCATTTTACAAAATTAATCTTATCCTTTGTGCTTTTGGTTGTTGTCTTTACATTACTATTTTAGTTCACATAATTACTATCACTGGCAATATTTTCAAAAGTGGTTTCATTTCAAGTGCATTTCTAAACATAAGAATCATAATTAAAGCATATCATTTATCGTGTGTTCATTGCATTTATCTCGCATTCATTATCCTTCTTTGATTGACCCTTGTATGAGTTTTACAACTTGGTGTCCTACAATTGCTAATATTATAGTGAGACGTATTTTGAGACTCATGTCATCCCATGATAAGACACTCATTGCGGATATTGGGTTATCTAGCTCTTTCACTCATAGTGTTGAAACTAGTGCACTAGGTATGGACCATACCGTTGATAGCTCTTTACCTTCAAGTAGTATGACAAGTGTTGAAACAATGGTTACTAGTGTCCCTCATGAAAACCTAATCCAAATCCATGAAGAATTGGAACATCTACAAAAACTGGTGAGTATTGAAAACATTCCAAACACCGCTATTCCTACCATAGATAACACACATTGAATTATTGAAAGTGAAAAAGGAATAGACATTGCACGTAACTTAGCTCAAATTTTGGCAAACATCTTACCTCAATGACTAGTTGTGCTCAAAATTTGAACAATGCTCAAAGTCAAGGAGGAACCCAAATTCCTCTGCCTACAACCATTGCCTCTATTCCTACTTATACCAACCCTCAAGTTACCACAACAATGCAACCTAATAGTAATGTTATTCCTACCTTGGGTATTTCCACTAGTAATCCTTGTACCTTTGTGGCATCTCACATCATATCTCCTACCACTTTACCTCCCATAAGTATTCCATTCACTTGCCCCTCAAACACATATACACCTCCACCATATTCATCTCCATCCCAAAACACAACCAATGATGTCATCCTTAACCAACTTTTGCAAAATGTCTCATCCTTTCAACAAAAAATTTCCACCATAAACAAAAATCAAAATGGTCAACCTTCATACTACGTCAAAAGCAATCCCTTATACTTAGAGATATTAAGAACGTTGATACCACAAGGTATAGAGATTCCTAGGTTTGAGAAATATTGAGGGAAAGGATATCCTTCAAACCATGTTTCTACTTACACCACCTGATGTAGTGATTTCATGCTTGAAGATAATCTCTTAGCTAAGCTTTTCCCTAGGTCTTTGAAAGATACTACTTTAGAATCAATTTCCTCATTATTGAATAACTCAATTTTTTCATTCAATGAACTTGTTGAGGCCTTTATCAACCATTTACAAGTGCACATGACCCCTAAGATGACCTTAGCTTATTTTATGAGATCACACTACCAATTGCTTTATTCCCAAATCAACATAAAGTTTCTCAATCCTCACCTTCAACAAATGTTCATTGAGAACTTACAAACTAAGGTGCAAGATAAGCTTGGCATGATGAAATTTGCTTCCTTCATACACTTGTGTATTTCCCTTCATGATTGTCAAAACTTAGTTAGTAGTCATGAAACAAAACCCACCTCTATCCATCTTGAAAATTCTGAATCCGTGACTCGAAACAATTACCAACTTTTCAGGAAACAAAATAAAGGCTTTCTTCAACTAAATCCCCTTCAACCAACCCAACATGTTGATACCCAAGTGGTTGCTAAAAAGAAGACAAATCCTTTTACATTTGGGGACCTGAATAGATAATTTACACCCTTAGCGAATACCCTCCATAACACTATGAACCCCAATCCTAGACCTGCACAAACATAGCAAACAAACAAAATATTAGATCCATATGCAAGTTAGAACTAAGATTCCCCATGCAATTCATCTACAATGCTCAAAATAGGAAAGAAATAAAAAAAAAAAAAAAACCTATTAAATCCCATTTAAACATGCAAACTCTCAATCCCATGGGGGAATTGGTGCCAATTTGATGTGGAAATTGGCCCTTTCCCAACTCTTTTGCAAGCTTGATGAAGATTGATTCACTTCGATGATGATACACAATGTGCTTCCTTGATGAAATTTGTAATAACCTAGCTATGATGATGGAAAAATGTTATGGAAATGGATGAATTTTCTCTAAATATGAAGATAGTAACTTTGCTATAAGTTGTGGATCCAAAATACAAAGGAAAGCCTCTTATTTATAGATGAGAATGTTGAAGAATGAGGAAAAATGGATGAATGTGGGATAAAATACCAACTAATAGCATTAATCCACTTGTCAACATGTAAGTGGATAAACTTGGAGCACATTTTGATGAATGTGCCAATAAATGATATTGGGTGGGATTTCAAATTCATGAAATGACATGTTGGAGGGAGAAAGAAATGACTAAAATGCCACTTGGCTCAATGCAGAAGGACATGTAAGAGATATTGAATGCTTTATTGGATGTACAAAGCCTATTTGGAGGGATTTTCAAACTTGGAGGAATATTTTCTTTTGATTCCACGTTGAAAGTAATTAGGGGAATTAATAAATCAAAAGAAATGCTTTATTGAGAAAGTTGCAAAATCTAGAGGATTCAGGTGATTAAGACTTAAATTAATCAAGATTTGATTAATTTAAAAGGAGATTAGTTGATTTGACCATTTTGACATAGATTTGAGGATTAATTTAAATCAAAATGAGAAGAAGATGACTTAGACTTAATTAAATAAAGATTTTTATTTAATTAATTAAAAGGGGATGATGTTAGATTAAATTAAAGATGGATTTAATTTAATAGAATGACCTTAGGGATTTAAAATTAAATAAAATGAATTATTTAATTAAATGGAGATTAGAGGATTAATTAAATAAGATTGATTTATTTAATTAACAGGAGATGAAAGCTTTATTAGATAAATTTGATTTATTTAATCAAGGGACGAAAGGTGATGACTAGCAAAGAAGATAATTCAGGTCGAAACAATGTTAGTAATCAAGATCAAGCGTGATTGATACATTTTCCATTTCTACATGAAGCAATGCACCTGTTGCGTTGGTTCAAAGAATAAATTGTCTCAATCAAAATTTAAAAAAAATGATTTTCAAAATTGCCCCATTGCTGCCCCGGTGAGAAGAAACATGTCGATATACCATACCCTCGAGAGATTGGACAAAAAATTTCAATTTTTGGGTGATCTCATGAAAAAAGAGGACAAGGTGCCCAATGGGTCCAGAAAGGCTCCGAGATGCAAAAAATTTTAAAAAACACAACAAAATGATGCAAAACAGCCCTTGGTTGGGAAAAAATGGGATCAGGGGTCCAAAACCCTAACTGGATGACTAAATGGGGTCAAAAAACCCTAACTTTTAGGCTTAAATAGGCCCTGGGGGGCCACTTCCAATTCATTTGCACACATAGCCTTTAGAATTCTTGTGATTTGAGCTCTAAGCAATGATTGAGATTGCGTAACACATGCTTCCTTGTCACATTTCCGAGCACGTGCGAGTGTTCTAGAGGCTTCCCAGCATAGGACTAGCGGTATGTCATCTTTCCCTAACTTCATTTTTTTTATTTTTGAGTGCATTTATTAGTGTCTAGGAGTCAACAAAGTCAAGTGGTGCTATATAGCGCTACTGAAAAGCTCAAATTAGTGCCTCATGGGACTAAATTGTGCTGCTATGTGAGTTTCACCATGACAACAGAGTTTAAAAAATTAGGGTTTTGGTGCAAAGTGCGCCGCATAAGAAAATAGTGCCATGGCGGTGCTATTTGAAATTTAGGTCCAGGGGTCAAACTAGGTCACTTGCAAACTGCATCATGGTGGTGAAGTTTGGAAATTTTAGGCTCTTAGTGGTGCCATATAGTGTCGTTGACCTCTTCAAACTGCAATGCATATGCAAATAGTGGAAAATATGCTGATTTGGTTGCATGAACTTCAAACAAGATCACGTTTTTTTACGAAACTTGACATGGTGAATTTCTTGATGCAGGAGGACATGGAGCCAATCCACTCATGAGAGCACCGATAATCCCTTTTGGCTAGATTGACTCAAGATCCCCCTTTAGATGAGGTACTCTAGGAGCACCTAGGGGTGATTGGCTTATGGTAGGTGGCATATGTCCTAGTTATCCAGACACATTTGGGCCTGATGATGGCACTAGCAGAGCGCTGACACAATGAGACTTCTTCCTTCCACCTCCCCACCAACGAGGCCACAATGACCTTGGAGGATGTGTGGCACATTCTGTACTTGCCAATCCACTAAGAGCAAGTGATTTATGATGTGGAGGTCGAGAGGGATACTAGCTATGATATCATGGGCCTAGACAAGATTATCTTTTTTGAGGACCAGATCGAGCTAGAGTGGTACAGGCATGTGGTAGTACCTTTTAGATTGATAGTAGCTGTGATCATCTTAGGACTCATGGCACCAAATTGACATGAGCGATACTTCTGCCCGGGATGGGGACTTGCTTGGGAGCAGATGCTCCAATGAAGGGAGTGCTTTTCCTGGGGGCCAGTGATGTTGGCCTCCCTCTACCATGATCTACATGAGTTTGCATACTGTGATATCTAGGCTATCGGATTGGGAGTCACACTACTACACATTTGGGCCTGGGAGCACATTGTAGTGCTTTTCCCTATCAGAGTTACACTGGTTGATATGGAGCTAGATGATCCCATTATTTGGAGATACATGGGTGATCTTACTTTCTCTCATACAGGAGCAACAAGGATTCAACATTGGCGGCGGGTCATCGAAGAGATGACAATTTTCACTTAGAGACCCTACCTTGGGCAGTTAGCATCCAATACGATGATCTACAATAGCTATTCTTTGCCAGGTAGGACCGACTGATGCAGTGTTGTGAGCATACCATGATAGAGCAGTATCTTCCAGATCGCATTGCTCACCAATTTGGGGACACACAGAACCATCCTAATGACCAATACATGGCCATCTTCATCCATACTACAAGGGAGACGACATGGGGGTAGCTGATGCCGATAGCGAATGTAGTTCAGAGCTTTATGCAGTTGGTGGCCACACCATGGCCTTATGATTAGGGACAGGTAGACCTAGGCACAACAGACACCTATAGGGATTGGTTTTGACCTCCAGTCAGATTGACAGTTCCAGGAACATAGATACCGAGGAGGAGACCCAGAGGTTGAGGTGCAGGGCAGGGGCGATGTCGAGTAGGTAGGGCAGATGAAGATGAAGATGGGGATGGTGACGGAGGAAGAGGGGGAGGTGGACCACCTCCACACCAGCCACACCAACACCACGATCAGAGGGGACCTAGAGATCAGAGGCGTCAGGATCAGCCTAGGGATGGGGATAGGTAAGACTAGGACAAGTAGAGGACAATGCTCAGAGATGGTCATCAGGACTAGCCGCCTGTCCAACCACCACCACAGCTAGATCTGAGGGATGGTCAAATATTACAGTTGTAGGCATAGGTTGCTACCCTGATGGTTGAGTGAGATCAAGCCCATGCAAAGCGAAACCAGGCCATCCACTAGAGACAAGATGTAGAGCTCAGGGCTACACAGGAGACAGACCACTGACAACAGCTTGAGAGCATGGCCACATCCTCCTCCTAGAGCTCAGTTTCTTTATGAGCATATAGGGAGGCATTCCAAGAGGTTGATTATTACATAGTTCATTATCATCAGGTTGTGCCCTGAGTGTCCTGAGTCCCATATTTTTCACAACAAACAAGGTACCAACCTCTAGTGGATCATGGAGAGAGACAGGTCAGTGAGGGAAAGGGTAGCCAACAGGGCTAGCTCACCTTTTGGTTAGAGACAATATTATTTTTGTGATCCATGGGCATGTTTTTGATAGCCCCGTGGGTGATTGTACTTTATATTGATTGATACACACTTGATCCTAATTTGTACCATGACAGTGTATATTATTTTGATGATATATATGAGATGAGATGATTTGATCTGATGTATGATGTGCCCTATTTTATTTATGCATTATGGATGGATTCTATTTTCTATATGCGATGGTTTATATGTGATGAAATGATTCTATTTTATGTGAGGATGATGTGATTCTATATGATACAATGTGATGATTCCATATGATGCCATGTGATGTATGACATTATGATGTTATGATGTGATGGATGCATTTCTTTTTCAATACATTTTCTTATGCATTTTTATAATGATGATGTATGCACATGTTATGATATGCAAATGTTTTAGACTAAAAGATCTATATTATGCATTTAAATGGAAGATGATGATAAAATGTATGAGATGCAATATTTTTCATTTATCTCTCTCATGTATGATACAG
>VDFB02252616.1:223376433-223397498 GCA_007258455.2 Sequoia sempervirens | reverse complement strand
TAGCACTTTTGAGTGTTAAAATAGCACTTTTGATGTTTTAGCGCTTTGAAACTCTATTTTAGCACTTATAAGTCAAATTGCTAAAATTTGTCAAATTTGTCCTTGATTTTGTTGATTTTGATCATGTCAGCTATTGGTTTGATATGATTGATGATCCTAATCAAGTAGATGATGTTCGACCTCATGATAAGTGAGGTCTAATGTTTGATTTGATGATAATTATCCTCATGATAGGCAAGGAATAATTATAATTGGATTGATAAATCTCATGATAGGTGAGGTTGATTTGATGTATTGACCTCATGATAGGATTGGATCAATAATGTTTAATGATTGACCTTATGATAGGTGAGGTTCAATGATGTTTTCTCATGATATTTGTTCAAAAATTCTCATCAAGAGTTGATTAGGTTTAATAAGATATTTTATTTTTTGATGTTTTTTCACAAAAGAGTACTGACTTTGAATATTTCATGATGATAGGAGGTGTTGGTGAACCTCCAGATTAGAGAGCAATTTTGAAAGACCTTTGATTTGATACGACAGTTGTCCTAGCCTAAGACAACTATCATTACTCATTGTAGACTGTCTTCCCTACTTGATATGCCCCAGATTAGGATTAATTGAGGTCTCTTGACAACATTAGTAGAGAGGTGGCATGAGCATAACACCTTTCACCTAGCTACCAATGAGATCAGATTCACTCTAGAGGATGTTTGGAGGATTTTTTAGATACCAGTTGTGGGAGATATCATTGTTTACAATTCATCAGAGTAGGGTGGTACTGATGCTCTTCATATTTTAGGATGCTAGGATTGTTGGAGAGTGGATTCCATGGCATGAGATGGTTGACTCTTATGCCACTCTACTAACAGTTCTTGTTGGATCTATCAGAGGATTCCTTTGTCCTAATCGGAGGTCAAGGGATTCTCTCTTGGTTGGGGCTGAGTGTTGGAGAGTATGGTCATTCATGGGACTAGATATGCTTGGGGCATGTGCATGCTTGTCTAGATTTATCATGATTTATATTTAGTGGTGTACCTTGGAGGTCAGAGTTTATCTATCAGTGTTACTTTACTTCAGGTGTGGGCTTGGGAGCATATTGTTGTCATGCGGCTAGTGTGAGTGAGGCAGCATCTTTCCAGGAAGCCATATGTACATATTTATGTTGGTCGACTTACTCAGCCTAAGTTGGGTAAGTTAGATCATTGGCACAGAGTATTAGATGATATGAAGACTGTTACCTAGTGCTGCTACTTGGATTGTGAGCAGTGGGATGACAATGATGTGTAGTTGTCATTCTTTTGTCCGTATTTTACTTTGATTGGGTGTACATGATGGATTCTAGAGAGATTTCTTCTGAGACCAGTGCTTTGTCAGTACGACATTGTTCAGGGTATTCCACAAGCTGTCTCACACTATGCTCGAGGATAGCTGGATTTGAAAGATTGGGGGACTGGGTTATCATATGATGTAGAAATGTAGGAGTTTCAGGCTTTATAGCCATATATTTGGGAGATCTAGCTTGATATTGTGGAGGCACCTATTACAACAAATTATGTCGAGTACCTTTTTTTGCATCCATTTTCGTGCATTACTATTCCTGATGAGCCAACACCATTACCTATTGGGGAGGAGATTGTGTTCTCACATCAATGCTGACAAAGGAGAGATGAGATTGGTGGTGAGGAGGAGGTGGAGAGTAGCAGTGATGAGTAGGGTAGCGGAGATGAGAGTGATAGTAGTGATGATGGAGATGGGGAGAGTAGTAGTGGAGATAGTGATGGAGATAGTCCAGGCGGATTGGGTGCAGGTGGGTTAGGTCCAACCTTGGAGGAGTATTCTATGCCTCACAAGAGGTGAGTAGTTTTTGAACCCTTAGAGGAGCATGTGCAGTAGGAACAGACTCAGATAGCAAGTTTGTAGGTACAAATTAAAACACTACAGAGGTAGCTGACTTAGGCACAGGGTTTGTTGGCATAGACCCAAACATAGATGTAGGCTCAAGCTCAAGCCCATGCCCAGGCTCTTGCATAAATACAGACTTAGTTGGCTACAACTCAGGTATATATCATAGCATTGACAACTGAGAGGGACACTATCAAATGGGCTACAGAGTAGGCTCAGGGTCAAGTCGAGAGAGTGCAAAGATTAGCAGATGGTACCACTTTAGCACATTACATGGTAGAGGTTTTTCATGTTGGTCGAGAGGTTTAGTACTATAGAGGTAAATATCATGATGTAGTTCCCTCCTAGTAGTGAGTTAGCTACACGTAGTCTCGATCAAGTAGGACCCATTCCCAAACTATCAGTGTGGGTGTGACTCAGCCTCTTCATAGAGACCCCAAATATCTTGGTACTTCTGGTGGTGGAGGAGGTACTAGCCTAGAGATTCCTATACCATCAGGAGCTAGCACTACATAGTCTTCGTGATGTGATTTCTCCATTGTATTTTGAGTTGATGATGTACATTCCGATTATAGCCATTTTTTTGATGATATATCTCTTCATTTTAGACATCACTGTATACTTGACATTTATGATTTTAAGATCTATATGATATGCAATGGTTTTTTTATCAGTTTATCATGTGTTCTATATGATTCTATGTTGGATTCATTTATTTTCCACATTCTATATGTCATGTGATGATCCTTTTATTATGATATTATGGATGAAATTTTATATTCAAGATGATATGCTATGATTTATGATGTTCTATTTATGATGTGCATAATGATGATGTATGGATGCATGATGTATGTATGCATGATATATGATGATATGTATTTTGAAAGTATATGATAATGTTCCTTTTATGAATTATTATGGATATGATGTCCTAAATGATATATGATATGTGATGTAATATGTGCACTTTTATTCTTGTGTAAATGCAAATATATTCTTAAATAAGTGGATGAAAATGGTGTATGATAATGGTATGTTGAATATATGTGAATTAAAATGCACTTATATGATGTAATAAGTGGATGAAAATGGTTTTGATGTATGATATGTTTATGATATGTGATATGTTGAATGGATAAAAATGATTTATGATATATGATATGTTGAATGGATTTATGATATGTGATATGATAAATGGATCTATGATATGAAACTATAGAGATTTATTATTTTTGAGATTTTCTTATGCAATTTTATGACATGTAATATGAGAAATATGATATTATCATTGTAATTTTTTTTTTGATTCAGATGTATGAATGATGAAATGATAATTAAATTCTTTCTAATGTATGGAATGAAAATGATGATGCAACTACATGATAATGATGATGTTTTTGTAAATTTCAAGTATACTCAATCTATTATGATAAAAGATAGTCATTAATTTGAATCATTTCATGAGCTTTTGTAACAAACACTCTACAGATGTAAAATATATTATGAGTGCAATCTAATTTTTACCATGCAAATCTACATGCAAATATTGGCATTCTAATAGTACTTTTTCTTTGTATCATCACAGAGCTTTTAAAATGTTGAAAGTGAGTACAAGCATCAATGGTATAATGTAGACCAATGATGACTTGAGTACTACTTCCAGGATTTTTGATATTGTAAGTGAACACAATCATCTAGGTATAATTAAACCAAGATGACCTGAGCATTTCTTATATAAACAAACAATAATTTACCACTTTCTTATGTGAATTGTAATGTTATCCATGATACTTTGTAGAGAACTTCCCATGACAATTCACATTGTAATTATGATTAGTTCACAAACAATAGATAAAGAAAAATACCATTCTTCGTCCTAGCTTCTCTAGTTTAATATATCATCGAGTTGCTCTAAAGAAATGATAATAATGATCAATGTACAACATATCCAACCTTAGCTTAAATTATTTCTACCATTAATTCAAATAAGATCATCCTAAAAAACACAAAGAGTCAAACAAAATCAAAGCAGTGAAATTTATGATTAGGGATTGGAAATCCACAAAGTTTTTCAAGAAATCCCTCACAACAAGAGTCAAGAAACCAAAGAAGCAACTTAGTTAGAAACACCTTTTGAAAATAAGATGCATCTTGTATCAAATTAGAACAATCTTGCTTCAACATAGAACTTTCATCCATAGGTTTCATGATTTTGCTAGGGGTTATACTGATAATTATGCTTTAGAGCCTTTGTATTCACAAGCCTATTTCCAAAGAAGAACTCTTTCATAGGAACCTAATCATAGTCAACATATTCGTTAGTCTTCCATCCCACAACCAAAAATAGAATACTCTGACAGGTCAGATCAGTTCTTACAGTAGACAAAACTTGGAAACATTAGGCTTGTCATCCAAAATCAGAGAGTTACTATCGAAATACCAAAAATCCCAAAAATTACACCAAAAAAGTTAGTCTCTTCACGAAGAGGAAAATTAGATAACATTGTGCAATCCCAAAGTAGTGCTTACACACTCTATTTGAGCACTTTTACACTATCTTTTAGCACATCCATAGTTGAAATAATGCTTTTGCTCAATATCATTTGTGTTTGAGGACTTAGATTTGGGTTTATTGAACTTTTGTAAAAATTCAAAGACATTGAACTTGGATGATGTAGTTTTTGGTGAAGAAGGTCTCATGTTCATTATTTGGTCAAGAGCATATGGGTAGATGTTTGGTTGCAGATATCTTTTTGTAGTTTCTCTTTGTATGTCTTGGAATTGTTGTTGAAGGTTTTCCATCTACTGAGTTAAAGAATTCAATTGATCCTCATCTATGTCAGCCATGGTGGTTTGAGTTTCAATTTCTTATTTTTTGGATTTTTAGTCTTCGTGACCTTGTGAAAATGGACATACGAATTTTATTGTTTTCAATAAAATTTTGATCTTAGTTTGGTATAGTGTTAAGTATATTAACTCAAGACAAATAGAATGATAGATTCTACTGATTAGACTAAGTTGATAAGTTTGATTATATGGTTTTGTTTCTTTGATTTAGGATGGTTGATCCTAAAACTTAACTTACTAATCAAATGTGTTTGATTGAGACACTTTTGGATGGTAGATCTTGGTTTGATTTAAACAAATTCAATTCTAAAGCCCAATTTATGCAGGTTTAAGACTCTGTTTTGATTTAGGAAAGTTTATGTTTTGAATTTTTTTTCTAAATTTTGATGTTAACTATTTGACGAGGGTTTCTAATAGCTTTCTATTTTCTTTTTTTCTTTGTGTTTTTCAGGATGATCTTATCTGAATTAATATTTTGCAAACATAGCAAGAAATTGTGGAACAATTGTTTTTAAGTCCCAAAATCTAAACAATAAGTGTATGTTCAAGAATCAAACATTATCCTCCTTGATTTCCACTAGTTTTTTTTATTTGACAAAGAAAAACACTTCAAGCAGACACACTCTTAAGGTCAAAAAGGTCATCGTTATACTCACAGCCCACATCTTAAAATTGCATCGACTCATATAATTGTTGTCACCTAAGGGGTGCACGTGTTATTATTTTTTCTAGGCACGTACTTGAAGTTAGATTTATCAATCCCTTGAGTAAACAGTCTCTTGGCAATTATATGGTGAGTGTCTTGGGGAAAATTATTCTCCCCTTGCACCGTGAGTATTATAATGTTTGTTTACTTACGTAGTTGGATTCTATACTATGGTTTGTAGATAGGGTTTCTATTCAGAGCTTAAAAATGATAAACTCCCTCAAGATACCTCCCAATCTTTAGGAACAAAATTTTTGGAGATGGTTATCTTGGCATGCTTCTGGTAAATGTGGGTTTCCCCAGATTCACTTTTATTTTATAGTGGGTTTGGAAAACTGGCTTTGGTGTTCCCACTCAGGGCGTTTCCATAGGGTGAGTACTTTTTCCCACTACAGAAGGCCTTCTAAAGGATTTAACAAAGCATAAAGTGCATGAAATTAAAATATGATTCTGACATTTTGATCACCTAGTTAAGGGAGAGCATAGGCCTATCACCACACAAGCACAATAATCAATGTTCAATTTTTAAGCCCAAATGATAGTTTTCTATTCTATGTGAATATATTGCTTCACAAAAGACATGATGTTCATTTTAACCGAGATAGCAATGTATGATGACTACCCTAGGATTGGTGTATTTTAATCCAAATGACTACCCTAGGATTGGTTCATTTTAATCCAAATGGCTACCCTAGGATTGATTCATTTTAATCCAAATCCAAAAAATAATGAGTTTCTAATGTTCTTTTTAACCAACTTTGACAAAGCTTGTGTACATGGTTAATTTTAAGCCCAAAGTAATGCTAGTTGGTCCTAAAGCATGAATGAAAAATAACATATTATGGGTTATTTTCCCATGAGTGTTTGAAAACACTATTACAATGGATATCAAATATTTGTTTTCTTTCACTTTAATGCTCTATGTTCCTCTTAAAACCTATAATAAATGCTCAAAATGTTAGATGAGATCAAGAAATAAGAAGATATAAGGATTAGATGAATGATTAAGCATAAAAACCCTAAAACTTAAACCAAGTTACAATGTTATTTGACTTTAAATGTAAAATTGAAAATTTTAACTCTACAAAAAGTAATAAATATCTACACCATTGCATAGCTTATGAAATTATACCCCATTTCAAAAACAAACTTTCAAAAAAGACCTCCAAATGACCAAGATATGACCATTTTAAGATTGATTGTCAAAGCGCTAAAACAAAGGTCGGAAGCACTAAAACAAAGGTTAGAAGTGCTAAAACAAACTGCAGAAGCACTATTTCAACTCTGGATGTGATAAAAGATAGTGAAAAAGTGCTAAAATTTTTGGTGGAAGCCCTAAAAGATAGTGCATAAGTGCTAAAACAGAGTGTGTAAGAGCTACTTTGGGATTGCACAGTGTTATCTAATTTTCCTATTCGTGAAGAGATTAACTTTTTTGGTGTAATTTTTGGAATTTTTGGTATTTCAATAGTAACTCTCTAATTTTGGATGACAAGCCTAATGTTTCCAAGTTTTGTCTACTATAAGAACTGGTCTGGCCTATCAGAGTATTTTATTGCTGGTTGTGGGATGGAAGATTGATGAATAGGTTGACTATGATTAGGTTCTTGTGAAAGAGCTCTTCTTTGGAAATAGGCTTGTGAATACAAAGGCTCTAAAGCATAATCATCAGTATATCCCCTAGAAAAATTATGAAACCTATGGATGAAAGTTCTATGTTGAAGCAAGATTTTTCTACTTTGATACAAAAAGCATCTTCTTTTCAAAAGGTTTTTGTAACTAAGTTGCTTCTTTGGTTTCTTGACTCTTGTTGTGAGGGATTTCCTGACAAACTTTGTGGATTTCCAATCCCTAATCATAAATTTCACTATTTTGATTTTGTTTGACTCTTTGTATTTTTTTGGATGATCTTTGTTTGGATTAATGATTTAAAAACACAACAAGCAATTGTAGAACAGTTGTTTTTAAGACCTAGAATATAAACAACAAGTGTATGTTCAAAGAACCACACATGGTCCTATTTTCACTAGTTTTTTAACAAAAATAAACTTCTGGAAAACTCACTCTTAAGGTCAAAAAGGTCATCGTTATACTCAATAGCCAACATCTTAAAATTGCGTCGACTCACACAACTGTGTCACCCCCTAGAGGGTGCCCGTGTTTTTGTCTTTTCCAGACACGTACTTAAAGTTAGATTTCTCAATCCCTTGAGAAAACGGTCCTTGGAAATTATATGGTGAGTGTTTTGGGGGAAGATTCTTCCCTCCCTTTTCACTGCGAGTATTACAATGTCTAGTTACCGACTTGGCTAGATTCTACACTATGGTTCATAGATAGGGTTTCTGTTCAGAGCAGAAAATGATAAATTCCCTTAGGAGACCTCCCAATCTTTAGAACAAAGACTTTGGGGATGGTTATCTTGCACACTTCCAGAAAATGTGGGTTTCCCTAGATTCACTTTATTTTATAGTGGGTTACAAAACCTCGCTTTGGTTGTTCCCACTTAGGTCATTCCCATAGGGTGAGTAATTTTTCCCACTATGGAAGGCCTTATAAAGGATTTAATAAAGCATAAATTGCATGAAATCAAAGGATGAGTCTGGAATTTTGATCACCCAGTTAAGGGGAGAGCATAAGCCTATCACCACACAAGCACAAACATCAATGTTTAGTTTTTTTTAAACCCAAAAGACAAATTTGCTATTCTATGTGAAGATTTTGCTTTACAAAAGTCATGATGTTAATTTTAACTGATATAGCAAATGTATGATGGCTACCCTAGGATTGATATATTTTAAACCAAATGACTACCCTAGGATTGGTTCTTTTTAGTCCAAGTGTATCAAAATAAAATTCTAGTCGTAGACGTGTTAGATCCAAACAAGAACTTACAAAAGCGCTAAAATAGACCGCATAAGCCCTAGAAATTTTGGTAGAAGTGCTGCAGAATTTGGTAGAAGCACTATAGAATTAGGTAGAAGCACTGTAGAATTTGGTGTAAGTGCTAAAATAGATTGCAAAAGCATTAGAAATTTTGGTAAAAGCACTAAAAAAAAATGCAAAAGCGCTAGAAATTTTGGTAAAAGCACTACAGAATCCCTCGACCATGCTAAAAGAAAACATGCCTATATCTTGTATGAATGCTTTTAAAAAAAAATGTTAAAATATGGTGTTAGAGCCCCACGGTGGGTGCAAAAATGTAAGTGTGAAATAGGAAAATAGTAAAAAAACTAAAAACACTTCTTAATGAAACATTATATCAAGCTTTAACAATTAACTATTTTATAGCACAAAAAACTTGAAAGTGTCTCATTGTTTCCTATCTCCAGAGATTTATTAAATCACAGAGGGCTCTCAGATTTGGTAAGCACTGCGACTATTAAAATGCCAATCTAGAGAATGGAGTGATGTTAAATGCAATGATGTAATGATATATTATTTCTAAATGATATTGATGCTATTGTAATCTATGCTGACATGAAACTTGATGGATGGAAGCTACAGTAAAACTATGATGTAGTCATGATATTGATTCTACAAATGCTATGATTACTATGATGGTAAGATGCTATTGCTAAATGATTACTTGATTGCTATTCCTTTAAAGTAAGTTTGCACAAAGATGAGATATTTTGGATGCATTTCCTCTGGAGAAAGGTTGTATATATAGATTCATGACAACACATTGTGATGGGGTAGCACAACAAAGGCTTGGATTTAATTTGGAGATTTGAATGGTAAGAGATTGAGAAACTTGAGCTGATTATGGGAATGGTTTCTCCCCATGAAAACATGAGGCCAAATGATAGGAAGAATTAGAGGAATGAGATTTGAGAGATTGATTCCAATTTGTCTCCAAAGCTTTCTCGTGAATGCCAGTTGAATTAAATTGGATATTTGATATCAAATTTGGTAGGTGAGTGAATAGAGGAAATTTTCCTTAATGCCTTTATTTGAATAATTTATGTTTTTATTCAAATTAGTAAAAGGGGACAAATAATTTAATAAAACAAACTTATTAAATTTGTTTATTAAATAAATATAGAAGGGATATAATAATTAAACAACAAAGTATTTAACATTGTTTAATTAATTAAGATTGAATAATGTGATAATTAAATAACACAAACTATTGAAGTTGTATATTTAATTAAAATTGAAGAATAGAGAATGAACTATAAATAAATATTTCATTTATTTCCAATAGTAGATGACCCCATAATAATTAATCAAATAAGTCGTATTTAATTAATTAGATTATCCAAACCATTTTTAGGTGTATACAGGAACAACTCAATTAGGAAAATGATACATAATCTTCACAACACTTGCAAAGCATAATATTCATAGTAGATGATGAGTAGTTAACTTCTTGACATATTATCATACAAATATTTATCTTGAATAGTATTTATAAACATTTTTATAGCATAATCCTCACAGTACAAAATGAATTGTTATGTTCTTGATTCATCACCATATAAACACGTCGAAAGATGTATATGTCAATCCTTTTGCAATATTATTCTTTGTATAGGAAATGGACTTGGGAGAAAGATTTATACCTTATAATGAAGAAATAAGAAATGACTCAAGGTGAAAACTTTATTTATCACACCAAATAATAAATATACGCGGAGTTTATCACTTGCTCTTAGGACTCCAATTTTCACATAAATAAATCATTTCAAATGAAAATGATGTAAACAAGTTTCCACAACCAAAGTTGTTAATTGATGTACAACAGCTTCCAACTTCCAATCATTGTATGTATTTACAATTGGCTGTATATTGTTGTAATGGAAAGGAGGATAATTAAAAAACATCTTGCACTTGCTAGACTTGAGGATAATCATATGCTTTTTGTGTGGAAAACTCAGACTTCTCAACTATCATGTGAATATTTCTCTTTTCGATTGTTGTGCATGCCATCATAAGGGATCAAGCCGATTGAACATAGCTCAAAGTGATTTAGTGTGTTTGGGTGTGAAAGAGGACCATGCATAGCATAAACGTACCTATCAGGATGTGTTGGAATAGTTTGTTTGGTCACACAAGTTGTAGAATGAAAGTTGCACCACTTTGCAACTTTACATTGCTTGCATTTGACACTTTTTTCATCAAGTGAAAATTGGATACCACGGAAGACAACTCTGGGGTAACAAAAACTAAGAGAGGTTATTGGAGAGGAGCCCAACACAATCTTGTAGGTTTAGATGAATAGTTCGTAAGAATCATGGTTTCTGAGTAATAGCCCGTCAAATATTGTAGCCATTTTGCACTTTGAACCTTAAGGGATCGAGCTAGTTGAACATGGCTCGAGTGATTCGACGTTTGGGTGTGAAAGAGGACCATTCCTTTAGCATAAACGCATTCCATTGGATGTGTTGGAATAGCTTTTTGGTCACACGAGTTGCAAAATAAAGTTGCATCACTTTGCAACTTTACACCGCTTGTATTTTGACACTTTTTCCATCAAGTGAAAAATTGGAAACCATAGGAAAATGAATTTGAGATAACAAAAATTGAGAGAGGTTATTGTAGAAGGGCCAAAAGCAATGTTGTAGGCTCAGATGGAGAGTTTGTAAGCATCATGGTTTCTGAGTAATAGACTATCAGAGATTGTTGTCCTTTTTGTACTTTGGAGCCTTAAGGGATCAAGTTGATTGAACATAGCTCAGAGTGATTTAGCATGTTTGGGTGTGAAAGAGGACCATACCTAACATAAATGTACCCATTTGGATGTGTTGGAATAGTGAGTTTGGTAACACGAGTTGTAGAATGAAAGTTGTGCCACTTTGCAGCTTTACACTACTTGCATTTGACACTTTTTCTATCAAGTGTAAACTAGACACCACAAGAAAATGACTCCAATATAACAAAAACTGAGAGAGTTTTGTTGTAGAGGGGCCCGATACAACTCAGAGGGCTCATACGAGAGTTCGTAAGCATCAATGCATTTCGGTAATAGCCCATCAAAGATTGCTACTCCTTTTTCACTTTTAGACCCTTAAGGGATTGAGCCATTAAACGTAGCCTCGAAAGTGACTACATGTTTAGGTAAAAAATAGGACAATTCTAGTGTAAACATACCCATATAGATGTGTTGGAATAGTCCATTTGGTCACACAAGTTGTAGAACGAAATTTGCACCACTTTGCAACTTTACACAACTTGTATTTGACACTTTTTTCATCAAGTGAGAATTGGACACCATGGGAAAACAACTCTAGGATAACAAAAATTGAGAGAGGTTATTATAGAGAGGCCCTACAACTTCATAGGCCGCATGAAGATTTCATAACCATCACAATTTCTGAGTAATAGCCTATCAAATATTGCTTCCCTTTTGCACTTTGGACCCTTAAAGGATCGAGTCAGTTAAACATAGCTCAAAGTGATTTGACGTGTTTGGGTGCAAAAGAGGACCATGCCTATTGTAAATTTACCCATATGGATGCATTGGAATAATTTGTCTAGTCACATGAGTTGTAGAACAAAAGTTGCACCACTTTGCAACTTTACACTACTTGCATTTGACACTTTTTCCATCAAGTGGAAATTAGACACCACGGGAAAAAGACTCCTAGATAACAAAAAGTGAGAGTTGTTATTGTAGAGGTTCCCAACGCAATCTCGTAGGCTCAAAAAAAGAGTTTGTAAGCATCATGGTTTTCGAGTAATAGCTCGTCAAAGATTGCTGCCCTTTTGCACTTTGGACCCTTAAGGGGTCGAGTCGATTGAACATAGATTAGAGTGATTCAGTGTGTTTGGGTGTGAAAGAGGATCATTCCTAGCATAAACGTACCAATTCAGATGTGTTGGAATGATCTGTTTGGTCACACAAGTTGCAGAATGAAAGTTGCACCACTTTGCATCTTTACACTGCTTGCATTTGACACTTTTTCCATCAAGTGAAAATTGGACACCATGGGAAAATGACTCTAAGATAACAAAAAATGAGAGAGGTTATTGTAGAAGGGCCTAACACAGTCTCATAGGCTCAGATGAAGAGTTTGTAAGCATCATGGTTTTCAAGTAATAACCCATGAAAGATTGTTTCCCTTTTGCACTTTGGACCCTTAAGGGATTAAGTCGGTTGAACGTAGCTTATAGCGAATCGACATGTTTGGGTGCAAAAGAGGAACATGAATAGCGTAAATGTATCCATCTAGATGCATTGGAATAGTTCACTTGGTCACATGAGTTGCAGAATGAAAGTTGCACCACTTTGCAACTTTACACTGTTTGCAATTGCCACTTTTTCTATCAAGTCAAAGTTGGACACCACAGAAAAATGACTCCGAGATAACAAAAACCAAGAGAGGTTATTGTAGAGGTGCCCTACCTGATCCTGATGCCTTAGACGGAATGCCCATAACTGACATGGTATTCAGGTAACATGTCGTCAAAGATTGCTACCTTTTTGCAATTTGGACTATTAAGGGATTACGTTGCATGAATTACAAATGTTTGAGGGCAGCAATAAATTTCAAAATTTGAGTAAATCTCATTACAAATATTTATTTGAATAAACTATATGCTATATTGATATTGATATATAATCATTAGGTTTATTTTTTTTAATAAATGAAGTTTTTATAATAAGTTAGTTAATTGGTGCTACTTATAATAGAGAGAGAATAAAAGAAGGAAAAGAATGATTAGTAACCATCAATTGTTATTACACTCACTATATTAATAATATATGTTTACAATAAAATGAGATTTATTTGGCTATCCTAATTCTTTTGTTTGTGCTACAATTGTCTAATATTTTTTATACACCATTCTAAAACCCAAGTGCTTGTACTTGTAGGCACAATGCCTTAGGTACTTCGTTCTCACAGATCTTTTACAATGCCACTCATACATTCGAGATTCTCTTATAATTTCTACATCATAGGTGCTCATGATGAGGTTAATTTCAAATGAATAACTTGAGATTCCCTCGCTAACTTCACACACTCTTTTATAATGGCTTCAAATCAAAATTGAGATTTGTCAAGATCATCAAAATAAGGATGTTACATTTCTTTTTTGGCTGAGATTCTCTTAGATGGATCATAAATCAATTTTTTTTGCAAGGAGACACCAATCAATTTTTAGTAGTTTACTTACAAATAGGAAAAGTAAAAGAAGAAAAAAAAAGAGCGTCCAAAATGGAAATGAAATGAAAATAGATGGAAGATACTTATGGACAACAAATTCACACCATTTGGTTCCAATTTAGGAACAACAAGACATAAACCTTGATGCTTCAATCGAGGATAGGCATGCTAGTCTCTCAACTTAGTCACTCCTAGTCATACATCTTCATTGGGAGTTCCAATATGCCTATTGCACACAATACCTCTCATGAATAGAGTAACTTGAAATTCGAGATGCTCTTATAATTTCAAAATCATAGGTGCTCATGATAAGGTTAACTTCAAATGAATAACTTGAAATTCCCTCACTAAGCTTCACACACACTTTTATAATGGCTTAAAATCATAATTGATATTTGTCAAGATCATCAAAATAAGGATGTTGCATCGCTTTTTTTGTTGAGATTCTCTTAGATGGCTCATAAATCAACATTTTCTGCAAGGGGACACCAATCAATTTTTAGTAGGTTACTTACAAATAGGAAAAGTAAAAGAAGATGATATAAACATTAGATGATAGCATTGGCATCATACAAATTAATGTCCATACAAGTATAAAATAATAAGAACCAATGTGAATACTTACAAATTAATCCAACGAACCATCTAGGTCTACTCTACTCTTTATTGTGTCAATTATTGCATCATGGTCAAACTCACAGACCTTCCACAAGGTCTTCTTCAAAGTTCTACCCCCATATTTGGTCAAAAAACCATTGGATGCCAGGACAAGGTTTGAGTAATGAAGAATATTTCGATGTGTGTCAGAGTCTTGAAACAACCAATATTTAACACTCTTATGTGGGTACCTTCTAAGCCACATTCCAGTAACAAAAACTAAGCCTGTAGGGTATTCCATTTAATGGCATATATAGCTTGATATGAAATATTTAACCTATGATCAATAACATATAGTTAGTCTATCATATAGATCAATACCAAACAATGCAAGGATTAGAATGATAAATCCATTCCTCCTTCATTTGAGGTGAATGATGTAGACTTAATAAACAATAGTGACAATTTTGTATTACTTTGAGATTCTAATAAAACCTATGCACCATCATTCATTCTAGATGAATGAGATATCAAATACTATTAAAGAGAGTAACAATCATAATGATGGCAGTAATAGAGTCGTTTCCCTAAAGGGAATGATCAATAATTTTACTTTACATTGTTTCATATAACACTACTTCTGCAACTATTCGGATTTAATCCGAATAGCCATAAAATGGCTAAATAAACTCACATGCAAGACAATATAGATAAAGGTGAAAAATATATGGAAAACTTAGCTTGACCATGCTTGGCTAGCATGCTGATAGGATGAAAAAAATGCATGAGCTAGAATCATACACATGGAACACTAATAAGGCCCTAGTTCCATAGACAAAGAATGATCGATTTTACATGAAAATGACCTAGCTCTAAGCCGAATACATTTGGAGACAAATATTATTTTACCACTGATTCTAATAGAATCAACAAACTAAAAGAATATTGCAAGTTTTTCGAATAGAGTTACTGAGAAATCAAGCATATTTTCAAACAAAATATCGAATTACCTCAAGATCAAAGCTTTTCTCCTAATATTTTTTTTTTGTTTCCCACACAGATGAGTCACTTGCCTTCTTTTTCCCTAGATACTCGTTGCCATTGCTCGATGTTTGCCAGTGATATTTTTCGAGAATGGAAATATTTTTCCTTCTTACCTATTCACAAATCTTTCTTACCTGTTTGCATGAATATGGGGCCATTTCTTTCATGATGGACATTAATTTTTCCACCCTACTATTTCAATTTAATTACTTTGAATACAGGCCACTTCATCCAATATGTCCTCATTCAATTTTATTTGAAATCAGCAGTATACAATTTAATAAATTTTATCCATATTTGAATTTTATATGGAATATAAATATATATATGTATATATATATATATATATATATATATATATATTTATTCATATATGCATTTACACACATTTCTACGTTCTTATATATGTGTGTGTATACATATATACATGTGAATATATATATATATGTATATATATATATATTCATATATACATTTACACACATTTCTACATTCTTATGTATATGTGTGTGTGTATACATATATACATGTGAATATATATATATATATATATTTGTATTTGTATATGTATTTTTATATGTACTTATATCACTAAATTTTAAATAAGAATGACTTTCATTTAATTTCTTATAATGAAATTATTATCCTTTTAATCATACCTTTTGAACTCATACATGTGTATGTGTATCATACCATCATTTTCTTTCAAATTTGAACACACACACAAGATCAAAATAGATAATTTGAATATGAAATCATATGTTTAACATTCCACAAGCCTTTCATTTTCAATCATTTGATCAATTCAAATCAAGTAAATAAGTTCTATATAAATTTTCAAATGCAAACATCATGCCATTTTGTGGTGTGTGCACACAAATTCATCAAGCTTACCGTTTGATCTGGCTAAATGATCCTACTTCAACTGTGTTCTCATCCTTCAATCTGTTATCCTACAGTTTTACACACTTTCACTTACATAGTTCATCAATAACGTTCAATCTTGATAAAATATAAGATAGTTCAAAAGATCACATAGTCAATGACGGTCAACTTCTTTCAAACTTTTAAAAAATATCAACATTTTCATTGAACATATTGAATTTCCTCAATAATTCAATTTATCATATTATAATTTAAATGCAATAAAAATTGGATTATGATATCCTTTGCCTCTTGGAAGAGACATCATATTGATGTCTATTTAATCAAAATTTAAGCATGCATGTCTATTTCAGCACCATATCTCATTATTCCAAGCCAAAATATTCAATCCAAATTTTTTCAAACCAAATTATCAAAAGTCTCTTTTAAGAAAGAAAATATGGGAAGGAGCATTCTATTTCTTTCACATCCTCCCAAGTAGTACTGCCTTCTAAATACTGGTCCCATTGGACCTTTAACTAAGCAATATCTATGCTCTACAACTTAACGTTGCATCTATCCAAGTTTCTAAAGGGCTCCACTAGCACCACTCCTAGGTCTTGTACTTGCAAAGATTTCCAATCAAGTACATGAGCTACATCAGGATGATATGGCTTAAGCAAAGAAACATGAAACACATCATGAAGTCAAGCCAGAGCAAGTGGTAGAGCAAGTGTATAAGCAACTGGGTTAATCACTTCCAAGACTGCAAACAGACCCACATATCTTGAGGACAACTTGGAAGACTTTCCAAGGGTAATGGAACTTTTATGAGGTCTGAATCTTAAGAAGACTTTATCCCTTGCCGCAAATTGTCTAAGAGTTCTATTCTTGTTGGTATAACTCTTCTATCACTCTACCACCTCCTTCAGTATACTCTTAATGACTCTCATTTGTTCTTCCATCTCCTTAATAATTTTAGGTCCTACTATGATCATGTATTCTAATCTATCCCAACTGATGGGAATACGACACTTTCACCCATAAAGAGATTCAAATGGTGCCATACCTAGAGATGCGTGCTAAGATTTATTCTAAGCAAACTCTACCAACAATAAGTATTCTTCCCACTTATATTATTGGTCCATGCAGTACATTCAAAGGAGGTCTTCGACTACTTGATTCACCCTCTTCGTCTACCCATTGGTTTGAGGATGATAAGCCGAGCTAAAATTCAGCTTGGTTCCCAATGCAAATTTTAGGTTCATCCAAAATATTGAGGTCATCTGGGTGTTCCTATAAAAAATGATGGTCTCTAACACTCCATGCAAGTGGAATATCTCTTAGAGAAATTTCTCGGCTAAGGTCAACTATCCATCCTTAAGGTTTCCTAGAATGAAGTGCACCACCTTGGTCAACTTATCAATCACAACCAAGATAACATCATGTTGATTCTTGCTCAAAGGTAACCTCTGTATGAAGTCCATACTGATCACCTACCATTTATGCTCAGGTATGTCATGAGGATATAGTAGCCCCACTAGATGGGCATGCTTAGCCTTGACTTGTTGTCACTCTAATAATTTGGCTACGTACTCCACTACATCCTTCTTGAGTTTATGCAAAAAATATAGAGTTTTCAATTCTATGATCATCTTGGATACTCCACGGTGTCTTGAATAAGGTGCATTATGAACCCCATCTAATACCAACTTCCTCAGCTCTCTAGAGTTTGGAATATACATTATTCTCTAGTATCTCAAAATACCATTTGGTTCGATCTCATACTCATCAAACTGATGATCTGATGGATCCTTTGCTAGGGTGCTCTTCACTCTTTCGTAATGCTCATCCCCTAGCAAATGTTGTATCACCTGATGTCTCAAATTATACCTTGTCGAGATCATGGCTTCCAGATGTCTTCATCTACTAAGATAATCAACCACTCTATTCTCTTTTCCATTTATATATGCAATTTTGAAGTCATACTTGCTAAGGAATTCCAATCACCTTCTTTGTCATGCATTAAGGTTTGGTTGAGTGAAAATGTATCTCAATCCCAAGTTGTTTGTCTTGAGATCAAACAACTTCTCTAAGAGATAATGCCTCCACATCTATAAGACATGGACTATTACAGCCAACTCTAAATCATGTGGTGCCTAATTCATCTCATGTTGTTTAAGCTTCCTCGATTCATATGCTACCACTTGTCCATCCTACACTAGTATTGCTCCCAATCCCTCTCTTGAAGCATTTATGATTATATTGAATCCTCCATTAGGATCAGGGATGGTTAGCACTAGTGTTGTCGTGAGCCTCTCCTTCAAGAGTTGGAATTCCTATTCACACTTCTCAGTCCATTCAAACCACATTCTCTTTCTTTAGAGTGATGTGATTAGAGATGCAATCTGAGAGAACCATTGCACAAAATTTTTATAGTATCCTATGAGGCCCATGAAGCTACAAAATTCTGACACATTCTAAGGCATCAACCATTCCATGATCACCTTGATATTATTAGGGTCTACAGAAAATCCCTTAGCTGAAATAATATGGCTTAGATAGTGCACCCTAGCTTGATAAAATGAGCATTTGGATAGCTTCCCAGAGAATTTATTTTCTCTCAACCATTGTAAAACTATCCTCAAGTGCCTATCATGCTCTTCAATATACTTTGAGTAATCTAGGATGTCATCAATGAAAATAAAAATAAATTCATCCAAACAGTCTCTAAACACACTATTCATGAGTTTCATGAAAGTTGTAGGTTCATTGGTCAAACCAAAAGGTACCACAATGAACTCATAATGTCCATACTGAGTTCAAAAGGTAGTCTTTATAATATCTTCTTCCTTTATTCTCAACTAATGGTATCCCAGCCTGAGATTACTTTTGGAGAATGTTGTCACTCCCTTCATTTGGTCAAACAACTCATCGATCCTCAGGAGTGGGTATCGATTCTTGATGGTTTCCTTGTTCAACATCTGATAACCTATACACAAACATAAGGTTCCATCCTTCTTTTTCACAAAGATAACTAGTGCTCCCCAAGGAGGCACACTGGGTCTTATGAGACCCTTGTTCAAAAATTCCATTAACTAGTCCTTCAATTCATAGATTTTGATGGTGGTCATCTGATAAGGTGCTTTGGATTGAGGCTCAAATCTTGGTACAAGGTCAATGGAGAAGTAAAATTCCCATTTCAGAGGTAACTCTATGAGTTCATTAGGGAATACATCTCGAAACTCCTTGAGAATAGGGTATTCATCTAGATACAGTTCCTTATTGTCAAGGTTACTGATATGCAGAACATAAATAACACATCCCTTCTAATAAGCCTTTCTGAGCTACATAGCAGAGATCTAAGATCTAAGGGTTTTTGCATCCCAGAAATCTTGACTATTCTCCCATAGTCATCCAAAAAACTAACTACCTTATCTTCATAGTTCACTACTGATTTATGCTCAATTAACCAATTTATTCCTAGAATTACATTTTACTAGCCTAAGGGTGCCACATAAAGGTTGACCTAGGTTTGGAAGGTTGGAAGCTCTAACTCATTGCAAAAGAGACAAATATCTACCCTTCACTTTGCTCAATTACCATACTAGACTATCCATGAGTTCTCCATGTATCCAGGTCTAATAGGTATCTTGGATATTGCTCTAGGGTATATCAAACATTCAATAGCTCTAGTTTCAACTAAAATAGATTCAATTTAGCCATAGAGCTTACCCATCAGCTATATTGGTGAAGCCTAATACTCTACTTGCTTGTTATCTAATGTAGCATTGATCTGATGATGTTGAGACTATTGATAGTTTCCTTCCCTTCGTGACTTTGATTGCTACAGAAAATTTGAGGAATAATGATTGCCCCCACAAGTATAGCACCCGTCGTGAGGCCCTTTGCAACCTCTTGGCTTGTCCTCTCTGAAGCCCTTCTACTTTTGGTTGTCATTTCCTTTGTTATTATTTTCCTTCTTTCTCTTTCCACCATTACCTCCTTCACCTTTCTCCTATGACTCACTTGCCCTCTTGAGATTATGGATATGATGGTTCTTGTCTCCTTTATGAAACTTCTTGTTCCCAAACTGTGACTTAGGATTTGAATTGTTATAGAGGTTGGATAACTACTGCAATTTCTACTCCTATTTGGTGGCCTTTAGGAAAACTTCATTCATGGTGAGAGGATCATGCATGTCCACTTCTGATCCAATGTGGGGTCTAAGTCCTAATATGAACTTCCAGATATAGAAACATTCATCTCCCTAATACTGGGGCACATACTTTAGTAGGTTGGTGAACTTTTCCTAGTATTAGGTTACAATCATGCTCCCCTAAGTTAGGTTTTGGAATTTTGTTACCTTCTTGTCGAAAAAGAGTTGTGGTAACCATCTCTTCCTAAAAGATTGGAGGAAGAGTTCCCAACTAATCTTAGTAGGCTGAAGATTCTTTTCTGACTTTTCATTGTCCCACCAAGTAGCTTCTTCACTTGAAAGCTAATACATAGCCCATGCTGCTTTAGTCTGGTCAGATAGGTTATGGAGTCCAAAGTATTTCTCCATCTGAATGATCCATGCTTTAGCTCCTACTCTAATAGATTTACCATCAAACTTAGGCAATGCTAATATTTTGAGATCTTTTCCAAGTTCTTCCTCAATTCAACCTCGCCGGCCTTCTCTTGGACCATCATTCCCCTGATTGACTTCTACATTCCTGTGAACCTGGTCCTTGCATGCCACTCAAACCTCATGTTCTATGCAGTCCATATGAGCCTCTTGTTTTTTCAAAAGCTCTAGAATCTTTTCTAGCCTCTTGTTTGGTCCATTGTCTGACCCACTACCACCAGTCTCTTGCCTCGTGGTCACCATTCTGACTCACACTTGACTACATCACATTTCACATCTATCGTAACTTAACATTGGGTTCTATGAATAAACATCTTATTCTACATAACATTACATACACATGCATATATCTCTT
>VDFB02252616.1:223318372-223376333 GCA_007258455.2 Sequoia sempervirens | reverse complement strand
CCCAGACATTGATTATAGTTGATGATGGATATATGCCCCCTCGGGAGATAAATTAATGAATTTTTGATTTTTTTGAATTTTTTTGAATTTTTTCATTTTTTAATGTTTTTTCGATGATTTGATGCAGATTCAATGAATATTTGGTGGTGAAATAATTTATCTCCCAATAAATAATGTAGACAGTGCCCCTAGATGAATTTGAATTAATTTCCTCTTTAAAAAAATTTAATTAACCCCATAAAAATCCTGCCAAAAATAACCTATAATAGGTCAAAAAGGTCATTTTCAAACTCATTTGTGCATTTGAGTTTTAAAATCTTTGTGAGAGAGAAATTTTGTGCAATTTGGAGCAGGATGTTGATTCCCTATCACACTCATTGGTTCGAGCATGTGCGGCATCACTAGTGCCTGACTGCCTACCAACCTCTGGTACGTACCCATAAACCCCCTCGTTTTTTGTGCATTTATCTTTTTTTGCGCTTTTTTTGGTTTTAAAATTTTAGGTTTCTTTTAGCACTTATGCATGTTGCAGTAATGCTTTTTCTTGTTGTTTTAGTGCTTAGAAGGTTTTAGCTCTATGGTTAAATCTTTTAGCGCTTAGGTAGGATAGTTTAGCGCTTCCAATGTTGTGGCACCTAGGATAGAAAGTTTAGCACTTTGACATTCTGTTTTAGCGCTTTCAACATTTTAGTGTGTCTACCGATAGTTTAGTGCTTTGCCCCAATTAAATAGCACTTCTGATTAAGTGGCTCTTTAACAATCTGTTATAGCGCTTTTGCCTGATGAAGTGGCTCTTTTGATGAATTAGCACTTTGAAACTCTGTTTTAGCGCTTTTGAGTGTTAAAATAGCGCTTTTGATGTTTTAGCACTTTGAAACTCTATTTTAGCACTTATAAGTTAGATTGCTAAAATTTGTCAAATTTGTCCTTGATTTTGTTGATTTTGATCGTGTCAGCCATTGGTTTGATATGATTGATGATCCTAATCAAGTAGATGATGTTCGACCTCATGATAGGCAAGGTCTAATGTTTGATTTGATGATAATTATCCTCATGATAGGCGAGGAATAATTATAATTGGATTGATGAACCTCATAATAGGTGAGGTTGATTTGATGTATTGACCTCATGATAGGTGAGGATCAATAAAGTTTGATGATTGACCTTATGATAGGTGAGGTTCAATGATGTTCGCTCATGAGATTTGTTCAAAAAGTCTCATCAAGAGCTAATTAGGTTTGATAGGATATTTGATTTTTTGATGATTTTTCACAAAAGAGTACTGACTTTGAATATTTCATGATGATAGGAGGTGTTGGTGAACCTCCAGATTAGAGAGTGATTTCAATAGACCTTTGATTTGATACGACAGTTGGCTTAGCCTGAGACAACTGTCATTACTCATTGTAGACTGTCTTCCCTACTTGATATGCCCCAGATTAGGATTAATCGATGTCTCTTGACAACATTAGCAGAGAGGTGGCAAGAGCATAACACCTTTCACCTAGCTACCAGTGAGATCAGATTCACTCCAGAGGATGTCTAGAGGATTTTTTAGATACTAGTTGTGGGAGATATCATTGTTTACAATTCATCAGAGCAGGGTGGTACTGATGCTCTTAAGAGGGTATTTCAAGATGCTAGGATTGCTGGAGAGTGGATTCCATGGCATGAGATGGTTGAATCTTATGCCACTCTACTGACAGTTCTTGTTGGATTTATTGGAGGATTCCTTTGTCCTGATCGGAGGTCAAATGGATTCTCTCTTGGTTGGGGCCGAGTGTTGGAGATTATGGTCATTCATGGGACTAGATATGCTTGGGCATGTGCATGCTTTCCCACCTTTATCATGATTTATATTTAGTGGTGTACCTTGGAGGTTGGATTTTATCAGTCGGTGTTACTTTACTTCAGGTGTGGGCATGGGAGCATATTGTTGTCATGCGACCAGTGTTAGTGAGTCAGCATCTTGCCAGGTGGCCATATGTACATATTTATGTCGATTGACTTACTCAGCCTAAGCTAGTTAAGTTACATCATTGGCACAAAGTATTAGATGATATGGAGATTGTTACCTAGTGTTGCTACTTGGATTGTGAGTAGTGGGATGACGATGATGTGAAGTTGCCATTCTTTTGTCTATATTTTACTTTGATTGGGCATACATGATGGATTCTAGAGATATTTCTGATGTGATGAGTGCTTCGTCAGTACGACATTGTTCAAGGTATTCCACAGGGTGTCACACACTATGCTCAATGATAGTTGGATTTGACAGAATGGGGGTCTGGGTTATCATATGATGTGGAAGTGTAGGAGTTTCAGGCTTTATAGCCATATATTTGGGAGATTTGGCTTGATATTGTGGAGGCACCTATTACAAAAAATTATGCCAAGTACCTTTTTTTGCATCCATTTCCTCGCATTACTATTCTTGATGAGCCAACACCATTACCTATTGGGGAGGAGATTGTGTTTTCACATCAACGCCGACAGAGGAGAGATGAGATTGGTGGTGAGGAGGAGGTGGATAGTAGCAGTGATGAGGAGGGCAGCGAAGATGAGAGTGATAGTAGTGATGATGGAGATGGGGAGAGTAGCAGTGGAGATAGTGATGGAGATAGTCCAAGCGGATTGGGTGCAAGTGGGTCAGGTCCAACCTTGGAGGATTATTCTATTCCTTGCAAGAGGTGAGCAGTTGTTGAACCCTCAGAGGAGCATGTGTAGTAGGAGAAGACTCAAATAGCAAGTTTGTAGGTACAAATTCAAACACTACAGGGGAAGCTAACTCAAGCACAAGGTTTGTTGGAATAGACCCAAACACAGATGTAGGCTCAAGCTCAGGCCCATGCACAGGTTCTTGCATAAATACAGGCTTATTTGGCTGCAACTCAGGTATAGATCACAACATTGACAGCTGAGAGGGACACTGCCAAATGGGCTTTAGAGGAGGCTCAAGGAGTGCAGAGATTACTAGATGGTACCACTTTAGCACATTAATGGTAGAGGTTGTCCGTGCTGGTCGAGAGGTTGAGTACTTTAGAGGGAAATATCATGATGTAGTTCCCTCTGAGTAGTGAATTAGCTACACGTAGTCTTGATCAAGTAGGACCCATTCCCAGACTGTCAGTGCAGGTGTGACTCAACCTCTTCGTAGAGACCCTAGAGATCTTGGTACTTCTAGTGGTGGAGGAGGTACTGGCTCAAAGATGCCTGTACCATCATGAGCTAGCACTACATAGTCTTCGTGATGTGATTTCTCCATTGTATTTTGAGTTGATGATGTACATTCTGATTACAACCATTTTTTTGATGATATATCTCTTCATTTTAGACATCACTGTATACTTGACATTTATGATTTTGAGATCTATATGATATGCAATAGTTTTTTTATAGATCTATCATGTGTTCTATATGATTCTATGTTGGATTTATTTATTTTCCACATTCTATATGTCATGTGATGATCCTTTTATTAAGATGTTATGGATGCAGTTTTATATTCAAGATGATATGCTATGATTTATGATGTTCTATTTAAGATGTGCATAATGATGATGTATGGATGCATGATGTATTTATGGATGATGTATGTATTTTAAAAGTATATGATAATGTTCCTTTTATGCATGATTATGGATATGATGTCCTAAATGATATATGATATGTGATGTAACACGTGCACTTTTATTCTTGTGTAAATGTAAATATATTATGCAATAAGTGGATGAAAATGGTGTATGATAATGGTATGTTGAATATATATGTGAATGAAAATGCACTTATATGATGTAATAAGTGGATGAAAATGGTTTTGATGTATGATATGTTTATGATATGTGATATGGAAATGTAATGACATGATGTAATAAGTGGATAAAAATGATGTATGATATATGATATGTTGAATGGATTTATGATATGTGATATGATCAATGGATGTATGATATGAAACTATAGAGATTTATTATTTTTGAGATTTTCTTATGCAATTTTATGACACGTAATATGAGAAATATGATATTATCAATGCAATTTTTTTTTTACTTCAGATGTATGAATGATGAAATGATAATTTAATGCTTTCTAATGTATGGAATGAAAATGATGATGCAACTACATGATAATGATGATGTTTTTGTAAATGTCAATTATACTCAATCTATTATGATAAAAGATAATCATTAATTTGAATCCTTTCATGAGCTTTTGTAACAAACACTTTGCAGATGTAAAACATATTATGAATGCAATCTAATTTTTACCATGCAAATATTGGCATTCTAACAATACTTTTTCTTTGTAATTTCATAGAGCTTTTAAAATGTTGAAAGTGAGTACAAGCATCAATGGTATAATGTAGACCAATGATGACCTGAGTACTACTTCCATGATTTTTGATATTGTAAGTGAACACAAGCATCTATGTATAATGAAACCAAGATGACCTAAGCATTTCTTGCATAAACAGACAAGAATTTACCACTTTCTTATGTGAATTGGAATGTTATCCATGATACTTTGTAGAGAAGTTCCCATGACAATTCACATTGTAATCATGATTATTTCACAAACAATAGATAAAGAAAAATACCATTCTTCTTCCTAGCTTCTCTAGTTTAATACATCATCCAGTTGCTCCAAAGAAATGATAATAATGATCAAAGTACAACATATCCAACCTTAGCTTAAAATATTTCTACCATTAATTAAGATAAGATCATCCTAAAAAACACAAAGAGTCAAACAAAATAGAAACAGTGAAATTTTATGATTAGGGATTGGAAATCCACAAAGTTTGTGAAGAAATCCCTCACAACAAGAGTCAAGAAACCAAAGAAGCAGGTTAGTTACAAAACCTTTTGAAAAGAAGATGCTTCTTGTATCAAAGTAGAAAAATCTTGCTTCAACATAGAACTTTCATCCATAGGTTTCACGATTTTGCTAGGGGATATACTGATGTTTATGCTTTAGAGCCTTTGTATTCACAAGCCTATTTCCAAAGAAGAACTCTTTCATAGGAACCTAATCATAGTCAACCTATTTGTTAGTCTTCCATTCCACAACCAGCAATAGAATACTCTGACAGGCTAGATCCGTTCTTACAATAGACAAAACTAGGAAACATTAGGCTTGTCATCCAAAATTAGAGAGTTACTATCAAAATACCAAAAATCCCAAAAATTACACCAAAAAAGTTAGTCTCTTCACGAAGAGGAAAATTAGATAACACTGTACAATCCCAAAGTAGTGCTTACACACTTTGTTTTAGCACTTCTGCACTATCTTTTAGCGTATCCACAGTTGAAATAGTGCTTCTACTCAATATCATTTGTGTTTGAGGACTTAGATTTGGGCTTATTGAACTTTTGTAAAAATTCAAAGACATTGAACTTGGAGGATGTAGTTTTTGGTGACAAAGGTCTCATGTTCATTGTTTGGTCAAGAACATATGGGTAGATGTCTGGCAGCAGATATCTTTCTGTGGTTTCTCTTTGTATGTCTTGGAATTATTGTTGAAGGTTTTCCATCTGCTGAGTTAAAGCATTCAATTGATCCTCATCTATGTCAGCCATGGTGGTTTGAGTTTCAATTTCTTGTTTTTTGGATTTTTAGTCTTTGTGACCTTATTAAAATGGACATACGAATGTTATTATTTTCAATAAACTTTTGATCTTAGTTTGGTATAGTGTCAAGTATATTAACTCAAGTCAAATATAATGATAGATTCTATTGATTAGACTAAGTTGATAAGTTTGATTATACGGTTTCATTTCTTTGATTTAGGATGATTGATCCTGAAACTTACTAATCAAATGTGTTTGATTGAGACACTTTTGGATGGTAGATCTTGGTTTGATTTGAAAAAATTCAATTGTAAAGCCTAGTTTATGCAGGTTTAAGACTCTGTTTTGATTTAGGAAAGTTTATGTTTTGAAAAAAAAATCCAAATTTTGATGTTAACTATCTGACAGGGGTTTCCAATAACTTTCTGTTTTCTTGTTTTCTTTGTGTTTTTCAGGATGATCTTATCTGAATTAATATTTTGAAAACACAGCAAGAAATTGTGGAACAGTTGTTTTTAAGTCCCAAAATCTAAACAATAAGTGTATGTTCAAGAATCAAACATGATCCCCCTTGATTTCCACTAGTTTTTTTTTTGACAAAGAAATACACTTCAAGCAGACACACTCTTAAGGTCAAAAAGGTCATCGTTATACTCAACCCACATCTTAAAATTGCATCAACTCACATAGCCATGTCACCCCCTAGAGGGTGCACACGTTTTTGTCTTTTCCAAGCACGTACTTGAAGTTAGATTTCTCAAACCCTTGAGCAAACAGTTCTTGGCAATTATATGGTGAGTGTCTTAGGGGTAGATTATTCCCTCCCCTTGCACCATGAGTATTACAATGTTTGTTTACTAACATAGCTAGATTCTATACTATGGTTCGTCGATAGGGTTTCTATTCAGAGTGGAAAATGATAAACTCCCTCAGGATACCTCCCAATCTTTAGAAATTTTTTTTTGGGGATGGTTATCTTGCATGCTTCCGATAAATGTGGGTTTCCCCAGATTCACTTTTATTTTATAGTGGGTTGGAAAACCTAGCTTTTCTTGTTCCCACTCAGAGCGTTCCCATAGGGTGAGTACTTTTTCCCACTACGGAAGGCCTACTAAAGGATTTAACAAAGCATAAAGTGCATGAAATTAAAATATGAGTCTGACATTTTGAACACCCAGTTAAGGGGAGAGCATAGGCCTATCACCACACAAGCACAATAAGCAATGTTCAATTTTTAAGCCCAAATGATAGTTTTCTATTCTATGTGAATATATTGCTTCACAAAAGACATGATGTTCATTTTAACCGAGATAGCAATATATGATGACTACCCTAGGATTGGTGTATTTTAATCCAAATGACTACACTAGAATTGGTTCATTTTATTCCAAATGGCTACCCTAGGATTGATTCATTTTAATCCAAATCCAAAAACCAATGAGTTTCTAATGTTCTTTTTAACCAACTTTGACAAAGCTTGTGTACATGGTTAATTTTAAGCCCAAATTAATGCTAGTTGGTCCTAAAGCATGAATGAAAAATAACATATGATGGGTTATTTTCCCATGAGTGTTTGAAAACACTATTACAATAGATATAAAAAAAAATTTCTTTCACTTTAATGCTCTATGTTCCTCTTAAAACCTGAAATAAATGCTCAAAATGTTAGATGAATGATTAAGCATAAAAACCCTAAAACTTAGACCAAGTTACAATGTTATTTGACTTTAAATATAAAATTGAAAGTTTTAACTCTACAAAAAGTAAGAAATATCTACACCATTGCACAGCTTATGAAATTATACCCCATTTCAAAAAAACAACTTTTGAAAAAGACCTCCATATGACCAAGATATGACCATTTTAAGATTGACTGTCAAAGCGCTAAAACAGCAGTCAAAAGCACTAAAACAGCAGTTAGAAGCGCTATTTCAATTGTGGATGTGCTAAAAGATAGTGAAAAAGCGCTAAAATTTTTGGTGGAAGCCCTAAAAGATAGTGTAGAAGTGCTAAAACAAAGCGTGTAAGCGCTACTTTTGGATTGCACAGTGTTATCTAATTTTCATATCCGTGAAGAGATTAAATTTTTGCATGTAATTTTTGGAATTTTTGGTATTTCAATAGTAACTCTCTGATTTTGGATGACAAGCCTAATGTTTCCTAGTTTTGTCTACTGTAAGAACTGATCTGGCTTATCAAAGTATTCTATTGTTGGTTGTGGGATGGAAGATTGACAAATAGGTTGACTATGATTAGGTTCTTGTGAAAGAGCTCTTCTTTGGAAATAGGCTTGTGAATACAAAGGCTCTAAAGCATAATCATCAGTATATCCCCTAGAAAAATCATGAAACCTATGGATGAAAGTTCTATGCTGAAGCAAGATTTGTCTACTTTGATAGAAGAAGCGTCTTCTTTTCAAAAGGTTTTTGTAACTAGGTTGCTTCTTTGGTTTCTTGACTCTTGTTGTGAGGGATTTCTTGAAAAACTTTGTGGATTTCCAATCCCTAATCATAAATTTCACTGTTTTAATTTTGTTTTACTCTTTGTATTTTTTTGGATGATCTTTGTTTGGATTAATGATTTAAAAACACAACAAGCAATTGTAGAACAATTGTTTTTAAGACCTAGAATCTAAACAATAAGTGTATGTTCAAAGAACCACGCATGGTCCTATTCTCACTAGTTTGTTAACAAAAATACACTTCTAATAGACTCACTCTTAAGGTCAAAAAGGTCATCGTTATACTCAATAGCCAACATCTTAGAATTGCATCGACTCACACAACCGTGTCACCCCCTAGAGGGCACCCATGTTTTTGTATTTTCTAGGCACGTACTCAAAGTTAGATTTCTCAATCCCTTGAGAAAACAGTCCTTAGCAATTATATGGTGAGTGTCTTAGGGGAAGATTCTTCCATCCCTTTTCACTGTGAGTATTACAATGTCTGGTTACCGACTCGGCTAGATTCTACACTGTGGTTCATAGATAGGGTTTCTGTTCAGAGCGGAAAATGATAAACTCCCTTAGGAGGCCTCCCAATCTTTAGAACAAGGACTTTGGGGATGGTTATCTTGCACACTTCCAAAAAATGTGGGTTTCCCCAGATTCACTTTTATTTTATAGTGGGTTGGAAAACTTGGCTTTGTTTGTTCCCACTCAGGTCATTCCCATAGGGTGAGTAATTTTTCCCACTACGGAAGGCCTTATAAAGGATTTAATAAAGGATAAATTACATGAAATCTAAGGATGAGTCTGGAATTCTGATCACCCAGTTAAGGGGAGAGCATAAGCCTATCACCACACAAGCACAAATATCAATGTTTAGTTTTTCTAAACCCAAAAGACAAATTTGCTATTCTATGTGAAGATTTTGCTTCAAAAAAGTTATGATGTTAATTTTAACTAACATAGAAAATATATGATGGCTACCCTAGGATTAGTTCTTTTAGTCCAAGTGTATCAAAATAAAATTCTAGTTGCAGTTGTGTCAGATCCAGACAAGAACTTACAAAAGGGCTAAAATAGACAGCATAAGCCCTAGAACTTTTGGTAGAAGCACTGCAGAATTTGGTAGAAGCACTATAGAATTTGGCAGAAGTGCTGTAGAATTCGGCAGAAGCACTAAAAGGTATTGGACATGGAACAGTAGACCGTACTAAGAGCTTTTTGGTGTAAGTGCTGAAACAGATTGCAAAAGCGCTAGATATTTTGGTAAAAGCACTAAAATAGAATGCAAAAGTGCTAGAACTTTTGGTAAAAGCACCGCAGAATCCCTCGACCATGCTAAAAGAAAACACACCTATATCCTGTATGAACACTTTTCAAAAAAAAATTTAAAATATGGTGTTAGAGCCCCACGGTGGGCGCAAAAATGTAAGTGTGAAATAAGTAAATAGTAAAACAACTAAAAACACTTCTTAATGAAACATTATATCAAGTTTTAACAAAAATTAACTAATTTAAAGCACACAAAACTTGAAAGCATCTCATTGTTTCCTATCTCCAAAGATTTATTAAATCACAGAGGGCTCTTAGATTTGGTAAGCACTGTGACTGTTAAAATGCCAATCTAGAGAATGGAGTGATGTTAAATGCAATGATGTAATGATATATGATTTCTAAATGATATTGATGCTACTGTAATCTATGCTAACATGAAACTTGATGGATGGAAGCTATAGTAAAACTATGATGTAGTCATGATATTGATTCTACAAATGCTATGTTTTCTATGATGCTAAGATGCTATTGCTAAATGATTGCTTGATTGCTATTCCTACAAAGTAAGTTTGCACAAAGATGAGAGATTCTGGATGCATTTCCTCTGGAGAAAGGTTGTATATATAGATTCACAACAACACATTGTGATGAGGCAGCACAACAAAGGCTTGGATTTAATTTGGAGATTTCAATGGTAAGAGATTGAGAAACTTGAGCTGATTATGGGAATGGTTTCTCCCCATGAAAACATTAGGCCAGATAATAGGAAGAATTAGAGGAATGAGATTTGAGAGATTGATTCCAATTTGTCTCCAAAGCTTTCTCGTGAATGCCAGTTGAATTAAATTGGATATTTGATATCTGATTTGGTAGGTGAGTGAATAGAGGAAATTTTCCTTAATGCCTTTATTTGAATAATTTATGTTTTTATTCAAATTAGTAAAAGGGGATAAATAATTTAATAAAACAAACTTATAAAATTTGTTTATTAAATAAATATAGAAGGGATATGATAATTAAACAACAAAGCATTTAAACTTGTTTAATTAATTAAGATTGAATAATGTGATAATTAAATAACACAAACTATTGAAATTGTATATTTAATTTAAATTGAAGAATAGGATAATGAACTATAAATAAATATTTTTATTTATTTAATAGTAGATTTATTTAAGGTTAATTAATCAAATAAGTCATATTTAATTAATTAGATTATTCAAACCATTTTTAGGTGTATACAGGAACAACTCAATTAGGCAAATGATACATAATCTTCACAACACTTGCAAAACATAATATTCATAGTAGATGATGAGTAGTTAACTTCTTGACACATTATTATACAAACATTTATCTTGAATAGTATTTAAACATTTTCATAGCATAATCCTCATAGTACAAAATGAATTGTTATGTTCTTGATCCATCACCATATAAACACGTGGAAAGATGTATTTGTCAACTTTTTGCAATATTATTTCTTGTATAGGAAATGGACTTGGGAGAAAGATTTATAATTTATAATACAAATAAGAAATGGACTCAAGGGTGGAAACTTTATTTATCACACCAAATAATAAATGTACGTGAGAGAATCGCTTGTTTCTCTTAGACTCCAATTTTTAAGCATAGCAAATCATTTCAAATGAAAATGACAAAATGCTTCACAACCAAAGTTGTTAATTGAGGAAAAATAAAATGTTTCCAACTTCCACCATTGTATGCATTTACAATTGGTTGCATATTGTTGTAATGGCAAGGAGGATAATTAAAAAACATCTTACACTTGCTAGACTTGAAGATGATCATATGATTTTTGTGTGGAAAACTCAGACTTCTCAACTATCATGTGAATGTCTCTCTTTTCGATTGTTCTGCATGCCATCATAAGGGATCAGGCCGGTTGAACATAGCTTAGAGTGATTTAGTGTGTTTGGGTGTGAAATAGGACCATGCATAGCATAAACGTACCTATCAAGATGTGTTGGAACAATTCGTTTGGTCACACAAGTTGCAGAATGAAAGTTGCACCACTTTGCAACTTTACATTGCTTGCATTTGACACTTTTTCCATCAAGTGAAAATTGGACACCACGGAAGAAAACTCTGGGATAACAAAAACTGAGAGATGTTATTGGATAGGATCCCAACACAATCGTGTAGGCTCAGATGAAGAGTTTGTAAGCATCATGGTTTCTGAGTAATAGCCCGTCAAAGATTGTAGACATTTTGCACTTTGAACCTTAAGGGATCGAGCTAGTTGAACGTGGCTCAAAGTGATTCGACATGTTTGGGTGTGAAAGAGGACCATGCCTAGCATAAACGTACCCATTTGGATGCTTTGGAATAGTTTTTTTGGTCACATGAGTTGCAAAATGAAAGTTGCATCACTTTGCAACTTTACACTGCTTGCATTTGACACTTTTTCCATCAAGTGAAAACTGGAAACCATGGGAAAAAAAATTTGAGATAAAAAAAATTGAGAGAGGTTATTGTAGAGGGGCCTAAAGTGATCTTGTAGGCTTAGATGGAGATTTTGTAAGCATCATGGTTTCTGAGTAATAGACTATCAAATATTGTTGTCCTTTTGTACTTTGGAGCCTAAGGGATTGAGTTGATTGAATGTAGCTCAGAGTGATTCAACATGTTTGGGTGTGACAAAGGACCATGCCTAACATAAATGTACCCATACAGATGTGTTGGAATAGTGAGTTTAGTCACACGAGTTGTAGACTGAAAGTTGTGCCACTTTGCAGCTTTACACTGCTTGCATTTGACACTTTTTCTATCAAGTGAAAACTAGACACCACAAGAAAATGACTCCAAGATAACAAAAATCGAGAGATTTTGTTGTAGAGGGGCCTGATACAATCATGTAGGCTCATACAGAGAGTTCTTAAGCATCACGATTTTTGAGTAATAGCCCATCAAAGATTGCTACCCTTTTGCACTTTAGACCCTTAAGGGATTGAGCCAATTAAACGTAGCTCAAAGTGATTCGGCATGTTTGGGTAAAAAGAGGACAATTCCTAGTGTAAAAATACCCATATAGACGTGTTGGAATAGTCCATTTGGTCACACAAGTTGTAGAACGAAAGTTGCACCACTTTGCAACTTTACACTACTTGCATTTGACACTTTTTTCATCAAGTGAGAATTGGACACCATGGGGAAAAAACTCTAGATAACAAAAATTGAGAGAGGTTATTATAGAGAGGCCTAACACAATATCATAGGCTCAGACGAAGAGTTCATAACCATCACAATTTCTGAGTAATAGCCTATCAAATATTGCTTCCCTTTTGCACTTTGGAACCTTAAAGGATCGAGTCAGTTAAACATAGCTCAAAGTGATTTGACGTGTTTGGGTGCAAAAGAGGACCATGCCTATTGTAAATTACCCATATGGATGCATTGGAATAATTTGTCTAGTCACACGAGTTGTAGAACAAAAGTTGCACCACTTTGCAACTTTACACTACTTGCATTTGACACTTTTTCCATCAAGTGGAAATTAGACACCACGGGAAAAAGACTCCTAGATAACAAAAAGTGAGAGTTTTTATTGTAGAGGTTCCCAACCCAATCTCGTAGGCTCAAAAAATATTTTGTAAGCATCATGGTTTTTGAGTAATAGCTCGTCAAAGATTGCTGCCCTTTTGCACTTTGGACCCTTAAGGGATCAAGTCGATGAACATAGATTAGAGTGATTCAGTGTGTTTGGGTGTGAAAGAGGATCATTCCTAGCATAAACATAGAAATTCAAATGTGTTGGAATAATCCGTTTGGTCACACAACTTGTAGAATGAAAGTTGCACCACTTTGCATCTTTACACTGCTTGCATTTGACACTTTTTCCATCAAGTGAAAATTGGACACCACGGGAAAATGACTCTAGATAACAAAAAATGAGAGAGGTTATTGTAGAAGGGCCTAACACAGTCTCATAGGCTCAGATGAAGAGTTTGTAAGCATCATGGTTTTCAAGTAATAACCCATGAAAGATTGTTTCCCTTTTGCACTTTGGACCCTTAAGGGATTAAGTCGGTTGAACGTAGCTTATAGCGAATCGACATGTTTGGGTGCAAAAGAGGAACATGAATAGCGTAAATGTATCCATCTAGATGCATTGGAATAGTTCATTTGGTCACATGAGTTGCGTAACAAAAGTTGCACCACTTTGCAACTTTACGCTGCTTGCAATTGCCACTTTTTCCATCAAGTCAAAATTGGACACCACGGAAAAATGACTTCGAGTTAACAAAAACAAAGAGAGGTTATTGTAGAGGTTCCCTACCTGATCCTAATGCCTCATACAGAATTCCCATAACTGACATGGTATTTGGGTAACATGTTGTCAAAGATTACTACCTTTTTGCAATTTGGACTATTAAGGGATTACATTGCATGAATTACAAATGTTTGAGGGTAGCAATAAATTTCAAAATTTGAGTAAATCTCATTACAAATATTTATTTGAATAAACTATATGCTATATTGATATTGATATATAATCATTAGGTTGATTTTTTTTAATAAATGAAGTTTTTATAATAAGTTAGTTAATTGGTGCTACTTATAATAGGGAGAGAATAAAAGAAGGAAAATAATGATTAGTAACCATCAATTGTTATTACACTCACTATATTAATAATATATGTTTACAATAAAATGAGATTTATTTGGCTATCCTAATTCTTTTGTTTGTGCTACAATTGTCTAATATTTTTTATACACCATTCTAAAACCCAAGTGCTTGTACTTGTAGGCACAATGCCTTAGGTACTTCGTTCTCATAGATATTTTACAATGCCACTCATACATTCAAGATTCTCTTATAATTTTTACATCATAGGTTCTCATGATGAGGTTAACTTCAAATGAATAACTTGAGATTCCCTTGCTAACTTCACACACTCTTTTATAATGGCTTCAAATTAGAATTGAGATTTGTCAAGATCATCAAAATAAGGATGTTACATTTCTTTTTTGGCTGAGATTCTCTTAGATGGCTCATAAATCAATTTTTTTTGCAAGGAGACACCAATCAATTTTTAGTAGTTTATTTACAAATAGGCAAAGTAAAAGAAGAAAAACAAAGAATATCCAAAATGGAAATGAAATGAAAATAGATGGAAGACAGTTACAGACAACAAATTCACACCATTTGGTTCCAATTTAGGAACAACAAGACATAAACCTTGATGCTTCAATCGAGGATAGGCATGCTAGTCTCTCAACTTAGTCACTCCTAGTCATACATCTTCATTGGGAGTTCCAATATACCTATTGCACACAATACCTCTCATGAATAGAATAACTTGAAATTTGAGATGCTCTTATAATTTCAAAATCATAGGTGCTCATGATAAGGTTAACTTCAAATGAATAACTTGAAATTCCCTCGCTAAGCTTCACACACACTTTTATAATGGCTTAAAATCATAATTGAGATTTGTCAAGATCATCAAAATAAGGATGTTGCATTGATTTTTTGGTTGAGATTCTCTTAGATGGCTCATAAATCAACATTTTCTGCAAGGGGACACCAATCAATTTTTAGTAGGTTACTTACAAATAGAAAAGTAAAAGAAGATGATATAAACATTAGATGATAGCATTGACATCATACAAATTAATGTCCATACAAGTATAAAATAATAAGAACCAATGTGCATACTTACAAATTAATCCAACAAACCATCTAGGTCTACTCTACTCTTTATTGTGTCAATTATTGCATCATGGTCAAATTCACAGACCTTCCACAAGGTCTTCTTCAAAGGTCTACCCCCATATTTGGTCAAACAAACATTGGATGCCATGACAAGGTTCGAGTAATGAAGAATATTTCGATGTGTGTCAGAGTCTTGAAACAACCAATATTTAACACTCTTATGTGGGTACCTTCTAAGCCACATTCCAGTAACAAAAACTAAGCCTGTAGGGTATTCCATTTAATGGCATATATAGCTTGATATGAAATATTTAACCTATGATCAATAACATACAATTAGTTGATCATATAGATCAATACCACACAATGCAAGGATTGGAATGATAAATCCATTCCTCCTTCATTTGAGGTGAATGATGTAGACTTAATAAACAATAGTGACGATTTTGTATTACTTTGAGATTATAATAAAACCTATGCACCATCATTCATTCTAGCTGAATGAGATATCAAATACTATTAAAGAGAGTAACAATCATAATGATGGCAGTAATAGAGTCGTTTCCCTAAAGGGAATGATCAACAATTTTACTTTACATTGTTTCATATAACACTACTTCTGTAGCTATTCAGATTTAATCCGAATAGCCATAAAATGGCTAAATAAGCTCACATGCAAGACAATATAGATAAAGGTGAAAAATATATGGAAAACTTAGCTTGACCATGCTTGGCTAGCATGCCGATAGGATGAAAAAAATGCATAAGCTAGAAGCATACACATGGACCACCAATAAGGCCCTAGTTCCATAGACAAAGAATGATCGATTTTACATGAAAATGACCTAGCTCTAAGCCGAATACATTTGGAGACAAATATTATTTTACCACTGATTCTAATAGAATCAACAAACTAAAAGAATATTGCAAGTTTTTCGAATAGAGTTACTGAGAAATCAAGCATATTTTCAAACAAAATATCAAATTACCTCAAGATCAAAGCTTTTCTCCTAATATTTTTCTTTTGTTTCCCACACAAATGAGTCACTTGCCTTCTTTTTCCCTAGATACTCGTTGCCACTGCTCGATGTTTGCCAGTGATATTTTTCGAAAATGGAAAGATTTTTCCTTCTTACCTATTCACAAATATTTCTTACCTGTTCGCATGAATATGGGGCCATTTCTTTCATGATGGACATTAATTTTTCCACCCTACTATTTCAATTTAATTACATGGCCTTAAATTTGAATACAGGCCACTTCATCCAATATGTCCTCATTCGATTTTATTTGAAATCAGCAGTATACAATTTAATAAATTTGATCCATATTTGATTTTTATATGGAATATAAATATATATATATATGTATATATATATATATTCATATATACATTTACACACATTTCTACATTCTTATGTATATGTGTGTGTGTATACATATATACATGTGAATATATATATATATATATATTTGTATTTGTATATGTATTTTTATATGTACTTATATCACTAAATTTTAAATAAGAATGACTTTCATTTAATTTCTTATAATGAAATTATTATCCTTTTAATCATACCTTTTGAACTCATACATGTGTATGTGTATCATACCATCATTTTCTTTCAAATTTGAACACACACACAAGATCAAAATAGATAATTTGAATATGAAATCATATGTTTAACATTCCACAAGCCTTTCATTTTCAATCATTTGATCAATTCAAATCAAGTAAATAAGTTCTATATAAATTTTCAAATGCAAACATCATGCCATTTTGTGGTGTGTGCACACAAATTCATCAAGCTTACCGTTTGATCTGGCTAAATGATCCTACTTCAACTGTGTTCTCATCCTTCAATCTGTTATCCTACAGTTTTACACACTTTCACTTACATAGTTCATCAATAACGTTCAATCTTGATAAAATATAAGATAGTTCAAAAGATCACATAGTCAATGACGGTCAACTTCTTTCAAACTTTTAAAAAATATCAACATTTTCATTGAACATATTGAATTTCCTCAATAATTCAATTTATCATATTATAATTTAAATGCAATAAAAATTGGATTATGATATCCTTTGCCTCTTGGAAGAGACATCATATTGATGTCTATTTAATCAAAATTTAAGCATGCATGTCTATTTCAGCACCATATCTCATTATTCCAAGCCAAAATATTCAATCCAAATTTTTTCAAACCAAATTATCAAAAGTCTCTTTTAAGAAAGAAAATATGGGAAGGAGCATTCTATTTCTTTCACATCCTCCCAAGTAGTACTGCCTTCTAAATACTGGTCCCATTGGACCTTTAACTAAGCAATATCTATGCTCTACAACTTAACGTTGCATCTATCCAAGTTTCTAAAGGGCTCCACTAGCACCACTCCTAGGTCTTGTACTTGCAAAGATTTCCAATCAAGTACATGAGCTACATCAGGATGATATGGCTTAAGCAAAGAAACATGAAACACATCATGAAGTCAAGCCAGAGCAAGTGGTAGAGCAAGTGTATAAGCAACTGGGTTAATCACTTCCAAGACTGCAAACAGACCCACATATCTTGAGGACAACTTGGAAGACTTTCCAAGGGTAATGGAACTTTTATGAGGTCTGAATCTTAAGAAGACTTTATCCCTTGCCGCAAATTGTCTAAGAGTTCTATTCTTGTTGGTATAACTCTTCTATCACTCTACCACCTCCTTCAGTATACTCTTAATGACTCTCATTTGTTCTTCCATCTCCTTAATAATTTTAGGTCCTACTATGATCATGTATTCTAATCTATCCCAACTGATGGGAATACGACACTTTCACCCATAAAGAGATTCAAATGGTGCCATACCTAGAGATGCGTGCTAAGATTTATTCTAAGCAAACTCTACCAACAATAAGTATTCTTCCCACTTATATTATTGGTCCATGCAGTACATTCAAAGGAGGTCTTCGACTACTTGATTCACCCTCTTCGTCTACCCATTGGTTTGAGGATGATAAGCCGAGCTAAAATTCAGCTTGGTTCCCAATGCAAATTTTAGGTTCATCCAAAATATTGAGGTCATCTGGGTGTTCCTATAAAAAATGATGGTCTCTAACACTCCATGCAAGTGGAATATCTCTTAGAGAAATTTCTCGGCTAAGGTCAACTATCCATCCTTAAGGTTTCCTAGAATGAAGTGCACCACCTTGGTCAACTTATCAATCACAACCAAGATAACATCATGTTGATTCTTGCTCAAAGGTAACCTCTGTATGAAGTCCATACTGATCACCTACCATTTATGCTCAGGTATGTCATGAGGATATAGTAGCCCCACTAGATGGGCATGCTTAGCCTTGACTTGTTGTCACTCTAATAATTTGGCTACGTACTCCACTACATCCTTCTTGAGTTTATGCAAAAAATATAGAGTTTTCAATTCTATGATCATCTTGGATACTCCACGGTGTCTTGAATAAGGTGCATTATGAACCCCATCTAATACCAACTTCCTCAGCTCTCTAGAGTTTGGAATATACATTATTCTCTAGTATCTCAAAATACCATTTGGTTCGATCTCATACTCATCAAACTGATGATCTGATGGATCCTTTGCTAGGGTGCTCTTCACTCTTTCGTAATGCTCATCCCCTAGCAAATGTTGTATCACCTGATGTCTCAAATTATACCTTGTCGAGATCATGGCTTCCAGATGTCTTCATCTACTAAGATAATCAACCACTCTATTCTCTTTTCCATTTATATATGCAATTTTGAAGTCATACTTGCTAAGGAATTCCAATCACCTTCTTTGTCATGCATTAAGGTTTGGTTGAGTGAAAATGTATCTCAATCCCAAGTTGTTTGTCTTGAGATCAAACAACTTCTCTAAGAGATAATGCCTCCACATCTATAAGACATGGACTATTACAGCCAACTCTAAATCATGTGGTGCCTAATTCATCTCATGTTGTTTAAGCTTCCTCGATTCATATGCTACCACTTGTCCATCCTACACTAGTATTGCTCCCAATCCCTCTCTTGAAGCATTTATGATTATATTGAATCCTCCATTAGGATCAGGGATGGTTAGCACTAGTGTTGTCGTGAGCCTCTCCTTCAAGAGTTGGAATTCCTATTCACACTTCTCAGTCCATTCAAACCACATTCTCTTTCTTTAGAGTGATGTGATTAGAGATGCAATCTGAGAGAACCATTGCACAAAATTTTTATAGTATCCTATGAGGCCCATGAAGCTACAAAATTCTGACACATTCTAAGGCATCAACCATTCCATGATCACCTTGATATTATTAGGGTCTACAGAAAATCCCTTAGCTGAAATAATATGGCTTAGATAGTGCACCCTAGCTTGATAAAATGAGCATTTGGATAGCTTCCCAGAGAATTTATTTTCTCTCAACCATTGTAAAACTATCCTCAAGTGCCTATCATGCTCTTCAATATACTTTGAGTAATCTAGGATGTCATCAATGAAAATAAAAATAAATTCATCCAAACAGTCTCTAAACACACTATTCATGAGTTTCATGAAAGTTGTAGGTTCATTGGTCAAACCAAAAGGTACCACAATGAACTCATAATGTCCATACTGAGTTCAAAAGGTAGTCTTTATAATATCTTCTTCCTTTATTCTCAACTAATGGTATCCCAGCCTGAGATTACTTTTGGAGAATGTTGTCACTCCCTTCATTTGGTCAAACAACTCATCGATCCTCAGGAGTGGGTATCGATTCTTGATGGTTTCCTTGTTCAACATCTGATAACCTATACACAAACATAAGGTTCCATCCTTCTTTTTCACAAAGATAACTAGTGCTCCCCAAGGAGGCACACTGGGTCTTATGAGACCCTTGTTCAAAAATTCCATTAACTAGTCCTTCAATTCATAGATTTTGATGGTGGTCATCTGATAAGGTGCTTTGGATTGAGGCTCAAATCTTGGTACAAGGTCAATGGAGAAGTAAAATTCCCATTTCAGAGGTAACTCTATGAGTTCATTAGGGAATACATCTCGAAACTCCTTGAGAATAGGGTATTCATCTAGATACAGTTCCTTATTGTCAAGGTTACTGATATGCAGAACATAAATAACACATCCCTTCTAATAAGCCTTTCTGAGCTACATAGCAGAGATCTAAGATCTAAGGGTTTTTGCATCCCAGAAATCTTGACTATTCTCCCATAGTCATCCAAAAAACTAACTACCTTATCTTCATAGTTCACTACTGATTTATGCTCAATTAACCAATTTATTCCTAGAATTACATTTTACTAGCCTAAGGGTGCCACATAAAGGTTGACCTAGGTTTGGAAGGTTGGAAGCTCTAACTCATTGCAAAAGAGACAAATATCTACCCTTCACTTTGCTCAATTACCATACTAGACTATCCATGAGTTCTCCATGTATCCAGGTCTAATAGGTATCTTGGATATTGCTCTAGGGTATATCAAACATTCAATAGCTCTAGTTTCAACTAAAATAGATTCAATTTAGCCATAGAGCTTACCCATCAGCTATATTGGTGAAGCCTAATACTCTACTTGCTTGTTATCTAATGTAGCATTGATCTGATGATGTTGAGACTATTGATAGTTTCCTTCCCTTCGTGACTTTGATTGCTACAGAAAATTTGAGGAATAATGATTGCCCCCACAAGTATAGCACCCGTCGTGAGGCCCTTTGCAACCTCTTGGCTTGTCCTCTCTGAAGCCCTTCTACTTTTGGTTGTCATTTCCTTTGTTATTATTTTCCTTCTTTCTCTTTCCACCATTACCTCCTTCACCTTTCTCCTATGACTCACTTGCCCTCTTGAGATTATGGATATGATGGTTCTTGTCTCCTTTATGAAACTTCTTGTTCCCAAACTGTGACTTAGGATTTGAATTGTTATAGAGGTTGGATAACTACTGCAATTTCTACTCCTATTTGGTGGCCTTTAGGAAAACTTCATTCATGGTGAGAGGATCATGCATGTCCACTTCTGATCCAATGTGGGGTCTAAGTCCTAATATGAACTTCCAGATATAGAAACATTCATCTCCCTAATACTGGGGCACATACTTTAGTAGGTTGGTGAACTTTTCCTAGTATTAGGTTACAATCATGCTCCCCTAAGTTAGGTTTTGGAATTTTGTTACCTTCTTGTCGAAAAAGAGTTGTGGTAACCATCTCTTCCTAAAAGATTGGAGGAAGAGTTCCCAACTAATCTTAGTAGGCTGAAGATTCTTTTCTGACTTTTCATTGTCCCACCAAGTAGCTTCTTCACTTGAAAGCTAATACATAGCCCATGCTGCTTTAGTCTGGTCAGATAGGTTATGGAGTCCAAAGTATTTCTCCATCTGAATGATCCATGCTTTAGCTCCTACTCTAATAGATTTACCATCAAACTTAGGCAATGCTAATATTTTGAGATCTTTTCCAAGTTCTTCCTCAATTCAACCTCGCCGGCCTTCTCTTGGACCATCATTCCCCTGATTGACTTCTACATTCCTGTGAACCTGGTCCTTGCATGCCACTCAAACCTCATGTTCTATGCAGTCCATATGAGCCTCTTGTTTTTTCAAAAGCTCTAGAATCTTTTCTAGCCTCTTGTTTGGTCCATTGTCTGACCCACTACCACCAGTCTCTTGCCTCGTGGTCACCATTCTGACTCACACTTGACTACATCACATTTCACATCTATCGTAACTTAACATTGGGTTCTATGAATAAACATCTTATTCTACATAACATTACATACACATGCATATATCTCTTATTCATGGAAGACATGCACATTCATGCAAAATAAACATATTTTGGAGTTCTTCTAAACACACCAAAAATAACATATTGCTTTATTTATATTAAGTGTGGGTCAATAGACCCTTATTTACAAAATCTTCTTGTTACACTAGTTAGTATTCTCATTCTCACAAAGAGGACACTTCCATGGGTCCTTGTCATAATTTACATCAATTATCTTGGAAGAGGAGGGTTGTGCACAAAGGCTCTCCTTTTCCTCTTTAGTTAGGAAGGGTGCATTTGGTCCACACCCTAGAGGCCAATATTTGATTGCAGAAAGCATCTTAATCTTAGGATTTCACTTTGATTCCTCAATATTCCTGTATCTCTCTGCCTTAAGTCAAGTGAGGGATTGAGGTAGAATCTCATCATCAGGAATCTTAGGTTGAGCCTTAGTCTTAGTCTTTTCTTCCACTACGACTTTCTTGTTCAAGGTTCTAATGGTCTTCCCTTTCTTTCATCCTAACTTAGACCTTCCCATACCTACATTCAATCTAGGTTTGGTAAATCCTCACGATAACTCAATTTGATCAAGGGTCAACTATACCGTAATCATGGCTATGGTAGACTCAAAAGGCCTAGAGTTGAACCCTAAGCTTTGATACCAAATGTATAACCCATTCTAATTATTACTTAATTATATTATTGCAAATGACATTATGAGTATTTAATTTTAAAAAGACATAACTAAGTAGCTATTTTCAATCATAGCATCACATGTCTAATTAAAATGAGTCAAATATATATATATATTCAATTTCAATGTCAATTACAATATCCAAGTTGACTTGGCTCATAGGGCCACAAAGTCAATACAATATACAAATTTTACATCAAGGTTACATCATAGACCATGATAGTCTTGAAAACATCCAAGATTTCCTCTTGACACTCACCTCCACTAGTGGAAGAGAACATGGTTGAAGTGCTTTACCACCCAACCATGAAGATTACACTTCCCTAGAATTCTTCCAACTTGAAGAATACCTGACCCTACGTGGAAATTTTAGCAAGAGAACAATTTGCAAGGTGGACTATGGTGCATGCCCAAACATCAAAATGCATCTCTATCTATAATTTAGAAAAATGCAAGATCTATGCTAGGAATGGCAGAGAGTGTTATAAAAAATTCCATACATACATAATAGGCTAATCGCTTTGCCAAGCATAAGAATTAAGTTGCAACAAAAAATGATAGGTTTTGGATAAAGAAAAAACCTATACTCTTTGAACTCCATTTCAACACCTATCCCAAAAGGTAACTTTCAAAAACATAGTTATTCCATAAAAACTATCTAACCTCTAGTAGTATCTACCCTGAGGTGCTCTAGTCTACTTAGGTGTTCTTGTTCTACTCAAATAAGAGAATATTTTTCACACACATATCTATGGAAAAGTAATTTAGTCTACTTATTTCCTCATTTAATAAAAAATAGAAAAATGATTCAAATGGAACTGATCAATACATTATCTATTAATTTCATACACATGACACATGATTACATTCAACGTAAATCATTGTTCATTTAAGAGTGAATTTAATAAGTAACAAAAGAAGGTATGCAACAAGTATGTGTATGTACGTAGTCAAAGGTCTATGTGCATACACATATATGTGCCAACTTAAGTTATTAATTTTTGCATACATTCTAAAATAAAACTATTATATTAAATTTCTTCCATTCAAAATAATGATACAAATTGTCATATTGTTTGTCAGAAATACAAGAAGTAAAAGAACTGAGTTCAAGTCTATTTGAATATTTTCCACATACTAATTTGTTGTTTGTAACAAAACAAAGTTTTTGTAGCAAAACAAAATGTTGTTTATAAAAAAATGATGTTGTTTGTAGCAAACCAAATGTAGTTTATAAAAGAAAGATGCTATTTGCAACAAAAATAAAATTGTTTATAAAAAAATGATGCTATTTGCAACAAAATAAATGTTGTTTATAATAAAATGATGTTGTTTGCAGCTAAATGAATATTATTTTTAACATAATGATGTTGTTTGCAGCTAAACAAATATTGTTTATAGAAAAATGATGCTATTTGCAGTAAAAAAAATACTGTTTATAACAAAACGATGCTATTTGCAGTAAAACAAATATTGTTTATAACAAAACAATGTTTTTGCAGCTAAACAAATACTGTTTTTAACATAATGATGTTTTTTGTAACAAAACAAATACTGTTTATAAAAAAATGATCCTATTTGATGGAGTTTACAAGTTTCTATCCCAATAAGTTTCGTTAACATATTTAGGCTATCCAGTACTACATACAAAAGAACAAAGACTCCATTATTCTAGTATTCAACATATAATAATACTAGTATCCTTTGTGCAATAAATGTATAGAATGACATGCTTTTTGTTTTAAGATGAAAATAATCATAAGAGTCTTGGAACAATATCATTATTTCTAAGGTTATAGAAAACCCATGTTTCCTATTGGTGATTGCAAGAAAAAGAATAAATGTTCAAGTCACTTGTCATTCCAAAGAATGGCCAATAGTAGAATGACTGTTCAGTTTTACCATAAACAATAACATTGGTCGATTTTGATGAATGCTCTTTAATGGCATAAATAGCTCGATATGCAAGATTTAACCAATGATCAATAACATGTAGTTAGTCGATCTTATAGATCAATACCACACAATGCAAGGATTGGAATGATAAATCCATTCCTCCTTTGTTCCAGGTGAACAATGTAGACTTAATAAACAACAGTAACAATTTTATATTACTCTAAGATTCTAATGAAATCTATACACCCAAAGGGTATGGCATCCATCATTCAGCCTAACCGAATGAGATATCAAATTCTATTAAAAAGAGTAACAATCATAATGATGGTAGTAATAGAGTTGTTTCCTTAGAGGGAATTATCAACAATTTTACTTTACATTGTTTCATATAACACTACTTTTGCTATTTGGATTTAATCTAAATAGCCATAAAATGGATAAATAAACTCACATGCAAGACAATACAGATAGAGGCAAAAAATATATGGAAAACTTATCTTGACCAAGCTCAGCCAAAATGTCGATAGGATGAAAAAATGCATAAGCTAGAAGCATACATGTACAATCGATAAGGCCCTAGTTTCATAGACAAAGAATGAACGATTTTACGTGAAAATGACCCGATTCTATGTCGAATACATTTGCAGACATATATTATTTTACTATTGATTCTAATAGAATAAAAAAACTAAAAGAATATTGCAAGTTTTTTGAAGAGAGTTATTGAGAAATCAAGCATATTTTCAAAAAAAATATTGAATTACCTCAAGGTCAAAGTTTTTTTCCTAAGCTTTTTTTTCTATTTCCAACATAGTTGAGTCACTTGCCTTCTTTTTCCCTAGATATCCATAACCACTACTTGATGTTTTCCAGTGATATCTTTGCAAAATGGAAATATTTTTCCTTCTGATGTAGAGTAGGGTTAATTAAACTCAAAACAACCTCAGACAACCAATATTTCAAATCCTCAAACACCAAATGATGGGTTTTGCTTCACAAACCCTCCTTCCTTCTTGTAGCCTTTCAAACATGGTTTTTCAGATATAACTTGTAGGATAGACATGGAATTAAAAATGTGAGCACATTTCCAGATACCCTTTTGTCCATTTACAAACATATCAAAATTTCAAGTGGGTTCACTTTGTATGGAAAACTCTAAATTTTGACCGTCCTTGCTCAAATTAGGCTTAATGTTGCAAATATGCTTGGTAGCAACAATGTTTTAGGATTCTAGAGTCTATACTTCCATTCCAATGCTCAAAACACATTCTACAGGGCACCAAACAACTATCTTTAACACACAAATCATTCCTTAATTACAAACAACAAATTTCTTCCACTAATTAGGGCTTCTAGGTCTAATAAATGAAGATATCAGACCTTTAAAGAATTTCCGCATGTTCCAAACATCATCCTATGCCTTTGCAACCTAGGAGTATCAAAATATACCCTAACATCATCCATTCCACCAAGTTTCAAAAGTTTTCATTGGGTGGAATGGAGTTTATTGCATTTTATTTACTCACTAGTTACCCTAACTAGGGTTTCGACCAGTTAGGAGTAAAATCCACACAACTTTCTCAAATCAAAATGAAATTACATGAAATAAACTCCAACTGATAGTAGACTCAATGCTTTATCAATCCCAATTGGTTTTAGTGCATCCCTAGATCATACAAATCCATACAACCTGATTTAGCAGCAAAGAATGTTAAGCAATTACATAAAAAACAAAGTTTCTTATTGCTTGAATCTTCAAAATTCAACAAAAAAACCTTTTGTCAATCATAAAAGGCCTTTTTACACACTTACAACCATTTCCCAATGGTTCATAACCAATTTTCAAATTATAAACTTAACAAACATCATTATGCCTTGTTATGACAAAAAGTGCAAAAGTTGCATTTGACAACATTGTGCAACATTGACAATATTGTGCATGTACACACTAACTCACCCCTAATGAACCAAAACCAAATCTAAAAAACATGAAATGGTCCTTGAAGACCTTATTACATGCAAACAACTCAAAAAAAGAAAAAGATAAACTTTTGAACCCCTTGGGGCATGAAAACTTGTGGGTGCCCCTACACCATACTCCTCGAGCAAAGAAAACTCAAGTTCCACCTAAGGAAAGACCTGAAATTGTACAACCATGTTTGATAATATCATCCTGAGTAATCCAACCAGCATCCTCCATAGGAAGACCTCACCATTTGACCAAATATTGATAGTAGACCTTTCTCCTTATCTTATTAAGCTCCTTCTTGTCCAAAATGCATTCCAACTCCAAGGGTTGGATTGGTGGTAGATCCCTAATCCAATCCTCATCTGAGAGGACTATTGAACCTACATGATCACTTGCATCAAAATATCCTTTATAAGGGTAAAGGTCAGAAACATAAAAAATAAGAGAAATGGAAACTCTAGGAGGGAGTTCAATTTCATATGCATTCTCTCCAAACTTGTGCACCACCTTGCATGGCCCTATCTTCTCATTTTCAGTTTAGAGTACTTCTCTTTAGGAAATATTTTATTCCTCAAATGAGCCAAGACTAAGTCTCTAACCTTATAATGAACCTCTCTCCTTTTTTGATTAGCAGCATGCTTGTACTTCTTAACATTCCTTTGAAGATTCTCCTTAACTTGTTGGTGGATTTATTACATTGCCACAACAAATTGTTCACCTTCAGAATTCCTCCTTTCCATCCCACTAACATCTCTCAATTCAAACACACCCCTGGGCTGCATACCATAAATAATCTCAAAAGGACTTTTTCCAACACTTCTATTCACCGAATCATTGTATGTGAACTCAACTTGAGGAAAAACCAGATCCCATTGTGTTGAATTCCCCTTTGTTAGACACCTTAGGAGGCTTCCAAGGCTTCTATTCACCACCTTAGTCTGCCATCATTTTGAGGGTGATAGGTAGAACTAAAACTCAAATTTGTGCCAAGTTTCTTCCATAGAGTTCTCCAAAAGTGGCCAACAAATTTGCTATCCCTATCTAAAACAATGCTAAGAGGTAAACCATGGATTCTTACCACCTCTTTGAAGAAGAGTCCTGCAATGTATGGAGCATAATGAGTGCTCTTACAAGGTATAAAGTGTTCCATCTTAGAAAAACTATCCACAACAACATACACCAAATCAAAACCTCTTTGAGTTCTAGGCAACCCCATCACAAAATCCATGCTTATTGATTCCCAAGGCCCATTAGGGATTGGAAGAGGTTGATATAACACTTCATTAGTGCTAGATCCTTTAGCCCTTTGACAAATAGTACACTTATCCACAAAGTTCCTCACATCAGTTTGCATTTTTGGCCAATAATAGTGCCTCTTTAATTTCTCTAAGGTCTTATCTAAACCAAAATGACTTGCAAGGTTGCCACTATCCTTTTATTTAATTAAATTATCCCTCATTGAACATTTAGGCATGCATAATTGTGCCCCTTTGAACAATAGATCATCTTGGATCAAAAAATCAAGCCACTTTTCATTATTGTTGCTATAAGGCTTCCTACAACTTGCATAAATGTCTTTAAAATATGCATCATCAATGTACATACCTTTCAAACAATCCACTCCTATGCTCTTCAATTGAATTTCCTACACCATGAGATCTCTTTTACTCAATGCATCTACCACTTTGTTAGATTGCCCCTTTTTATGCTTAATGGTGAAAGTAAAACCTTGCAAAACTTCAACCCATTTCACATGCCTACTACTAAGTTTATCTTGACTATTCAAAAATTGGAGTGCATGATTGTCAGTGTACACTATGAACTCCTTAGGATGCAAATAATGTATCCATTTCTTTAATTCTTGCACCATTGCATACATCTCAAGATCATAAGAAGAATACTTTTTCTTAGCTTCATTTAATTTTTCATTGAAAAAGTCAATAGGTTTGTTTTCTTGACTTAGGACAACACCTATAACATGACCACTTGCATCACACTCAATGGTAAAGACCTTATCAAAACTACGCAAAGTCAATATGGGTTGCTCAACAAATTTCTTTTTCAAATATTCAAAACTCCTATCGGCCTCATTAGACCAAATAAACCTATTTCTTTTATCACCCTTTATTGTATCAATCATAGGAGCACACACATGACTAAAACCTCTTATGAAGTTTTTGTAAAAACTAGCCAAATTGTGGAAACTCCTTATCTCAGCCACTGATTTGGGTGTAGGCCAGCTTAGGATAGCCTCAACCTTACTTGTATCCATCTTCAAAGTGCCATTGGTGACCACAAAGCCAAGGTAAACCAACTCTGTTTTCAAGAACTCACACTTCAAGTTTATCATTAGCTTTTCTTCATGCAAACTTCTCAAAACCAAATATAAATGCTGCAAATGTTCCTCTTTAGTTTTTATCAAAACAAGAATATCATCAAGATACACTACCACAAACTTACCAATGAAAGGTTTAAACACCTCATTCACCGAGCACATGAAAGTACTAGGGGCATTTGACAAACCAAAAGGAATTACCAACCATTCATACAACCCTTCATTTGTCTTGAAGGTTGTTTTCCATTCATCGCCAAGTTTAATTTTGATTTGATGATAGCCAAGTTCTTAAGATCAATCTTGGAAAAGTAGCATGCACACCCAAAAAATCCATTAGGTCTTCAATTCTTGGAATAGGAAACCTATACCTTATTGTGATCTTGTTGATTGCCCTAGAATTGGTGCACATCCTCCACTCACCTCCTTTCTTTGGTGCTAGGACTGTGGGATCCACGCAAGGACTCAAACTCTCCCTAATCAGCCCCTTGTTAAGTAATTATTGCACTTGCCTCTTAATTTCCTTATTTTGTTGTGGAGTCATTTTGTAAGAAGCTTTGTTGGACAAACTAGCCCCTGGAATGAAATCAATATGGTGGCTTATGTCCCTCATAGGTAGAAAGGTGCTAGGAACCTCATCAACCACTATTTCCTCATACTTCCTCAACAATGTTTTCACCTCCAAAGGTAATTCCTCTTTCTTTTCTACTACCATGATAGATTTAGGCCTCAGTATGATAGAAAATCCAACATTCTCCTCTTCCAAGGTCTTTAAGAACTCCTTTTCATTGAGCAATATCACACTAGGCCCTACTTGGGAATCTTGGCTTTCATCCTTCAATGGTGTGAGGGTGTAATAAACCCCATCCTTTTCTATGGAATATGTATTCTTCCTCCCATCATGGATAGCCTTCCTATTGTACTGCCAAGGCCTTCCCATGAGAAAATGGAAAACATCCATTGGTATTATGTAACACAAAACCTTATCCTTGTATCCCCCTATGTGAAAATCTATCCAACTTTGTTAATTCACAACTACTTGTTTCCCTTTATTTAGCCAAGAAACTGTATATGGATTGGAATGAGGGATTCTTTTCAACTTAATCTTTTCAACCATCTCAACTAAAACCAAATTATCTATACTACTAGAATCAATCACTACTTTGCAACATTTACCTAGGCACTTACATCTAGTTCTGAAAAAGAGACTTTCTTTGCGGAGGTTCCTTTTACATTGGTACTTTTATCAAGGTTCTTCTCACCATGAGAGACTCACCAACTTCTGGATCAACATTATGTGATGGAGAATTCACACTCTCATTATCCTCTCCTTGTATAAACTGATTTCTTCTTTCTACCCCAAATGAAGTAATGGACTGATTTTTAGTGTATTGCCATGCTTGATGGCCTACAAATTTATTGCATGAATCCACTTGATCCTCCTCTTTGGCCTCTAAATCTGCCTCGATTGTTGGGTCTCCTTCCTCTTGTAAGGAAATCTAGATGCGGAAACAACTCTCCTAAACGTCAAAACCTCAGGGAAGAATGCAGATATACTTTTAATTTTTCAATTACAGTTCAAATAAGATGCACTTTGAAACAACTAGCAGAAACAAAGAATTAAGTAAACACAGATGAACACCAGATATACGTGGGAAAACCCTTACAGGAGAAAAACCCACCACACCAAGAGAAGTCACTTTGTATTACAATAATAAAGGTTACATACAAGTTTTAGACTTATCTTTGTGATGTCTATTTACAGTAGCATTCACCATGAACAATCTTGTACAAGAACCTCCGAGTTACAGTTTACACAGAATAGAATTCATCCACTGATACAATTCAAACTGATACAACAACTATTGATCGAACTTACTTTCGAACCTCTGCAACTCCCGAATGTATTCATGTCATTCCCTGTTTGTCGAGCTTCCTCACAGAACCACCACAACAAACTATCTTCCAACTGTTTAGATTTGGCTTCTCCTATTGGTCCACAAGATGCCACATAGGAAAGTATTACTCAGTCAAACAGCTTCAATCTGTGTTGGCATGTCGGTGAGACACTGACCATGTCTCCCCGATGCCAACAACTTCATATCGATATTGACAAGAGCCATTTCCATTGGCAAGAGGTTATATCGCTATTCGCAAGTCATAATGCCTTCAGTTTTCCTTTCTACAAGACTATCGCCCTTTGGTGAGACCACATACTGGTATTCAAAGTCACACCGAAGAGTCATTCTATCAGCAGGACATATCGCTCTTTCCAGGACTTCAAATCGAGCCTCCAAGTTATTCTGAAAGCATCCACTAGTCGACGAGACTCATCACTTTCACTAGGAGATGATACTGAAGTCACATGTTATACTGATCACCAAACGATAGTCAGCAAGACATATCATTATCGCCAAGAGGTTTCACCGAGATCTCTTAAGTCACCCCAAAGCGATCAACAGTCGCCAAGACATAGGTCCTTCACTAAGACTTTAGTCTGAGATCTCACAAGTCATATTGAGCACACTAGTCACTAGGAGTCATATCGAGAATAAACTACAACATCGGCGAGACATTTTTCCATCACTAAGAGTTCTTAGTGAACCCTTAGTGTTACCCTGATGACTCCAAGTGTGTCCCCATTGGCAAGACCTCCATATCACTAAGAGCTCATAGCAAACAACTAAGACTCTCCCTGACGCCCGATTGAATGGCCTGTCGGCCAGAGATCTCCACATAGTAAGAGATCACAGTGAACAAAAAATGTCAGCGATAGGATCATTCGATGAGACAGAAGTTAGGTCACAGCGACTTGTACAAAACACAATGTGTCAAAGCTGCTAGTCGATCAGACATGATGGATGTCATACCGAATTTGCTCCAGTAGAGGTTACTGCTTGTGATGATTGAGGCACACATTTCTAACAATCTCTCACTTGACGAAGATCACACAAGCACCTCCAGAGCACAACAAAACTTACTGAAAATCATGGGCACTAAGGCCCATTGAACTGACACACCACCTGAACTTGTTTGTGCTCACTGGCTTCATCAATGCATCTACAACATTCTCCAGAGTATCAACCTTTTCCAAACTGACCTTTCCATCCTCCACCATATCTCATACAAAGTGGTACTATATGTATATATGTTTCGTCCTAGCATGGAAAGTAGGATTCTTTGCCAGAAAAATTGCACTCTGACTGTCACAAAAAATAGTTATTTTCCCTGCATCAAAACCAATGTTAGAACACAAACTTTTTAACCAAACTGCTTCTTTACAAGCATGTGTATTTGCCATGTATTCAGCATCTATAGGGGATAAAGTGACTATAGCCTACCGCTTACTCATCCAACTCACTGTACCACCATTTAACATGAAAATGTATCCACTGGTGGACCTCCTACTGTCAATGTCCCTTGCCCAATTAGAATCAACATATCCACGAATGCTGAGAGTCTTATGTGACTCAACCAAGTTCCCATGGTAACACAGATCATATTCTGAAGTCCCCTTCAAATATCTAAACACTCTCTTCATAGCATCCCAATGTGTTCTTCCTGGATTAGCCATAAACCGACTAAGAACTCCCACTACTTGGGCAATGTCTAGCCTTGTATAGACCATTGCATACATAAGACTTCCTACAGCACTAGCATAGGGTACACTGGTCATGTTCTCCATCTCAGTAGGAGATTTTGGACAGTCTTCAACAGATAGCTTCATTCCCTACAAGACTAGAACAACTAACTGCTTGCAATCATTCATGCAACATCTCTCTAGAATAGTCTTGATATACTTACTCTAAGTGAGCCAAAGTTTTCTACTATTCCTATCCCTGGTTATCTCCATTCCTAGAATATACCTTGCTGCACCAAGATCTTTCATTTCAAACTTAGCACACAACTGAGACTTAAGATCAGAAATCATTAGCTTACTATTGCCTATGAACAACATATCATCAACATAGAGAGCAATAATAAGAACTTGATCACTTTCAGCTTTATAATAGACACAGTGATCAAACTTTGATCTCACAAATCCCAAAGACAATACAAAAGTATCAAATTTTTGGTACCACATTCTAGGTGACTGCTTTAACCCATACAGACACTTTTTTAACTTGCAAACCAGTTTCTCTTTACCTTTTTCAACAAAGTGCTCAGGCTGGGACATATAGATTTCTTCTTCAAGATCACCATGAAGAAATGTTGTCTTCACATCCATCTGTTCGACCTCTAAGTCATACGCTATTGCAAGTGACAAAAGAAATCTGATAGATGTCATCTTAGCTACAGGAGAAAAAAAACTCCCCATAATCAATTCCCTCTACCTGGGAATAACCCTTTGCAACCAATCTTGCCTTGTACTTTTCCACACTGCCATCCAGACCAATCTTCTTCTTAAATACCCATTTGCAGCCAACAGCTTTCCTGCCTTTAGGCAAGGGCACCAAAATCCAAGTTTCATTCTTTTCTAATGACACCATTTCTTCATTCATGGCTTCCAACCAAGAGTCTGAATCAAAGATTCTAAATGCCTCTTTTATAGTCCTAGGCTTGTTAGTGCTAGAAATCAAAGCATAGGCACAAGTAGAATCAATCAAAGAGAACCCATACCTATCAGGTTGTTTTTTTTCACGGGTTGACCTCCTCACTTGCTAAGGTTGAGGTTCTTCTTCTTCTTCATAAATTTCAGAACTGCTTGAGCTCTCCTCAGTTTCAGGTACATTTTGAATTTTCAATTCCTCTTTCTCTAGTGTAGGAGGAATTACAGCTACATCCTTATTGTTTTTTGACTTTGTCTCTGACTGCAGATCCAAAGTGGAAGGTCTCAGCTCACAAAAGATTACACTTTTTCTATTTACAACCTTCTCTGTATCAGGATTCCAAACCTTGTATCCATTTATGACAACACTATAGCCAATAAAAATACATTTGATAGCCTTGTTCTCCAATTTAGATCTTTTCACATCCGACACATAAGCATATGCCTCACAGCCAAAAACACGAATATGTCTTAAAGAGGGCTTCTTACCAGACCATGCTTCCAAAGGTGTTTTCTCAACAAGAGCAGAGTTTGGAGAATGATTTATTAGGTAAAATGCAGTAGATACAACCTCAGCCTAGAACTTCTCCTCCAAGCCAACACTACTCAGCATACTTCGTGCTCTCTCCATCACTGTCCTATTGAACCTTTCTGCAACTCCATTCTGTTGTGGATAATAAGGTGTAGTCTTATGTCTTTTAATCCCATGGTCTTTGCAATACCTCTCAAATTCATCAGAACAAAATTCACTGCCATTATCAATCCTTAAGCATTTTATTTTTCTACCAGTCTGATTTTCTACAAGGTTCTTAAATTCCTTAAATAGACTGAACACTTCTTATTTACTTTTCAGAAAATGTACAAATGCTCTTCTTGAACAATCATCAATGAATGAAACATAGTATCTTGACTTAGACAAAGAAGGAACATCCATTGGCCAAATACATCAAAATGGATATAATCTAGCAAACCAGAAGATTTATGAGGACTGGAATAAAAAGAAACACGGTGCTGCTTTCCATATATATAGTGTTCACATAATTCAAATTCAAGGTTACAATCTTCAAGCCCCTCAACCAGGTTTTTTTTCTTCAAGGTTTTTAAACCTTTCTCTCCAATGTGGCCTAGCCTATGATGCCAAAGCATAGTCTTCTCTACTGGAAGTTTTACTTCCATAGAGTTTACATAATTAGGGATATTTCCCTCTTTACCTCCATGAGTAGCTTTCTGTGACTTTACAGAGACACTGTTACATTGAATAGCCTGTGCATCCAGCTTGTACAGGGTACCAATTCAAGCACCTCTAGCCAGCACCATTGAACCTCTAGTCATCTTGTAGCGATTTCTAGAGAACATGAATTTTACTCCAATATCATTCAGCTTACTCACAGACAGTAGATTTCGAGCCAGACCTGGTATGTGCATAACATCATTTATCCCCTTCACTCTTCCATCAGGGAATTGTATTCTGACTCTTCCAGGGCCAACAATTTCCAAAGTTGAATCACTTGCCAAGTACACCTTTCCACCATATTATTATTCATACTTTGTAAACCAGTCTCTATGAGATGTCATGTGGAAAGATGCTCCAGAATCAATTAGCCAGACATCATCTGATGCCTGTGTAGCCAAGGCTGTAATGAAGGCATCTGCATCACTATGAGAAGAATCATTGTCGGAAGAATACTTCTTCTTCTTCTTCTTCTTCTCCTCTTTACAATCCTTTTGGACATGACCAGGTTGCCCACAGTTCCAACACTTCACCTTGGACTTCTTGCCAAGAGACTTTGATCTCCCTTCTGATTTCGATTTGGACTTCTTGTCCTTCTTATTGCCTTTCTCTTTTGACCTTCCTCTAACAGCAAGGGCCTCCTTTGCCATCTCAGAAGATTTCCTTCTCATCTCTTCTGACAGCAAAGATGCAACAACATCTTCCATCTTGAAACTGGATGTTGTACTCCCAATAGCCATCACAAGGTGATCCCATGAGTCTGGCAAAGAACACAATATTAGCATACAACGATCCTCTTCATCAGTCTTTACACCAACGAAAGTTAACTATGCAATCAACATATTAAATGCATTCAAATGATCAGCTACAGACCCTCCTTCCTCCATTCTCAAAGAGTACAGCTTCTTCCTCAGGAATAGTTTATTCACCAAAGACTTCCCCTGATAAATAGACGCCAGTCTCTTCCACAAGGAAGATGTAGTCTTCTCCTCATGCACATTCAGAAGAACAAAGTCTGCCAAACAGAGCCTTATCAACCCCTTAGATTTTCTATCTGCAAGGTCCCAATCTTCTTGCTTCATGCCTGTAGGTTTAGTTCTAGACACAACAAGCGATAGATCACGATCCACTAAGAGATCCTCCATTTTGAGTTTCCACAACTCAAAATTGCTTCCATTGAACTTCTCTATTTCAATCTTTCTTGATGTGCTAGCCATCTCAATCTGTAATTAGAAATTGACAAACTTCTACAAGACTCCCACTGAACAAAATTGACACAAAAAATCCAACGTACCCACAAGGATAACACAAATGGCCAGGCTCTAATACCACTTGTAAGGAAAAATAGATGCGGAAAGAACTCTCCTAAACGTCAGAACCTCAGGGAAGAATGTAGATATACTTTTAATTTTTCAATTATAGTTCAAATAAGATGCACTTTGAAACAACTAGCAGAAACAAAGAATTAAGTAAACACAAATGAACACCAGATATACATGGGAAAACCCTTACGGGAGAAAAACCCACCACACCAAGAGAAGTCACTTTGTATTACAGTAATAAAGGTTACATACAAGTTTTAGACTTATCTTTATGATGTCTATTTATAGTAGCATTCACCATGAACAATCTTGTATAGGAACCTCCAAGTTACAGTCTACACAGAATAGAATTCATCCACTGATACAATTTGAACTGATACAACAACTGTTGATTGAACTTACTTTCAAACCTATGCAACTCCCGAATGTATTCATGTCGTTCCTTGTTTGTCGAGCTTCCTCATAGAACCGCCACAATGAACTATCTTCCAACTGTTCAGATTCAACTTCTCCTATTGGTCCACGAGATGCCACATAGGAAAGTCTTACTTAGTCAAACAACTTCAATCTATGTTGGCATGTCGGTGAGACACCGACCATGTCTCCCCAATGCCAACAACTTCATATCGATATCAGCAAGAGTTGTTTCCATCAGAAAGAGGTTATATCGCTATTCACAAGTCACAATGCCTTCAGTTTTCCTTTCGACAAGACTATCGCCCTTCGGTGAGACCACATACTGGTATTCAAAGTCACACCGAAGAGTCATTTTGTCGACAAAACATATCGCTCTCACCAGGACTTCACATCGAGCCTCCAAGTTATTCTGAAAGCATCCACCAGTCGGCGAGACTCATCGCTTTCACCAGGAGATGATACCGAAGTCACATGTTATACTGATTGCCAAACAATAGTCGGCAAGACATATCATTATCACCAAGAGGTTTCACCAAGATCTCTTAAATTACCCCGAAGCCATCAACAGTCGCCAAGACATACGTCCTTCACTAAGACTTTACTCTGAGATCTCACAAGTCATACCAAGCACACTAGTCACCAAGAGTCATACCGAGAATAAACTACAACATTGGTGAGACATTTTTCCATCACTAAGAGTTCTTAGCAAACCCTTAGTGTTACCCTGATGACTCCAAGTGTGTCCCCATCAACAAGACCTCCATATCGCTGAGGGCTCATAGCGAACAACCAAGACTCTCCCTGACGCCCAATTGAATGGCCTGTCGGCTAGAGATCTCCGCGCGGTAAGAGATCACAACGAACACAAAATGTCACAATGATAGGATCGTTCGGTGAGACAGAAGCTAGGTCACAACGACCTGTACAAAACACAATGTGTCAAAGCTACTAGTTGGCCAGACATGATGGATGTCATACTGACTTTGCTCCAGTAGAGGTTACAGCCTATGATGATTGAGGCACACATTTCTAACACATCTAAAGCGTCCCCTTGAGTCTGAACTTTGTTCTTGATTATTGCTTGATTCTCCTTGTGATCTTTGGGACTGCCCCCTACCAGAAAACGTCCCTCTTCCTTTAGAATTTTTTCCTGTACCCCTGCTTTGCTTTTCTTTCCTTCTTTTCAACTTATCTTCAACCTTGATGGCCAATTGGTAACACTCCTCTACCATTCTTGGATTGGTGAGGCTTAATTCATCTTGAAGGTTATACCTCAACCCATTGATGTATCCTTCCACTTTTTCCACATCATCTTCTACATGACTTGCCCTTATGTTCAATTTCTAGAACTCCTCATTATAGGCCTAGACATCCATCTCTTTTTGCTTAAGATTTTGAAGCCTTCTAGATAACTAAATGTTATAGTCACTAGGTAAGAATTTGTCTTTGAGTTTAGAAACCATCCTATCCCAAGAGGTGATTTTAGACTTCCCCTTTTTTCTCCTTTCATCTTGTACATAATCCCATCAAAGCAAGGCATGGCCCTTCAACTTTTTCTTGGCCAAATTCACCCTTTGCTCTTCTGGCACATCTTCATATTCAAAATAGTTATCCAATGCTCCTATCCAATCTAGGAGTTCTTCACTGTCCAATTTTCTGTCATACATTGGTAAATCCATCTTTATTTTGGGACCTTCTCCCTTGACTACCTTCAATAGCTTTTCCATTATCATCAAGATCCATATCTTCCTTAGACCCTCCTTGGGAACTTTCCTCTTCCCTTTCTTCTTCTTCTTCTTCTCAGTTGCTCAGGTCTCTTGTGACCATTCCTCTCTTCTGACTTGTTTCCATTGCATCAAGCCTATTTTGAAGGGCTTCTTGAATCTCCCTCATTTTTCTCATCTCTCTTGCATGCTTCTCCTTCATTTCATTCACCTCTCTAGCAATTGGATTCCCTTTTGGATGCATCTTGTTTCTTCTCTTCAACTTTTTCCCTCTTCAGATCAAACCTATGCTCTAATACCAATTTGATATAAAGCATGGGTAATCACACTCAAAACAACCTCAAAAAACCAATCTTTGAAATCCTCAAACACCAAATGATGGGTTTTGCTTCAAAAACCCTCAATCCTTCTTGTAGTCTTTCAAACATGGGTTTTCAGACATAACTTATAGGGAAAAAATGGAATTCAAAATGTGAGCACATTTCTAGATACCCTTTTGTCCATTTACAAACATAGCAAAACTTCAATTGGGGTCACTTTGTACGGAAAACTCCAAATTTTAACTGTCCTTGCTCAAATTAGGAATAATGCTGCAAATAGGCTTGGTAGGAGCAGTGTTTTGGGATTTTGGAGTCCATACTTCCATTCCAATACTCCAAACACATTATATAGGGCACTAAACAACTTTTCTCAACACTCAAATCATTCCCTAATTACAAATAACAAATTTCTTCCACTAATTAGGGTTTCCAGGTTTGATACATGAAAATATCATACCTTTTAAGCATTCTCACACATGCCAAACATCATCCTCTGCCTTTGCAAAAATACTCCTTAACATCATCCATTCCACCAAGTTTTAGAAGTTTTCACTAGGTGGAATGGAGTTTATTGCATTTTGTTTACTCACTAGTTACCCTAACTAGGGTTTCGACCAGTCAAGAGTAAAAACCACACAACTTGCTCAAATGAAAATGAAATTACATAAAATCAATTCCAATTGAGAGTAAAATCAATGCTTTATCAATCCCAATTGGTTTTAGTGCATCCATGGATCATACAAATCTTTACAACTTGATTTAGCAACAAAGACTGTGTGATCGATTTTGAGTGTATGAATAAATGTAGATTTAAAACAAATCAAACACACCAATAAGACATTATATAAAAAAAAATCAAATAAAAAGAATGCAAACTCAGTCTTTTGTCCTTGATGTTGTCTTATCATCCTCTATCTCCAGTGTTTTTGTCGATTCTAGCTTGCTCTCAGATTGTATGCTAGGCACAACATATAGTCTTCCTAGAGAATGAGATTAAAGATGAATGCGCACTAAGCTAAGGTATGATTAACATGTTATGAATGCTATTGAAAGAAAATTGAATTACTAAATGATATAAATGCTAAAACTGATAACAATGCTAAATGTTGATTTCCTATCTCTAATGCATGTATGTGTCTATCTTTGTGTGTATGTGTGTAACCAATGCTTAGATTCATAGTTATATTTATAGAGTTTTCAAAAGCTTCTGATTGGCTGATGTGATCAACAGTTGTGATAATTTTGGAAGATCGAATGATCGAAGATGGAGAAGACTGGAAAGAAAAGTAGAAGAAAACAAAACGCAGGATTTGTTTCTTCTTTCATGAGAGATGATAAAGATGAATTATAAACATCATCTTTTTGTGAGATTTGAGAAAGGATTTTGTAGATAAATAATTAATTTATCAAATTCATTATTCATTTATTGGTGACATGTAAGATTTTCTTAATTAAATAAAAGATTTGGAGAAAATAGAAGATTCTTAATTAATAAAATATTTAATTAAGATTTGGAAAGTGACATGTGGAATTAATTAAATAAGCATATTTAATTAATGAAAATAAAAAGTAGTACAAAAATTATGTTTTTGTTGTTGTAAATGGAAGTTTTCAAGCCTGATTTGGGACTATTTCACCTAGAGGGGCATATGATTCCTCTTTAGGGTTTTTGGAAGGGTAAAATGGTAAAAAATGCACAACATAGAATTCCAAAAAGTTAGGCAAAACAACTTGTACTAGGACTAAATCACCCAGAGGGGCATATGAGTCCTAAATTAGGGTTTTTGCACCAATTTCAACAAATTTTGAGTATTTTATAAGTTTTATAACTTATATGATGTGTTGAATATTTGCAATTACAGAATTTTAGTGAAATTGAATGATCTAAGATGCAAAAATGCAACCTATATTCACTTTCACTAATGCAAAATTTTGAAACCCTAGAAGTAAATTAACTAATGCAAGACCCAATGAAAAGTTAATGTAAGCTATATGTAGGACTATGATGCACTCCAAATCAGAGATAAGGTGTGATAAAGGCTAGGTTCACCAAAATGAAATGAAGAAAATAGGTGTTCCACCTTTTGGGAGGTGTAACACAAACTAGGGTTTAGGGACCTAGACCAATTTTCTTCAAGTTTTGTTCAAGGAAACCATATATATCTCAATACAAGGCAATAATTAAGGAAAGATATCTACTAGAAGGGTGTCTAGGGTGTGATTAAAGGTATAAAGGGGGATCACCACAAATCTAGGGCTTGGAAAGACAAGAAATGAATGTAACATGCAAAACCTAACTAGATGACCTAGGAAATGAAACTAAAATATAGAACAACAATATGAGAATGAGTAGAGGTGCACCTAGAAGATAGATGAGGTCAAAAGAAGCTCTAAAACCTTGAAATTCTACTACTTTAAGCCCACTAGAACTCATACACCAGTTTGGGTGATTTAGTCCTACACTACGATTTATGTGCCAAAATTGGAATATCACAGGGATAGATCTAAATCTCCTAAATCCTAGAAAATGTTAGTTACCTAGAATGCATACTCCAAAAGTGGTGATTTAGTCCTAGTATTAGGGTTCTTCTAGAATTTTGGTATTCTCTGGTGATTTCTTGTAGCTTCCTTCTTGAAAAATCTCCGAGTCGGATACCCTGAATTCTAGCCTGTAGGTGACTTTCTATGATCTTGCAAGTAAGGAGACAACTCTGAAAACTTTTTTCAATCTTGCAACTTAGTCTTAAAAGATCCTTTAAGCTCCAAGACACCTAGATCTACAATCACACATGTAGAGAGACAAAAACTTGTTGATTGTTAGGGAATAGGGGTTTGCCTAGGTCAAACCCCGTTTAGGTAATTAAACCATATGATGAAACAATGAATTATGAACATGAAACATGAAATATGAAACATGAACAATGATACCTTGAATGATGTCTTAATATATAAACAACAATATAACATGAAGTGTCCATGTAGAATGTAGATCTTGATCTTGGATCTTAAATGCTACATCACAACACTAGCTCAACAACATGCTTTATGCTTTATTCCCTTGAAATGATAATGGATCTTGAATTGCTACAACAAATGATGAAGAAATCTACTCTTGAATCCCTTAGAAATACTCTTGTAAGATCTCTTGATGCTCTTATGAGTCTTAGGATGCTTAAATATTGATTTCTTAGCTTGATATCATGATTTCTTAGGTGAAATAATGATTTGAAACCTTGTTTATATAGGAATTTCATCCAATTTACCATTTATTAGATCCCAAATATTGGCATTCATGAAATTTGAACTTAAAATCCTAATTTCCTACTTAAAACCCTTAAAAGGGTCTAAATGAGGCTCATACATCACTTGTGGCATATAGGTCTCATCTGGGTGGGAATCATACACCCAAGGTGGCATATGGGTCCCACCAGGACCTTTTAGCTTGAGGAAATGTCAGTGAGTTAAGAAATGGAGTGTATTTTTTCATTATGTTGGGATCTCGATTGAAATAAGCCTTGGGATGCATAATAAAGGGTCTTAAGGGTGTATTAATGATGATGTGAAGGCCATAAATGCAAGAGGGCCTGAAACTTAATGTGGTGTAAATAAATACACTTTACATCACTAAATTAAGGAAAAATTAGGTCTATTTAGCTTAAAAGGGCCCTAAAATTAATGCGAATGTGTAAAACACATTACAACACTAGATCAAGGCAACATTAGGTTCATTTTAATGTTAATCATTCCAAAATATGAGTAGCTCCAGCATCAATTGGGATAGTCACTCTTTGTCCAAAAAGGAATCCCCAGACCTTGAAAGCATGGTATCTATGTGCATTGGATAGAGATTATAGGATGTCATCATTGTACTTCTCCTTATCTTCTTCCTTTAGATGGATGTCTTTCAAATCATGAAACTCTTCAGACCCATCTAATTTTGATTCTTTGTTAGAGATGACTTCTATATAGTGGACTTTCCCTTTTCCAAGACACTTGTGTCCCTGAACCCATGGTTCTCTATAAGAGAAACAAATTTTCTTCCTTATGAGTTCATTCTTGGTCTCATCATCACTCTTCTTAGGTACACTAGGCGGAGCTAGTTTTTGAGAATTCAAAGGCTTCCTTTGGAGATTCCCTTTTGGCTTATTCCATATTGAAGGTTTTGATTTTTGCTATGGAACAAAATTCTCCAGATTAAAATCTTTCTTGATAGTCTCTTGAAGTGTTGAGGGATGAAATTATTTTACTAAGCCCCTGATTTATTTTTCCAAGCCTTCTATGAATATGACTATGAATATTCTCTATGAAATATCAGTTACCATGACTGATAGCTTCTAGAAATCTGTAACATATTATTTCACACTTCCTTTCTGCTTGAGGCAAGCCAGTTCTTTCAAATGTTCTTTTGTATCTCTCTTATCAAATCTCTCAACTATTCTGTTGTAGAATTCATCACCAGATTTGATCAATTTGTGGCCTTGAGTGACCCGACAATAGTACTACCAATCATGAGAAATTCCTTCCAAATGCAGGGTGGAAAATTTTATGACATCTTCCTTAGAAATTGGCTTAAGTGCCAAATATGTATCAATTTTTTGCAACCATGCCCTAGTATTGATTTTCTCAGATCCATCAAAAATGGAAATAGATAGCTTTCCAAATGAGTGCAACAATTCTTTTGGCTTGAGAGGTGAATGGTAAGTTCCCCTTTTATTTTTCTTCATTTCCATGAAATCTTTCAAGGACAAGATCTCTTTGGTAATCCCTATATTCTTCATATTCTCTTGAGATGTCATCTTAGAGGGTAGTTTCTCTCTAGAACTTCTTCCACTCTTTGAATGAACTTGGGTTTAAGGGGCCTATTACTAAATTACATTCTCGAGCTTTGTGTAGCAATCACCTTCTCCTTCCCCTTTCCACCACTCAATTCACTGAAGGCACAAGCTCCATTAATGCTATCATTCTCCTTCCTTGAATTATTTTGCATCCATTGAAACATTTGGTCAAACATGTTGGAAAGATAATCTTTCCCTTGTATCATTTCCTTAAATTTTTCTTTGGCTTCATCATCCCTCATCATTTCTTCTTTCTTTGCTTTCTTTAGTTATCTCCTCTAGAACCTTATCTCCCTTTCACTTTTCAACATTAATCATTAAGAAACCCTATAGGATGGGAAAATATTTCTCTAATACCACTGCAATGTCCCTAACATGTATTTTAACAAAATTGATATATATAAATGGATTGTAATTCAATTCAACATTAGAAACATAAGAAGATGCTCCAATATATTGATATATCAATTACAACTCACTATAATGATATAGAATAATATAGAAGATTATCATGGATCAACATGCAATATTACTATCTTTCTTACATGTAGGTGGAAACCACTGAGCCCAAGATCACCAACTATAACAAAAACCTTCACAAATAGAGAGCACATGCTATTTCATTAGAAAATGAGTGAATAAAATGAGATGATAAAAATACATATTTTATAGGCTTTTAAAGCCATGAAAATATCAAACGGGTGATAAAAATGCTCAATGGGAAAAAATGACCTGGAGTAATTACCCTAAGTGAAAAAATAAACACACTAACACCCCCCCTTAACTGCAAACTTAGGGAGAATGAAGATGCAAAAAATGAAAAATGCAATATGGGTCCCGACTACACAACCATGTTAGGTACCCATTTACAATGCAGTCTCTCACAACTAGAGAAAAGGAGAGAAACCCTATGGGAAAAAACAACTCTCCAAAAGAGATAAAAGAAAAAAAATGGATGGATGGAGGACTCAATCAAACCCCCCAAGGACTACATACATCATGTATATACAATCAATGATTCCCCCATAGAAAGGAAAAAAGGAGATATTATATCCTTGTTGTCTCCTAATAGTGTGCCCCTGCTAAGCTGCAAAACTTAGCATATTGGAGAAATATGGGAAATTTTTTAAGGCTTTGGGTTACCTAAGAAGAAAAGAACCTCCAGAGAAAGTTGGCTCTTATGGTACTCACCTAAATTACTTCTTGTTGGGAAAAGGGTAAGAAGGATTGCATAAATTAAAAAACTAAACTCTAAGGGTGATGCACCAAAATATTAACTCAACTTGTAAAGTAGCTTGTACACACTGTTTCAATCAACAAAAAATCCTAACATGCATACTTTAATATTGATATGTTTTTGCATCAATATTTCATGAGAAGGATATAATGCATACAATCCTAGCAGGAAAGATGCTTTTCACAACTTGAATTATTTGCACTCCAACACAACTCACATCCTACAAAATACATATAATTTCTACACAAAGGTGCTACTAATGAGACACAACAAAAAGGAATGAGACATATTCACATGTAATTGCATCAATCATACAAATGCAGACAATAAAACAAAAAATTAAGAAGGAAAAAATTCTTATCTTCATTGATCTCCAAAGTGTAAACTGATATACATGTCTGTAAATGAGTTACAAAAAACTGTATTTTCTACAAAGGACCTCCAAAAGTCACAAAGTAGACAAAAGAAAATAATCAGAACTAACTTCAAAAATAAAGTTTGAAATCACTTATTTTTCCCAAAGAAGTTGCACAAAGATAGGAACTAGAAACTTCCTTGGTCATGCACAACCAAAAAGCCTAAAATCTAGCCCCTAAATCCACTCCAAAAAGGCTCATGGATGAAGAGAAGGTCAAGGCTTGACCTCACCTATCATAAAGGCACCTAAAAATGCTCCAAAATGCTCTCAATTCCCTCCAAAACCAAGTCAAAACCATTCCCATATGCTTGGCGCTTGTTGGATAACCTCCTCCAACTTCCCTATATGCTTGGCATAAACCATAAACAACCTTCAACCATCAAATTTGACCATATCTTTAAAGAAACGTATCCCTATCTTGCATTATACAAAGCATTAAATAAGGTGATTTATAATTCCATCACTTCATTAATGTCTTTTACATTTTTCAATTTGATGCAAAATAAAGAAAGAGGCCCAGCCATGTTTTAGAAAGACATATGAGAAAGGGAACATTGTCTTAGACTTTGGAAAAAATAAAAGAGGAACCAAGGCATACAATACATAATGTGGAGCATTATTTATGAAGAAGAAAATTAAAAAAAATACAAAAATGCCTTTGTTGAGTTGGCCAACTTAGGGTTTTGAAAACGCTAGTACAAAGCCATGATCAAACACTTTTCACATTTCATTTTCAGTCTTGCATTTTCTAGAAAGCTTGCTTTGTTGCCATAGGGTTGAGCTATTGAGGGTTTTATCTAGAGCTTTCATGGAGGATTTTGGATTCTCTACACAAATTCAGCTCTAAAGCCAAGTTGGGTAAACTCTATTTGTATAAACATTTCCCTCTCTCATTTCACACTTAGCATAAATTGTTGTTTCCAGTTCATTCATATAAAAAATAATAAAGATATTTTGGTTTTTTTGTGTATTCTCATGCTCAATAAGTGGAGTGTTGTCATTAAGTAGAGTGACTTTAATTTTTTTGAATTTTTACATAGCAAACATCATTTTCACTGTCTTATGCTTGTATTCTTCTTTCTTTAGCTTTCTTAATCATCATTTGAGGGAAAATCTTTTGCATTAAGTTTGTCACACTTCATAGCTTGACCATCAAGGTTGCCCTATCTTGTGTGTCCTCAAATAAAAACCTAGATAAGCTACCCATGTCATTGTTCCCCAAAAGTATGGTAAGATCAGATGAACAACTTCAACCGATACAATATCCATGTGATAAAGCATTTAGCTTCATTGCTCATTTATTTTCCATGTTCAAATATCTCCTCACGATATAAAATCCACTTGCTACGTCCTCTGCTTATTTCTTTACTTTCCAAGCTAACTTGAAAAACCATGCACCACTCCTATCTGAATGTTGAGAATTTGATCTTGAGCTTTAAAGAATAATCTATATAACATTGAATGTCCTCTGCTACACATAAAAGTCACAAAGTTCTTTCAAAATCAATACTCAAGTACCAGGATCAAGTTCTTTATATGCTCCATAGACCTTGGTAGGTGTTCACCTAGATTCAAATCCATAAATTTCAATTTCAAACCTTATCTATTCGGTTGGATAAAAAAATCAACATATACCTTTGTCTCCATCTATAAATTGAGGTTCTAAGGAATGAATTTATCGAGGTGAACAAAGGAATTCAAAATTATTCCCTTGCTTCCACACAATGATTAGTAGTAATTGTGCATTTTTCTTCACATTGAAAGTTTTGTAAACTTTTCCCATTGTGCAAGTCTTGAAAGCATCATCAAACCCACCTACTCCAATTTTATTCTCTAGGTTGACATCACTCATGGCCTTTCTAAGAACATATAGATTGAAATGAATTTGAAATCATGTCCACATTTATTAGTTTTGTATCATCTTTAGCTGTGAAGGATCTATTTTTTTCATTCCATTTATTTCTCTAACAAAGATGAATGACAAGAACACTGTGAAGCCTACAACAATTATTTCCCCACAAACTATGCCAATAATCATACTTTTGTTGCTTTATTACTGTTGATTTCAAATTTTGGACTAGATTTAATAGCTGATACCAAAAACCATATGTCCCCTTCACTGGTATGCCACATGTTCCGTTGTCAGGTTCTCTATAAATATCTTCCCCTTTGGTATGACTGTCCTTTCATTGCTTAATCAAAAATTACGTCAATGGATTCATTGTGACTTTACCTTTAGGAAATCACTCAAAACTTGTTAAAAGGATTAAAAACATGCATATGTCTTACTGTTAAAGTATTACCTACCCAAGATCATGAATCACTATCTTCTTATGATGTTGACTGCCAATCATGTCTATCATATGATCCATTAAAATGATTGTCCCATACTTTAGCACTAGTATGGCTCTCATACCCAGTTCACTTTGCATAACCAATTGTCCTTTTATATTTTTTATGTATGGACTGTCCATTCTTCCTCCAATACACTTTCATTAGAACTATACACTTTTTTAATCCACCATTTTTCATCTATTTTGTAGTGTTGCTATCAAGATACTATTTTAACTTGGTTTACAAAATGTTTATGAATTCCATGATGTGATTGTCCCCTAAATAGTCCTTGTGATTGTTACTATACATAGAACCATTGCTTCTTTACTCATTTTAGTTCCATTATGCAAATATTTTTCATTCAGGATAATGATCTACCGAATCACTCTGATGAGTGATGAGTACCTACACAATTGATGACAAGTATGGTGCTTTTACACTCTTATCCCTCTTAAAACACAAGAGGGAAGCTTGTTGGGCTCAACCCTTGTAGGAGCCCACTTTACTCCACATGCTATGATATCAAATGAAAATAATCCAACAATGAAAATTTCACCTATATTGATGCACATTGAATAGACATGTTAGATAAAACAATGAAGCCAAAACTTCCAATGATGCTTCATGATGATTGATGATAATCTTCTTCTTTATGGATATCTGTGATACTGCAAACACTATTTCAATGCCTTTTGAGAATCAACTATATGTTTTTTGATCTAGTATATGCAGAGAATATGGGTCCTGAGCTCTAACACAACTTCCTTCATCTCTTGCAGGAATTTCAAGCAGCAATGGTTCAACTTCTGAAGCAACCAAGTGAGATGGAATGAAGCAAGGATGCAACAATTCAACTTGGGATTTGTCATTTAGGAAATGATAGATCCCTACTCTTTCCATATGCTCTTTCCTTTTTATTTCTTCAAATTTATAGTTTATGTCTTATACTGTATTGAAATAGTTATTCCCACAGCTTGTGTGGGACACTATACATTTGTAATTGTAAAGAATTTTTTTTCTTAAAGTCTTTTTGATTTTTCAACCCTCACTCTTTTTTGACTTCGGATTAATCTGCGCTTAAATAAACAAAGTTGTTCCTAAAAAGAGTGCAATGCACCACATGGTGGCTACATGGCTTTTTACATATCATTTTTCTTTCGGGCACAGGCTGAGACACATGTTAGCTGGGTGAAGTTTCTCTCCAAATCCATTCTCACAATGCTAGAAGTGCCCGCCTACTCGACAAGTCATCTTTTGATTCAGACAGGTTTTTGTTTTTAATGGAGTGATCCCTTTAGGTGGAGCCTATCAGAATGCGACATGTATTTTTCTTTTGGAGTAGAGCCTTCAAGTTGGCATCATCAACCTTAATATTGACCAATTATATTTTTGCCAGGATGCATTTTTACAATCTGATAATTCTCTGATAGCTATCTTCGCTAAATATATGAAGAACCATTAATGTTGTAGTTGGGACTTAATGAGAAAAGATTGTTGTGATCTAATCAAGATCTAGGATCAGATCATGAGCTATTAGGCTAGGGAACCTGGTAATTTTTTCTTCTAGAATTTTTTATGGTGGTTCTCTCTTTTGTTGGCTATAAATGGAAGGTGGCGACATGTTTTAAGGGTTAGATAAATTTGCTTCAAGAACTGTTTTCTTTTGAAGATAGATCCAGTAGGGAATTTTTCTTTTTAGAAGTAGGTGTTACAAAACACTGTTATTCTCTGGCATGTTATATTTTTAAATTTTGAACTATCATTGTATTGGCATTTGACCTTTTTTTTTCTACTCATTTATTTGAATTCTAAACTATTTATAAGACATCTTTTAAATTGTGCATGATATAGCCTTTGTTAGGTTTCTTGTTTAACTTTATTTCATGATTAAAGCATTGTGTTAAGTCTAATTTGATAGTATGGGTTATTAATTTTCATGACATTAAGCTTCCGTGCTGAAAGTTAGCTTTCAAAAATTGGACTATGTCTTTTAGAATTTTCCATTCTTTGTAAAAGTTAGCCTTTCTTCATACAATGTTGTAAAGAGAATATTTTTCTTTGAATTTTTCATATTTCTACTAATAGGTAGGGAATTCTTATATCTGATGGACCTAAATGGATGCTTCCCATGGGAAGATCTGAATAATTGCACTATGCTTTCACTAATCCTTTTGTTGCTTGTTCCCTTCTCAACAATGAAGGGTCTATGGCATTTTGTGTCCATCATATCAATTATAGGAAACAATTCGAGGTTGGAAACATTGTAAAAACTTTGGCACATCACCCCTTTTTGTTTTATTCACACTTCTTTCTACCTCTTTCCCCAAAACATAGAGAACAACTGACTTTCTATAAAAATACCAGAGGTATTCAGTGAGGCATAAATTAGTCCCCAACTCACTGAGTTTTCCACAAGATTGTCAGAGAAGTGCAAGCTTTAATGATCAACAATTTTGTTTTGGCACGCCCAGTGGGACTCAAAGTTTTTTGAATGTTTGATTACCATTCAAAAATATTTTTAGATCAAACTAAGAAAAGAGGCTATAAATTTCATGCCCAGAATCCAAATGAGAGTGTCTTCAATAAGCTATTTATAGTTCTCCCAGTTACTTTCTTTAACATCAAGGGGAAGGAGACTTATAGTCTCTATATCACCTATAAGAAGCAATCAGGTAAGAAGTGTTAGCCTACAATCTAGAGCCTTATCTACCCTCACAGGTGGTCAAACTTTCCAAATCAAAATACCCATCTACCCCATCGATAGGAATCTATTTTCGATGGCTCATCTAGGTGTTGGCCCCCTAGAAATTTCATGACCTGGGATAGCGGTAGTCCACTACAACCACCTACTCCCCCCAATGTAAGGACTAACATATGTCCCAAATCTTTTAAAGCTATCCCAAAAAATTTTGAGGATGACTTCAAGACTCCTTCCAAACATCTCCAAGATATAACGGAGGTATGCAAAGTGCATAGCATCATAGAGGAGAATGTTTCTCTAAGATTACTAGCCACATATTTCAAAGGAAAAGCCCAGGACTGGTATAGGTCTTTGGGTTCCAGTTCGATCCACTCATGGGACTAGCTTGGAGAGAAGTTATTCAAGCATTTATTCGAGAAGGGAGATCGCTCCTCTTTGTTGCAACAATTAATCACTATCAAAAGATCCTCGCAAGAGGCCATGAGTGATCTCAACACTAGATTTCACAATACCTGGTAAAGAATTCCAATGACCGCTAGGCCTCTGGCCACTATGGCATTCATGTTCTACCTGAAAGCTCTTAATGGGTATGTGCAGGATCATGATGAGCCAAAAAGTGGCAATATGATGGGTATGTGGCTGACGATTTTATTTTAACCCAAAATTGATGAAACAAAAAGGGTTTTTAAAGGAAATTCTCAGATTTCCACCAATATAAATTATGATTTACTTTGAATTTAGTAAGTAATTATTATTCATTTTCTATTCAAATTATGATTAAAGTCATGATTGATAGACTGATTGAAAAACATCTACAACTTTCAAATGATATCACAATTTTTGAATCCAAAACATGTGTCACATTCTATGCTTTGCATACTATAGGATTAAAAAAGGAAAAAATGAATTTCATGAAGTTTTGACCAAGTTAAGGTGGTCAGACATACGGGTTTTTTATAATTTTTAAAAGTTGTAATAAAAAATTCATAATTAATTATTTACTTGGAAAAAAATTACAAAAAATATGCATCACATCGGGACATGAGTCCTCTACTTATACCTAAAATCTTATAAAAAATATTATCATTTTATTGTGGTTAGGGTGGTCAGAAAGACACCTATTTCTTATTTTTTCCTTGAAATTTAAGTACTACTGCATTGAAATTTCAAATTTTCACCAAATAGATTTCTTTTTTTTAAAAACAAACCTAGTAGTTTAGAAACTACATTCAATTTTCTAAAGATTCTATTCTTACATATTTTTGAAATAATATAGATAACTTATTGAAATTTTTATGTCAAGTTTCCTAACTCTAATTTTTCTATTTTTTTTGCCACTTAAGGGCCTGTTTTTTCCATGATGATCCTGCACATACCCTAATTATGACATCATAGTCATTGTGCAATCCATGGGAGGAGATATTTTTCTTGACACATATGATTTGGTTGTGTGAGAATAGTATATTCTAATCGATGTTGGGAAGCTCCCATTGTGTCCACTAATGCCTATGTCCATGGAAATCTCTAGTTACCCATGAGAAGAAGCAGCTTTGAGCATCTCCGCTTTGCAAGAAACCATGATGGCTACACCATCATCCATGTATGTATACCCTAATGTTCAACCAAGCACGTTGAGCTCCTCTTCATTAGTGGCTAATGTCAATGACATGAAAAATATCATGTGATCTTTCACAAATGAGCTAGTCCTCATCTAAAAACAACAAGCAACACCTCTAAAGCCTACATCATAGACCTATCAAGGAAGAAGGACATCTTACCAACAGAACACGTATCAAGGATCCTTGAAGGCACAAATTCAATAATCAGTGTCTACAAAATAGATAGTTCCAGTCACTATGCCACTTTAGATAGTCAAGAACAACCCAACTAAAGAATTAATCCCTATGGACACCGGAAATGGATCCTTCACTTGTCCACAAAATGGATACAAGGAGAGGGATCCAATTTCATAATATTCACATTCAAGGACACCTTAGAGATCTCAACCCAATGAAGGATGTGAGAGATCTAACTATAAGGAATCCTTGGAGATGATTGAGACAAGAAAGGGATTCACCACCAAGTGTAAACTTGGAAAATATAAAATGTTTGAAAACACAATATGATATGCAAAAAGACCTAAAAATGCAAGTAGAATGTAACGAAAAACTATGAAACTGGAAATGTGCACCTAGAAACTTGTTGGAGATGGAATGGAGCTCTGGAATCCTGAAAAAATTGATATTTATGTTGACTAGGACTGATACACCAAATTGGGCGAACTAGTCCAGTTTCAAGAAAATTGTGTTAGAATAGGTTTCAACCAAAAGGGTAATCAGATCTGAAAAAATCTTGTTTAGGCCTAGGTAATGAGACTCATTTTCTAATAGTGGCGAATCAGTCTACTTTTGGATTTCTCAAAATTTGAAGTGAGATTTTGTAGCTCTCAGTTTGCTTTGTTGTTTCTAATATAGATCTGGGTCCAAAACTACCAAATTCAGCATATAGTCCTTCTCCAAGGCTTGTTTGCAACTTTGACAACTTTGAATTGCTTTGAAAACTTGATGAAAATTTTTCCAATCTTTTTCTTTGAAATTTTTTAAACCTTGACCTACAAATCACATGCAAAGAGAGGGAAAAATGTTGTGGGGTTAGTGAATAGGGGTTTTCCTTGGTCAAACCCCTTATTAGTAATTAAACCCTTGAAATGAAATGAAATAGAATAGAGAATGATGAATGAATGAAAAATGATGTTGCAACTCACCAAACCCTAGAAATAAGCTGCTACAAACATGTAAGTAACGGCTTCAATAGATGTGGAATTGCAATCTAGCTTGATGTTGATAGATCTTGAATGCAATGCTTGCTTGAAAAACAAAATACTACATCACAAAATTTAGCTCTAAAAAAACATGATGCAAACAATCTTTGACATAATGAATGACACTTAAAGAAGCTCTTGAAATGAGAGAAAGAACCTTGTATTTATACTCAATTATGCAATAATTCCCAAAATTACAACACTACATGCCGAACTTAGATCTTGGAGAATAAAACCTGCTAGAATTTCGAATTAAATTTGAATTTTGAGTTGACAGGGACTCATTCGCCACCCTGAGTGAATGGGTCCCACCTAAGGGGACCCATTTTTCCATAATGGCGAATGAGTAACACCTTAGGAGTTTAAGGTGGGTTTTAGGATTTTGATGCTTTAAATGATATTTGTCGAGATTATTCTGAAAAATACATATAAGTAAGGCCTGTGGATGCAAAGTGGGGCCAATTAAAGCATAAGAAAGCCTAATTATTAATGAAAAACCTAGGAAAGTGTGTTACAACACTTTGAAATAAGCCTTGGTAAATGATGAAAAGAGGACATTTTATTAACAAGACCCTAGAAAAGTGTGAAAGTGTGCTACAACACTTTACAACACTTAAGTAAGGTACCATTCAAGTCCTTTTAGTTCACAAGGGCCCAAGACCTAATGTGAATGTGTTATCCACATTACCTCATTAAATAAAGGAAATATTAAGCCAAAATCACAAGGAGGGCCCAAAAAAGTTAAAAAAAGTAGAAGAGTTACTTTTCTCGATGACCACAATCCTAGGCTAGAACTAACTAACAGAAGATGAGAACATATGGTACTTCTTGTGTAGTGATAGCCATATGCCTCAAAATTTTCCAAGGGGAAATCTTCAACAAAAGATAGAGTAGTGAAGAAGCCAGGGCATTTTCTCAAGCATAGAAGAATATCAATCTCTCAAAATGGAGAATGCCCACTTTAGGGTGCAAACACAAGGAATGTCTTTAGAGTAGGAGTTGGACATCACATCGAACCAAGCAATTTTCTCTTGGAGGGAAGAAGATACAGTATTCATGAACAATTCTTTGATGACTAGTGCTCCACAAGTATAATTGGACTATAATACAAGATACAAAAGAATTTTCACTAGAGAGTATGTGCCACAAGTTCCACAACTTCCCCAGTCATAGCCACAAGAAAAGAAAATTACGCAGGCCCAACCCATCTAACAGTCACAAGCTCCACCATTGCCAACAAAGGAGATGGAAAAAGCACCAAGTGCACCCACATCGGATCAACCTATTTTAAATATGAAGGAGATACCACCATTCAAATCCAAAGTTCCTCCTGTTGGAACACTCAACATAGTTGAGCAATTGAAGAAGGTGCTTGCTAACATATCTTTGTGGGATGTGATATCAATTATGGAGCAAAAGGAATTGTTCCAAAAGGAATTAAAAGAGGGAGGAAAAATACCACAGATGGATGCAATTCCATCGTGTGATAAAGTTAAATATAAATATCCTGCATTGGATCCTCAATCTTTGAGAGTTGTGGCATATGTAAACATGGTGGACAGTCCAAAAGAGAAAGAGGTAAGCAAGCCAAAACCAACACCTTTCTTTTCAACGCTCTTGTTGGGGATAAAATCCTACACAATAATATGATCGATTCAGGAGCTAGTACGATAGTCATGCCTAAAAAAGTGGTAGATTCTTTGAAACTCGAGTATGAGCCTCTTGAGAAGGGGATCATGTAACTAGATGGGAAGAAGATTCTAACCGTTGGTCATATCAAAGATCTATCTTTGAACCTCTTCTCATTTCCAAGACAAATGGTCACACAAGAGGTGGTTATGATAGAAATTCCCTTAGTATTCAAGATGTTCCTTTCAAGAGACTTCAAAGAAAAGGTTGGTAGATACTTAGTGCTCGATTGGTCCCACCTAATATTGTGAACCAAGCATGGGAAAAGATGAAAATCTTGTCTGAATCGTTGCACCCAAAACATATAGTAGACAATGTGGTTCTATGCTTTGAAGCAAAACACACCTCTTTCTCAAAAGGAGAGACATATTGTGTTGAAATGTTAGAGGATGAGGAGGACATGAGTGAGTGGACCCCTAAAGAAGAGGTCCTCCTCAATCAACTCATTGACTCTGCCCATTTGGGAACTTCCATGCCACTAGATTGGGCACTTATGTGATCTTTGATGATGACAAAGTCTTCTCAATACTTATAAATTAACACCATGAGCCTAGTGGTCTAGGCGACAATAGTCTATGGACATTATATTTTGATGGTGCCCAATGCAAGTCTGGCTTTGGCGTAGACGTCCAACTACTATCCCTGACTGGATCATAAATCCTTAAAGCTTTCCATTTCTAGTTCCCATGCTCAAATAATGATGTCAAATATGAAGCTTTGGTCCATAGTTTGCATCTTATTGAATGGATGGGCACAAGAAGAGTGCAAGCATTCAGAGATTCAAAGTTGGTCATAAGCCAAATCCACAGGAAGGCAACCACCAAAAATGTAAGAATGAAGCTCTACAGACACAAGATATGGGATCTAATTGAAAGCTTTAAAGCTTTTAATATATAGGTCATCCCCTGATCTCAAAATAGTGTCACCAATCAGATGGCTTTGATTGGCTGACAATTTTAGTTGATTCTTGACTTAATAATGAAGCAAAATACAGTACAAGTCATTGTCTGACCATTGATCTTTGACAATATCAAAAATTGGTAGGTCTTTAAGCATGATATTCAAATTTCCTCCTTTCTATAGAACCAAGGAAAATCATTCAACCAGTCACAAACAAAAGCAGGAAAGACTTCGGAGGGGCAAGTGATCTAGTTAAAAGGTAACAAGATTCCCTGAGGTTTGATTTCACTTGAGATTTTTTTCAACTGTGAAGATGCTAGAAATAGTAAACAAATATTGACTACCAATGAGAAATACTATGAAGAGCTCGATGTCAGAGACGATAGAAAATTGAAAGTCAGAAAGGATGTTTCACAAAAGGACAAAGAAAGACTCAAGGGGCTATGTTCTAAATATGATGGGGTCATTGCTTGGACCTATGATGATCTTAAAGGATATGATCCAGGCATAATTTAACATACTATTGACTTGCTCGAAGGATCAAAATATGTCTGACATAAGTAAAGGATGGTCAATCTAAAGGTCAAAGCATTGATGGCACAAGAGCTCAATAAGTTGATCGAGTCCAGGATCATATACCTGTGTAGCATAGAAAATTGGACACTCTTGAGAAAAGAGACAATTTCACACTTAATTTGGACCTACTTTTGAGTACCCCTTCATTATTCATTCTTCAAAACAAAATTTATAGGCCCCTATGACCCATTAATTTTGATCTAGAGGCTTGTTTCAATTAAAAATCATCTAAATCCTGACAAACAACACTTAATTCACTCATACCTGAAAGCCCATCTTAAAAAACCACTAGTGGGACCCATTCACTACCTTGGGTGAATGAGTCCCCTCTGGCGGGACCCATTCACCAAGGGTGGTGAATGAGTCCCTTTTGGGGAAAATTTCAATTTTGAGTGGAAATTTAATCAATTCAATTCATTTTTTCAGTGGATGTTGGCCTCTTAGGTCTAAATAATGGGAAAAATAGGTTTTGATGCCTATAAATACATAGTTTAGGTCATTTTTCACATCTCTTAGCCATTTCTACAAAGCAAGAACAAAATTAAAATATCAAGAGTCTTTCACAATAAGTTTCATTAGCATTTTCTACAACAAAGTTGAAGCTTTAGGGCAACAAACTAGGGTTTTTTCAAGTCTTCAAGCTCACTTATTGTTCAACATTCAACATTGCAAAGAGTTGAGGATGAATGCCTATGGTGAATCATGGAGAAATCTAGGTTGAAGAGATACAACTAGCCATCAAATAACACCTTAAGACTTGTTTTCAAAGTGATTCCATCTTCCATTTTCTATCTATCTTTAAATTAAAGTTTGCATTACATTTGCATGCCATTTACATCCATTTGATATGTTTTATGTTTTCTAGGATTGAAGTCTTGCATCATTCAAATCACATTTGTTCATCTTACTCTAGCACATTAGAATAGGATTTTTTCATACTTCAAATTTCCCTGGTCTTTGACACACTTAAGGCTAGGGTTTTATGTAGATTTTTATCCATTCAAGGTTTGATTACCCAATTAGGGGTTTGAACAAGGAAAACCCCCCATTAGACAAAAAATTTTAAGCTATTTTGCAGGTATTTTCTGAGATTCAGATCTGGGTTTCCGACAAGAAGTGTTGTGTAGGTGACAAGGTACAAATCTAAGATTTGAATCTGCAAAAAATTGAAAATGAACTAATTCACTATGGATGGTGAATGAGTCTAACTAGAGGTCGCTATTAGAGTTAAATGTAGATTCCAGTACCCATTTAGTAGAAATCAATTTCTGGGTAGAAAACCCTGACCTAAGATTGATTTTCCCAGGGTGGCAAATGAGTCCCAGTCAACCAAAAAGTCAACTTTTCCAAATTTTTGGAGTAGTTTTCAACCTTCATCTATCTTACAGGTGCACACATATTAAGTTTTATAGCTTTCTATTTAGTTCTATTTGCATTTTTGTCCATCCTTTTAAGCCTTTTGCAAATGTCACTATGTTTTCAAACATTACACATTTCATTAGTTTTGCATTCATAATTAATCAATTTCATCAATTAGTTGCATCTAGATCATTGGATTTGGTCATAATTACATCATACATAACTTAGTTTGAGTGAACCACCATAGTTTTTGGGGTCTACCTCTCTCCTTTTAGGTGAAAAACCCTAAGAGTGCAAGAGAAATACATAGAACAACAAAAATTGTTCGTTCATTTTGGTGAATCTACATATCAAACACATTATCTTTTCTGATTTGCATTGCATTTGCATCCTAGGACTTAATTTCATTGGATTTTTCATTATTTTTGCATCCTAGGGCTTACCAAAATTGCATTAGTGAAACTATCATTTAGAGGTCATTATTGCATTTCATTTTATGAATTCATTACCAAATTCTACATTTCCAGTATTTATCTGCATTGTACAGACTTGCACACATCTAGAAAAGTAAAAAAAATCAAAAAAAACTTAAAAACACCTCTCCCGAGACTCATTCACCACCTTGGGCGAATTAGTCCCAGAGCACTTTTTGCATCAGTATTTCCAGAATTCAGTTTCTTGTTTACACTTTTTTGTTAGCTACAGTTCCTTTTCTATTTCTATTCAGTTGTTTTCTATTATCTCTAAATCATTTTCATAAGCATCATTTCCTTTCATGGCATTTATGGATAGCATTATATTTTTTCAAGTTTCATTTTCAACATTAGTTCCTAGTTCCTTTAAATCGGATTCTTCAATACATAAAAACATAAAACCACAAGAATCCAACCAACCTTTCAAACAAAATATTCAATTTAGAAACACCAT
>VDFB02252616.1:223234168-223318272 GCA_007258455.2 Sequoia sempervirens | reverse complement strand
AGTCCAATTAGCTAGTGACACGTGTGCTTTATGGCCCGATGCTTGTTTGCTCCTTCATTTTCTATAAGAAGGATTTCAAGGCCAGAAGTATGGGTTAGCAAGTGAGATATTTTTGGTCGAGTCTAGGTAAAGTTGTAGAGAAAATTGTAAAGTTTGATGGTTTTAGGGAAAAATGCAATTTAGGTTTTGAGTAATTCTGTAGTAGGTTTTGAATTCATGGGGATTTGATGTTTGATGATAGAACTGACATTTGAATTGAAATAATTAATTAAAACTCATGTCTCTCCATTGTACATACATATCTGAATTTTGAATAAGATGACCAAGGGTTGTTTCGTTCATCTCATTGTTGTGGTGTGTATGATTCTTGTTTTAGCTTTAATTCAAGGAATTAATTAAAATGCTTGAATGGGATTGTAGGTGGATATGTTATGTATAAGGATTTGATAAGTAGTATTGGGTTAGAATACATATTGATGAGATTGTAAAGCAATGCTATCAAGTATCTTATATGTTATGTGTTAAATATGTCATAAACCCTTAGATGCTTATGAATTTGACTCCTTCAATGGATATATGGCACTGATCTAAGTTGTACTTATTTGTATGGTTTAGTATTTGTTTGTCTTTACCTAGAGCTTGCTAAAAATTTCAAATCAATGATTATCTTATACTGTGAAATGTGTTGTAATTCTCTCATTCTCCAAATAGTTGATATTATTGATAAACAACCAATTCTATTCAGTAGTATCCTATTATGTTGAGCTATTAAATGAGATTATCTATTGTTGTTAATGTTGTTTATGATAATGGTGTAGAGGTTGTGAACTAATTAAGGGACCACCCTCCCAAGTCTTGCAGAGCCCAAAGTGTAGGAGGTCTTTAAAATCCTCGTCAGTTGGTCCAGGTCCTTCAAGCTGCCCCTGATTGGAATTGGAAATTCCATAGGTAGATTAGAAGACCAACCTGGTTATAGTAAAACAACCAACATATGGGATGACTATCCTATGGTATAGGCTTGATGGAGTCATCTCCTCACGCTCTCATATGCTTCCCATAGCCTTGCGAAAGGTCTAAGTGCCTCTAGCTCCTCCTCCATGATTGGTGGGGGCACGCAATCAAGTTCCACCTCATCCTTGTGGATGGATGCAGGCATTATCTTTGTGGCAGCCTGATGATAGAATTCTCGCCAGACTCTCATCGCTCCTACAAGGTAGAAATAATAAACAATCAGTAAACATCATCATGATATATATAAAGCATAAGCACTACGATACATGCATAAAATAAAATATCATCACCTATATCTCCAGTCGGATGAGGGATATCGACCTCATCCTCCTTGGGGGGCATGGAGGATGTGCTAGCCTCTCTATGACTATGGGCACTAATGTCTACTATAGCTACTACACATGATCTGGTCATATGAGTGTGTGAGGATTCTCTACGCTCATGTCAATCCTCATCTACTATCTCATCACCCTCACTTAGGGGTGGCTCCTCCTCATACTCCCCCTCATCCTCATCGTCCTCTCCTCCATCCTGGACCTCATAGTTAGGATTAACATCTAAATCATACTCATCATCAATAACATTAGTAATTATATCTGCAGCCCTGTATCATACATCCTCGACTGTGTCCTTTGGCTCATCTCCCTTATCTGGTGTTGGTCCTTCATCACCTATAGAGACATCCATGGGAAATAAAGGAGTTTTTCATGTCATTGACCACCACTCCTCATGCTCATCTATGTTGTCAACATCATTAGCATTGGAGATTGGTGGTCGATCATGATTTGAATCATTAGAGTCACTCTAGACAACATGATCTATAGTGAGTTGAATGGTATCCCCTAGCCTCTGGGCACTCCACACTAATCTCCTAATGAAGGGGCACACCCTTGGTGGTGTCTTCACCTACCTAAAATATCACATGAATCAGCCATAATAGAAAGGACATACAACATAGTCATGTTGACCAGCTAAAAATCTATCCATCTGCATCCTCCTCAGCTATCTTGTGGAATCTAGCCACTATAGTGTGAGTAGATAAGGTCTCCATAGGATCTCATCCTCCTCTAGCTGTTCAAATATCACCCTCCAAAAATGCAGGTCTCCATACTACCACAAGCATCATAGAGGATAGCTGAAGGCTCATGGATATCCTATGGCTATCGCACATGGGAAACTGCCAGGCCTGGTACATGTAATATACTCAAGGGACCACACCTATAGAAGCATGCAGTGCACCATACTATTAATCTCTCAAATTTTTTTTGGCCAAGATCATAATAAAGATGCACTGGGATGTAACATCCCCAAGTGTAGACCGTCTTGTGCTTTACCATCCCACAAATCAAGTGAACCAATCCTCCATCTACGAGTGCCACTCTTCCATCAAGATTGAGTACCAAAGCCACCGTGTGCATCATAATCCATCTAACTATGGGGGCTTGCAAATATAGTAGCATAGGAAGCTTGATATGTTCTCTCATGCACTCCTCATGAACAAGTCCATCCAAGTAGTACTGCATGTCCACCTTCTTCTCGTGAAATGCACGATCTCCTCAGAAATATACCCATTCTCCCCAAATAGGAACTCATAGAATCCAATGTACATCCTCTAGGGCAATGGTCATCTCCTTAGTTAGAAGGTGAAATGTACATGTGTTGACATCTTAGTGCTCACATAGGGCCATCAACATGGCATCATGGTATCTCATAGGTGGCATCAAATATGCCTAATAGATTCCTACTACCTGTAGATGCTTTGTCTTTGTTGCTGATAGTACTAGAGCTAGATTTCTAAGAAAACTAATATATCTCCCCCTAGCCGTTGTCACGACTGGGTGGGTACCTATCAAAATAACAATAATAGGCTCTAAAAATTTATTTACTATCTTCAATTTTTACATTATTCATCATGGAAGTGTGCTAAAGTTCATCTAGTGTTCTTTTCTAAAGGCCCTAGATACTTTAGAACCATTTTGGGACACTTCACAAAGAAACGAGACACTTCGTGAAGAAATGGGACACTTTGTGAACAAAAGGGACACTTTGCGAACAAATGTGACACTTTCCAAAAAAAGGGGACACTTTGCGAACTTTATTTTCAAGATCCTAAATTAACCTATAAATGCATTAAAAATCATTAAATCATTACAAAATTACTAAGCAAAAGTTGTAGAATCAACTCACCTCATGGTATAGCTCATCACATACCACCTACTCTTGAAGCTCATCCAGTCGTGAAGGTGTGTCACCCTATCTACTCGAGATCTTCTCATCTCACTCGTCGTTCTCAAGCTACAAGATGGTAAAATGTAATAGTAAGTAACAAATTACTCTCTTTTACCTCTTTTTCCCTATTTTCATCTATTTTCTCTTATGCATTCAATTAGGGATATTTTATCTTAAGAGTTAATAAAGTACCTTCTCAAATATTCAAATATTGATGTAATCCTGTTTTATTGCCTGTTTATGATGTGCAATAGGGACCCATCTGGCCATCTCTATACTTCACTTCCAGCCTGGTCCTGGAAAATGCATGCATCAAACTCCATACAGAGATGTTCTTGTCTCCATAACGTTTAATGCCATCTCTGGGACTCACTCCCTCAGAGGAGAGGTGCTGCAAGCTTTAAATCATGCAAAGTGAAGTGCACAAGATCTGGCCCTTTCTTTAACCCATCTCTGGAAGGATGCTATTTCGGACAATCAATTTAATTTTTCTTTGTGAAGTCTCTGGAATGCGCCAGTGTTATGTTCTCTGCATCTGGTTTTATCGCCTCAATTTCCTCCTACCTTGAATTTACATCCGCGTGGTTTCGTTTTAGAGTCCTTAGAGCTTTACGGCATGCATAGCTCATATGGTTAATTCAGTAGAGCTTAATGTGGTATAGGAAATTGGACACCTTGAGAAAGAGGATAATTCCTCACGCCTTTAATTTGTACCTTACTTTGAGTACCCCTCAGATATCTTTATTCTTCAAAATGGAATTTATAGGTTTCAAGACCTATTATTTTTCATCTAGAGGCTTGTTTCACTTAAAAATCATCTAAATCCTAGCAAACACTTAATTCACTCATATCCCAAAAACCTATCTTCAAAAACCACTAGTGGGACCCATTCACCAAGGGTGGCAAATGAGTCCCTTTTGGGGAAAATTTCAATTTTGAGCAGGAATTTAATCAATTAAATTCAATTTTTTAGTGGATGTTGGCCTCTTAGGTCTAAATAATGGGAAAATTATGTGTTGATGCCTATAAATACACCATTTAGGTCATTTTTCACATCTCTTAGCCATTTTTATAAAGCAAGATCAAAATTCAAATATCTAGAGTCTTTCACAATAAGTTTCATTAGCATTTTCTACAGAAAAGTTGAAGCTTTAGGGCAGCAAACTAGGGTTTTTGTAGGTATTCAAGCTCATTTCTTGTTCAAGATTCAACATTGCAAAGAGTTGATGATGGATGCCTATGGTGAATCATGGAGAAATCTAGGTTGAGGAGATGCAACTAGCCATCAAATCACACCTTAAGACTTGTTTTCAAAGTGATTCCATCATCCATTTCTCTCTATCTGCAGATTAAGGTTTGCAATACATTTGCATGTCATTTACATCCATTTGATATTTTGTAGGGTTTCTAGGATTGAAGTCTTGCATCATTCAAATCACATTTGGTCATCTTATTCTAGAACATTAGAATAGGGTTTTGTCATACTTCAAATTTTCCTAGTCTTTGACATGCTTAAGGCTAGGGTTTTATGCAGGTTTTTATCCATTCAAGGTTTGATTACCCAAATAGGGGTTTGACCAATGAAAACCCCACATTAGACAACAAATTTTAAGTTGTTTTGCAAGTATTTTGGGAGATTTAGATCTGGGTTTCTGACAAGAAGTGTTGTGTAGGTGACAAGGTATAGATCTGAGATTTGAATTTGTAGAAAAATAAAAAAGGACTAATTCACCATGGATGGCAAATGAGTCCCACTAGAGGTGGTTGTCAGAGTTAAATGCAGATTCTAGTACCCATTTAGCAAAAAATAGTTTATGGGTAGAAAACCTTGACCTGGGACTAATTTGCCCAAGGTGGCAAATGAGTCTTAGTTAACCAAAAAGTCAACTTTTCTAGATTTTCAGAGTGGTTTTCAGTCTTCATCAGTCTTACAGGTGCACACATATTCAATTTTACAACTTTCTATTTAGTTCTATTTGCATGTTTTTCCATCCTTTTAAGCCTTTTGCAAATGTTACTATGTTTTCAAACATTGTGTACACTTAAAAATGACTTAGGCCTGCAAGCTCTATTTTTACCACTTTCGTCCTAGCATAATTATGGCATTTAATTATGTCTTTGGTCATCATTCGACTATTAATTAAATAATTCATAATTGTTTAATTAATTCATGTCCTTTTATTCTTCATGATTATTAAATAAATAAATTTTATTTATTTATTCAATACGTCATTGATGGTCTATTATCCTCTTATGATTAAATAAATTTATTAATTTATTTAATTGCTTATATTCATTTATTCTTCTTGATTATTAAATAAATGAATTTTATTTATTTATTTAATATGTCACTAATTCTCATAATTAAATGAGTTTATTAATTTATTTAATTATTAATCATATCCTCTAAATTAAATAATTATCTTTAATTATTTAATTGTCAAATTTAACATTTCTATCATTTTAAATAAATCAATTATTTAAAATGATTTCACATTCTCAACTGACAATCCATTTTGGTAAATGATCTGAAAATCGATTATTTATTATCTCACAAAATCCATATTTTGAATTAATTTAATTCAAAATGGCATTATTCTTCCAAAAATCAAGTAATCGGGCAAATTCTTGATTTTCCAAATCTGATCTTCAGTTCAACTCTTATATTCTATATTTTTTGAATCTCACAAATTAGGTAGTCTTTATCTTCTTGATTTTTGAAAATCTTTATTTTTCTAATTAATTATTTCATTTATTTCCCACCGCCGATTTGATTTTCTCAGATGACATCTCGACCACTCACTTAATGATTTTTCCCTAACCCTGATTAGGGATTATCAGATTTAATCTCGTCCTTTGATTTTAGGTCTCTATCAAAAGCCGATCTTGTCCATCCATTCAAAATGATATTTTCTATAAAATGCTATTTTACTCTCATTTTTAGATTACACACTGACAAACTTAGAGATTTTACAGCAATTGCAACATTTATTGTCATATTCCATTAAGTCTTGGCATATTTAGGCATAGGCATTTTTAATCATTTTGTCATAGGCATTTAGATTCAAATCCTTCAAAGATTGTGTAGGACTTCGTTAAAGATTGCTCGCACATTCGGTCTAAGGGAAACACAACAATCAACAAGTTAGAAGGTGTTACAAAAGTGAATCATGGAAACTCCTACGAATGACAAGTATAATTGTTCTTATTTTTAGTTTTCATTGTTCTTGATAGGTATTTGGGTTTATTTTATATGCTTTATTGATTGATAATCTAATCCAAAATTTACCCTTAGATACATTGGTGAACCCGACGTCAAATAAATAGCATGGTTTTTTTTTTTTGGTTGTTGTTTCTTTCTGCATTCTAATGTTCTTTTTCGTATTCTAGTTTTTCTTTTGCATTCTGTATGTTGGTTTTTGGTGTTACTAATCTTAGTTTGCAACATGTGGCATTGGAATTTTTCATGAGTGAAAGGCATATATTCAAACTACTGACATGTGATTTTGCAGCTACGCGTGTTGAAGACTTATCTCTCAAACCACTTGTTTGCAATTTTTAATTTAGGAACATTTCTTTTGGTGCTCTAAAATGAACTCTGTTTGCAAGTGTTTGATTGTGTTTGAACAAATGGTAGGTGATTATGCTCTCACCTTGTGAAAACTTGGTGATCAGAAAACCAGACCCATTTTTTTCTATTGTACACCCTTATGACTTAGTAATTGAAGTATCCTCTCTCCTTGCGCTTTCGGGCGATCCTGGGTGTAAGAGAAATAGTTACTAACTCTAGAACTTGGGCCTATTTTAGTGGGAAAAAGTACTCACCCTAGGACGACTCAGACCGGTAACACCCTGAAACCGAGGGACTTCCAACCGGTATACAAAAGTGGATTCTTGGGGAAAGCCCAAGAATCAAGCGTATGGTTCTGACAAGATGGATCTGAAAGGGGAATCTTGTCGCATGGATCATGCCCTATGAATGGAATTCCCATACTAAACGCCTTTTTTTTTAGAATCCAACCTTTTTTGGCCATTTCTTGGTATAGTGCAGGGTATAGTATCATGCCCGAAGACACTCACTACTGATCCCCTTGAGTAGAGATAGTAGTTCTTGGGAAGTCATTACCCAAGAATCCAAAGTTGGTGTGCTCGAATGATGTTAATGAGCTATGGAGGGGAGCCAATGCCACCAAAATTCTAAGCTATCCGCTCTCGAGAAGGAAATGTGTTTAGCACCAATCCGAGGTATATCGGTGGGCTATATCAAGTATACAAACCCTTGGCCTATTGGCCTATTAGGATCATTCTTGTCTCATGTGTGTTTGCATACAGTCAAAATATCATGTTTGCAAGTGTTTTTTTTTTTGGATAATGAAACAAACCAAACGTCATTCAAAACAAATAGGTCAAACCCTAAGAATTCGGTCAAAACTGGTCCATACAATGCATCTGCTATTCTGTGCAATGCATCTGGCCTGTCACACTGCATTTTCTATCTAAAGTGATGCAATCAACATTTTGCAACACATTTTCCACCCTCTGTGACACATCTTTCTATAATAAAATCTGTCAAAACCAGCATCCAAACATTGTCAGACTCCTGCAACTCATGTGCATTCTTGAAACACTATGATGCATCTGACATACTCAAACACATTTTATCCCACAAACACCCCATTTTTTTGCTTCGTGACACATCTGAGTCTCATAGAACCGCATTTGTCACATCCCGCTGCATTCGTTAGTTCCAAAGCCGCATTTGCTTAAACCAAACCGCACTCGAAACACTGCAACGCATTTTCCTGAAACAAAATAAACTTTGTCTCAGACCAAAATCGGTGTCCAAACATTTTAGCCTACCATCAAATAGTTTTTTGTCAAACATATTTGTCAAAAACTAGAACTGAAGTTTTGATCATCATAGTCCTCATTTGGCATCTAGACTTGGCATTGGTCATTTTCCTTAGTCAACATTTTCATATTAGTCTTCATTGTCACCTTGGCATTTGGCATCCTTTCTTGACAATTTTATCACCTTGCATTAGTCATTTCCCTTAGATAAACGTCATTATCACTTTGCATTTAACAACATCATGACATCCACCACCTTGTCTTCCCTTCAACAAAATATTGATAGGCTTGCTAGTAAAGTTGAATACCAGTTACTCTGTAGAGGTCAATACCAAGCGGCCTTAGACTTTAGAAGAAAATTTATCCAAACCAAAAATCAATACCCATCGTACCAACAATCCATCAGTCCAAGTCCTCCATCTGTCTACTCCCACTATCCACAGTCACTTACCACAAATCCTACCATTAATTCACAACACATGTCCAATTATCACCCTTATCCTAACTTTGACAAGGGAAACCAACTATCCACTAGTCCATTCCAAGTCTCCACATCATATGCTAGTCCTTCACCCATCAATCCCTTCCAAGTCTACATGCCCTATCAACCATCTACCAACTCATGTCACGTCCCCGCATCATACCATATTGATCCAACCCAAGTCTCAATGTCCCATTTTAGTCAACCTTACTCCAATACAATCCAAGTCCCTATTTCATATCCTATGTCATTACCAACTAATAAAGTTGAAGTCCCCATGTCTTATCCTATTCCTTCACATACTAGTCTCGTCCAAGTTCCCACATCCTATCCTAGTCCTTTATTCATCAATCCTTTTCAAGTCACCCCCTCATAAGCCACATCTAGTCATGAAAATTTTGTCATTACTCAAAGGCACATCCCATTTAATCAACTTGAGGATACACGTCAAAATGAAAGTCCAAAGAATGACCTTATAATGTCACCCTCATGTCAAGCACAAGGCAGTCCATCCCATGACCCTAGCTTTCAGTCCATTCAAGAAGCCCTTCAAAACACCCATGACATCCAAAATACACCTACCATTGACCAAGGAATCCAAATCCATGACAACCCCATCTTTGACCAAGACCCTACCATTGACCAAGAAGCCCACGAAGATCCACTTCTTGACTTTTATGCCATTCATGATCAAACACTTTCTGACTCTATACAAGCCTCGACTATTTACCCTTTCCAAACTGAGAAACTTGCCTCCATGGGACACATAGATGATATTCCTCTAGAACAAGAGTCTTCCACTATGGACATATTTGCAAATGATCAAGCTATAGCCAAATTCACTGGATTCTATGACATTTATCATAATGATGGCTTCGACATCGACTTGGAAAAACCAATAGAATCAACTGAACTTGACATGTCACAAGATCAGACCAAAGATATCAGCCAGAAATATGTCCAACATGACAATGAAGCTAAGACACTTTATCAACTAGGGTCATCTATCTTTGTTAGAGTAGGCTTCCTTGCAAATGAAATTATTCCATGTAACAGTGTCCACATACATCATGATGGGTTAGCATCTTTCTTTCAAAACAATAAATACCCCATCACAAATAGAATATGTCAAAGCATGCATTATCAAGGAAAAGGACTAGGAATATATGAGCAAGGCATTCAAGAACCAATACAACTTTAGGAAAATTACAAACATCAAGGTCTTGGCTATTCCTCATACAAAAAATATAATGATGTCAGTGGAACCTCCTCGATACTGGGGGCAACCTTGCTAGATACTGTAGACACCTAAAAATGACCTAGGTCTGCAAGCTTCATTTTTACCACTTTCATCCTAGCATAATTGTGACATTTAATTATGTCTTTGGTCCACATTCAACTATTGATTAAATAATTCATAATTATTTAATTAATTCATGTCCTTTCATTCTTCATGATTATTAAGTGAATAAATTTTATTTATTTATTAAATATGTCATTAATTGTCTAAGTCTTCACTTAATTAAATAAATTTCTTAATTTATTTAATCACCCTTCCTCGGTCACTTCTTCCTAATTATAAAATAAATAAGTTTTATTTATTTATTTAATATGTCACTAACTTTCATAATTAAATGAATTAAATAATTTATTTAATTATTGGTCTTATTTGCTAAATTAAATAATTAAACTTAATTATTTAATTGCCAAATTTGATATTCCTCTCATTTTAAATAAATTAAATTATATAAAATGTCATCTCATTCTTAACTGTCAGCTCACTTTGGTAAATAATTGGAAAATCAATTATTTATTATTTCACAAATTCACATTTGGAATTAATTTAATTCCAAATTGGTAACTTTCCTCTGGAAGTCAAGTGATTGGGCAAGTTCTTGATCTTTCCAAAACTGATCTTCAGTCCACTCTTTATCTTCTTCATTTTTGAAAATATTTATTTTCGAATTAATTTCCTCATTTATTCTCCACCGCCGATTTGATTCTTTGAGATGACATATTGATCGCTCGATTGATAACTTTTCCCTAAACCTAATTAGGGATTCTCAGATTTAATCTGAGCCTCTCATGTTAGGTCTTAGTTGGAAATCAATCTCACCCGTCCATTCAAAATGGCATTTTCTATAAAATGCCATTTTCCTCTCATTTTGCGAGGACACATCCACTTTATGCACTTTTGCACTTGCACTCTTAGGCTTTTCATAGCAATTGTTAGCATATTTCATTGAGTTTTGGCATCTTTAGGCATAGACATTCTTAGTCATTTAGGCATAGTCATAGGCATTAGACTTTTATCAAATCCTTCAAGCTTGGTGTAGGACTTCGTCAAGGATTGCTCGCACATCAGATCTGAGGGAAACACATCAACCAGCAAGGTAGAAGGTACTATCAAGGTGAATCATGGAAACTCATGCGAATCAAAGGTATAATTGTTCTTGTTTTCATTATTTTTGATAGGATCTTTGGGTTATATGCTTTATATGTTAGTTTATCTCACAATCTAACCTTAAGAAATTAACCATAGATACATTTGGTGAACCCGAAGTGAACCCGACAAAGAGTATAGTGATCAAAGCATATGATGCTGAAGAATGCTCTTCATGTGGTGTTATATCTCTCCCTATTAGAGTGGGACCAATCATTGTGGGCACAACCTCCCAAGTCCTGGATTTGGAATTACCATATAACATCTTGCTCGGCTGACCATGGATTCATGCCTTAAAAGTCATTCCATCCACATATCACCAATGCCTAAAGTTTCCATTTGACGGCACAGAAATAAAAATATACGGAGACCCCAACCCTTCCAATATTGTACCAACCTAAGGGGTATTTCTAAAAACTGAGTGCCCATTAACTGAGAAGCACTTGGCTCCTCATCATCCAAATACATTGACCCATCCACACTCACATCATCTTCCACATCCGCGCCCTCAAATTGGTTAAAGCTCTAGGATTCTTTATGCATGTGTGGACCCGAATGAGCGAGACCAGTTGGTGGCGGCACAGGATTGACACGATGGTGTCTTTTATCTGGAGACCATATAGAGACTGCGAGCAGTGGGATGATGAGGATGACCACTTGAGCCTTTGTAGACAGTACAAATATTTGATTAGGAGGACCGTACAGACCTCACTGATTATCGAGATGTATTTGCTGCAGCGTGTCTTGAGGTAGTTTGGAGAGCAACAGGGTGTACTTGCAGGGATAGTCAAGTATGCCTGGTCATCCAAAGAGTATGCTTGGGGACCAGCCATTCTAGTGGCCTTCACAGAGCAACAGATTGATGGGCTAGGAGCCCAGACATGGGGATGGAGAGGTGGGATAGCTGATCCTGGGACCACAGTGGACCATGACCTATGGTGGGATGCACATAGACTTGTGCCATTGAAAAATCCTGATGGGCCAACACCTGTGGATAGGCGGTCAGTGATACCTTGTGTGCTAAGAGCCAGGCGAGGAGGTAGGGACAGAGGCAGGGGCAGAGGCCGAGGAAGGGATGGAGGCAGAGATGGAGGCAGGGGCGGAGTCAGGGGCAGAGGCAGGGATGGAGATGATGGCGGAGATGGAGGCAGGGGCGGAGGCAGGGGCAGAGGCAAGGATGGAGGTAGGGATGGAGATGATGGCGAAGACGGTCGAAGGCGGCGGCGAGATGGTCAGAGACAGGGTCGGAGGGTGCAGCCACGTGTGGCGAGGGTAGCACTAGATGCTATACCTAAGGTTGGCAAGGAGGGGGAGAGAGAGAAGCAGCCCAAATAGGAGGGAGAGGGTGAGGAGAGACGGGAGGAGGAGGTGGAGGTGGGGAGATAGGAGGAGGATGGAATATGGCTATGTGCTCCCAAGCCCAAATCATCATCAGAGTAGTCCCGCAGGACATACTCTCTACCCTCTGATACACAACATCGTGCAATTGATGGTAGAGTGTCCCCAGTAAACATGGACCCCAAGCATACATAGTCCTGTCACATCTCATACTAACTAAGACGTCTCCCCAGCCAATAGAGAATCCATGTCCCCGATGGTTAGGAATCAAAATACCTCCAATCAAAGTCGCAAGGAACACATGAAAACGAGCATAGTGCTCTGCCATGAACTCCCATCTAATCTCATATCCCTAGATGCCCAGTCCTGCACCCTGATCTTGGTAGTAGGCTCGGAAAGTCTGCTCGCCATGGTGAGGGTCGTAGATGATCCACTCCCCTCGGATCGGCAGTTGCAAAATCTGGTAGACATCCTCCAAGGTAATAGTGGCCTCACCTATCGGTAGGTGGAAGGAGCAGGTCTCCGAATGCCAACGCTCACACAACTCAATTAGTAATCCCCTATTCACCCGAATGGCGGGCATATAAGCAACATAGAACAAACCCAGTTGCATCAACCAGCGCTGCTCTCGCGGGCTCAACTAGTCAGCAAACCGAAATGTCGTCGGTCTGCTCTCTCATGTGTAAATCGGGGCAAGCTTCCTCTGCAAAAAGCTGAACAATGTGTCAGTACCTTTTTTATCAAAAGCATCTAAGGTTACACAAATATCAAAAACAACTATGGGCAAAGTCAAAGGAAAATGCGTCACACTAAAGCAATTGCATCTTAAAACATCAATTGTGTCATTTCGTACATCAAATGCGGTCCAAAATGGCAAATGCATCATTTGTTATGTCAAATGCATCGCATGTTCATGCTTGTGTCACGAAATTTTACACTTGCATCACATAAAAGCGAATGCGTCGCATAATCACAATTGCATGGATCAAACTAGCGAATGCGTTGCAAATTGACAATTGTGGCATTCAAACATTCAAGTGTGACTCGAAAACATGAATGCATCGCAGGTTTTGGCAAATGTGACGCAAACCATTGAGCTGCCCTCATTCCTTGTTGCACTTGCGTTGCGACGCATCAAATGCGTCGAACGCGAAGGTGAATGCATTGAACGCGAATGCACATGCGTCGCGACGCATTTGTTATTCCCCCTAGAAACCTAATTATGACATGCAAAAAGAAAAAATTACAAAAGAAAATAGGGGTACATACTGCTGGCTCTGAGCCCTCTGGCCACCTGAATGTCTGCACGATCTCCCCACAATGCTCTGTGACTAGAATCACCATCCTTGTTGCGCTCCTTTTTGCTCTGAACTCTTGAAATTTGCAGGGTAAATAGTGGAAATGAATTGACTTTTACCCCTTTGTCAACCTATTTATAAGGTGAAAATGACATTTTTTCAGGTGGGTTATTACTAGAGGCTCATTTGACCAAGTTTGACTACTCTATAGGCTGTCTTAAACATGTCAGAATCCAAAACCAACTGCGCCATTGTTTTTCAAGTCATGGAATTGACTTATCGGGACCCTTTACAATTTTTTTTGCTACAGACCCAAAATTTGAAAAATTTCCCGAGGGGCATTGATACTCCATACCTTCACTGGGGCATGGCTTTGACTTGTTTTCTTTGTCACAATGTGACATGCGACATTATGACAAAGAGGGGAAAAATGTAGACACCTAAAAATTACCTAGGTCTGCAAGCTTCATTTTTACCACTTCCGTCCTAGCATAATTGTGACATTTAATTATGTCTTTGGTCCACATTCGACTATTGATTAAATAATTCATAATTATTTAATTAATTCATGTCCTTTCATTCTTCATGATTATTAAATGAATAAATTTTATTTATTTATTAAATACGTCATTAATTGTCTAAGTCTTCACTTAATTAAATAAATTTCTTAATTTATTTAATCACCCTTCCTTGGTCACTTCTTCCTAATTATTAAATAAATAAGTTTTATTTATTTATTTAATATGTCACTAACTTTCATAATTAAATGAATTAAATAATTTATTTAATTATTGGTCTTATTTGCTAAATTAAATAATTAAATTTAATTATTTAATTGCTAAATTTGATATTCCTCTCATTTTAAATAAATTAAATTATTTAAAATGTCATCTCATTCTTAACTGTTAGCTCACTTTGGTAAATAATTGGAAAATCAATTATTTATTATTTCACAAAATTCACATTTGGAATTAATTTAATTCCAAATTGGTAACTTTCCTCCGGAAGTCAAGTGATTGGGTCGGTTCTTGATCTTTCCAAAACTAATCTTTAGTCCACTCTTTATCTTCTTCATTTTCGAAAATATTTATTTTCGAATTAATTTCCTCATTTATTCTCCACCGTCGATTCGATTCTTTGAGATGACATATTGACCGCTCGATTGATAACTTTTCCCTAAACCTAATTAGGGATTCTCAGATTTAATCCGAGTCTCTCATTTTAGGTCTTAGTCGGAAATCAATCTCACCCATCCATTCAAAATGGAATTTTCTATAAAATGCCATTTTCCTCTCATTTTGCGAGGACACATCCACTTTATGCACTTTCGCATTTGCACTCTTAGGCTTTTCATAGCAATTGTTAGCATATTTCATTGAGTTTTGGCATCTTTAGGCATATACATTCTTAGTCATTTAGGCATAGTCATAGGCATTAGACTTTGATCAAATCCTTCAAGCTTGGTGTAGGACTTCGTCAAGGATTGCTTGCACGTCAGATCTGAGGGCAACACGTCAACTAGCAAGGTAGAAGGTACTATCAAGGTGAATCATGAAAACTCATGCAAATCAAAGGTATAATTGTTCTTGTTTTCATTATTTTTGATAGGATCTTTGGGTTATATGCTTTATATGTTAGTTTATCTCACAATCTAACCTTAAGAAATTAACCATAGATATAGATACAAATGTCAAAATAGAGTCCATAAGAAATCCTTGTCATAAGGTTCTTTCCAACACCCTGTCCATCCACACCATAAATCGTCATTCTCAACATCTTAAACCTTCCCTTTGGAACCAACAAAAAAAAAAGTCTTACAAAGTTAAAAATCAAATGTCAAAGGCCATCAAACTAGACAAAAAGATGAGTGGAAAAATTAAATTAAATTGGATCCCAAAGAAAAGTGGATCAAGCAAAGAAAGTATGTCAAAAGGAAAAGTTAATTACAATGTGGAGCCACAAGCAAAGAGGACTCCCACATATAACAGATGTCCACCCCCTTCAAAATGGTCATCAAGTAAGACATATAAAAGTGTTGGTTCCAAACATCATCCCAATCAAAATTTCAAAATCCGTCATCCACCATACCAAGTTTGGAAAATAAAAAAATGATTCATCCAAATGTCCAAACAACCTTTCCACGTCTACCATCATTCATCATAATCCTACATCTCATCAAGATTCCAAAAATCCTACGTCACACATCCGTCACATCTTGGCAACAACTCTTTACCACAAGGACTCTCATGGCACTCTATTGCGATGTGCACATTATGATAAGGCCAACTCTAGTATCAGAAAGGATCACAATGACATCGATCAGTTGTATGCAAGCGCTATGATCTTGACATGACAACTCCTTTAGCAAGGTCATTATTGGCATATCATAGTACCAATCTCTACATCAGCACCATCAGTGGATTCATAACAATCAGTGGTCATCTAAAGCATCCAGGCTATCCACAAAATCAGAAATACACAAAAAAATAAAAAAATAAAAAAATTGTCACCTTGATGAAAACCTGGCAAACAGGCGTCTTGGTGACACCAAAAAAATTAAAAATTTAAGAAAATAGTAAAGAGAAAAATTTTGTCCAATGGTGAAAACCTGACAAACAAGTGCCCTGGATAAGTGCCATGATGAAAACCTAGCAAACAGGCGTCATGTGTAAAATCGTCTATGTGGACTCTTACACTTGGGGTCAAGTCGTCTCATCTCCTAGGCCTTCCTCTTGGCATTGGCATCTGACCATTTAATCCATATCATTCCCACCTATCTTGGTCTTGACATAAAACTGGCACACACAAATCATGCTTTGGGAAAACTCTTGACATGTCTATCCTTTAGTCATACACTACTCACGAAATGTCATGTCATGACTTTCTAAACCTCATGATCTTTATGCAACATAGTCCTTGAATATCATATGACAATTCCTTTAGTCTCATGTCTCCTATCCTTTACCAAGGCCACCTCTCACCCTTTCATGTATGTCATCTATCTTGGCTTTCCCTTGTCAATGCTGGTGTAATTAATTAATTAATTATTACACTAGCATAAGTTAACTTAGGTCTTGCATTTAATCATTTAGTCCTAGGTTGCAATCATTTAATAAATGGGATAATATTCCCTTTCCTAGTTTGTAGGGATAAGATTCCTTCTAGAAGATGAGTTGTCCTTCTAGAACTTATCTCCTCATTTAATGATCATCACCATTAGGGTTCACATGTTATCACATGTTGTTTGATCTTGACACATGGCAACATCTCATGCATATTAGGGTTTAGCTCATGCCTATATATTCAAGGCATCTTGTACATTTGTAATATATCAATATATCAAGATATCAATCAAATATCATATCAATATCATATTATCAATATAGAATCTTTAATCAGCATTCCATTGTTGCAACACTTCTTTTGTGGTTGATTATATTTCATGGCTAAAGTCCTGTATTGAAGATTCCAGAGCTTCAGGGGCTGTGCAATTCATCATCTCAACATGGTATCAGAGCGAGTCCATTGAAACATCAACCCTAGATCCAGGAAGTTGGAATACGAGATTCTTTGCAGGCTTAGGGTTTTATGTTGCAGGCTAGTTGGTTCACCTGGGAGCCAAGCTGATTTTTGGTGTAGATCAGGCTCTCTCCAACCTCTCCATTGCATCCAGAAGGCCTCAAAACCCATAGATCACCTGTTCATTTGTCAAAATCAGAGACATATCATCCGGGAGCCTTCGAGGTATTATTTAGGGTTTGCATTTTTTGTACTATCCGTATAGTTTTGCAGGAAAAAATCATCCCTGTAAGTCCTCCATCAAGGCAAAAAATTTAGAAAAAAAAAAAAAAAATTGGCTTTTTTGGGAAAAAATTTTCAATAGTTCGGGCAAAAATTTGATTCTCTGGGTGACCTGGTATTTAAATATGCAGTCGGCATATTTATTTTTGCAGTGACTATTGTTTTGGGTTTATATTTTTCCCGTCGGCTTTGATTTAATCTACAGTTTTTTTTTTTTTTTATAAAATTTCTATCGGCATTTTCATTAAATTTGAATTGCAAATCAAATTGCAATATTCAAATTTTGGTCAGTATTTTACCGACCACTGCAGACTTCCATCGGCCTTGCCCCACCGACCACTGCGTCACCCTACGTCATCTGCCGCCGACATCTCTGGCCACCCGCTCCCATCGCCGACTCCCAACATTGGCTTCGACTACCGGTCTCCCGGCCACCTGTCCCCGTCGACGGCTCCCGACAATGTTCACCGATGCCAGAATTTCCTCCCGGCGGACCCTTCAACGCCGACCGTAGACTCTGACCGCCCAAGACTTAGCCCCACCCCGGTCCTATCCATGACCGAGGGCTCTTCTATCCGGAGCGGTGGCTCCTCCGCCGGCTGCAACCTCGCCACCTGTCTGCCACCCCGCCACCACTTATCCAGTGGTGGGGTTTTTTTTTTTAATTGCCAACAGCCCCCTGGTCATATCACTGACCAGGGGCCGAAATTTTCTTTTCCCTAGGGTGCTCCATTTTTGCGCCCAGTTAGCCAGTACCTCATCCAATCAGGCAGAATCTTCTAGAGGCCATATCTTCTGTATACGGTATCAAAAATTCACAAACGATATATCGTTGGAAAGGTATTTCAGTCTACTTTTTAGTGGTGCACTCTATTTTTCAAGATTCTGCTATCATCGAAAATTCAAGTCAACTGAAGTCAACTCTCCATTCTGGACTCAAAAGCACACATCTTCGCATCAGATTGTCGGATTTCGGAGATTCCAGCGGCATTTGAGAGATATTGCAGTGCAATTTTTTCATCAGTCCAATCTTCTTCTTTGGTTTCAGCTCTAGGTATCTTTTTTTTGGTTTTTTGATTCTTGAGACATCCTGAAGACTAAAGTAGAATTTGTTGATCTTGGAGGCATATTTTCAGTTGCATATCTATTTGGAAGTCTTTATTTGCTATTGAAGGTCAGTGTCTTTGATTTTTGTGGATAAATTTCATTATGGGACTTGCATATTATTCTCCTTTGGTTATGTTGCACAAGGGTAACTATTCACATTGGCGAGATGGGATCTGCCACCATCTTCATTCACTTGATTTGATGCCATATCTATTTGGTATAGTTCCTTGTCCAAGTGAAGGTATTCATGAGCTTGCTTGGAGTTGCAGCAGGTACACTATTTTGGAGATCTTTGAGATGCAAGTTGATTGTGATGTTTTGAATTCTATTGATCATTGTGATTGTCCTCACATTCTTTGGACAAAGCTTTGGGAGATCTATGGAGATTCAGACACTCCACCATTCCCTGATGATAATGATTCAGAATGTCATTCTTCAGATCAAGTACCCCATGATGCTATTGTTGTGTAGGAAGTTGATTACCTTGATCTTTCTGAAGAGGTTGACAAGGTACCTTTTAGTGCTTCTTCTTCATCAGAGATAGTTGGTATCCCTTCACATTCAGTGATTCCTTGTCCAGAGTCATTGATTGAGGCTTCCACCACTATCATCATCGATCAGGACACATTCAGTTTTTCAGACTTGATATCACATGATGGCTTTGTTTCAGGTATCACTGCCTTGGCCACTTCTATAGGTTTGGAGAAAATTCTTGAGGGGATATCACTCCTCTATTCAGATTTGGCTTTGGAGAGTTTTCTTGAGTATCCACATTCCTTTGTCTCAACCTTGATTGGGAATCCAGAGACCATCTTGGAGGTGCTTGGTTTCTCTTCAGATATTTCATATCCGAGACTTCTTCCCTGCCATTCCATTCAGGACTTGAGGTTTCTTCTTCATCTACCATTGGATTTGCTTCAGACTTCTTTCAGTGGTTTTGAGGACACTTCATTCAGGGGGGCTATCAAGTCTCCATCACATCCATCACATCCATTCTATCACTGTCTTTGGATATTGTTCAACATTCATTTCTGCATCATCCTGGTTTGTCACTCTCTTCATTGATTGTGGCATCTTCATCTTCAGGCAAGGAGACATTTGAGTAGAGTTCAGAGACACCATCAACATTCATCCTTCCTTCCTTTAATTCCTATCCGGAATGGGAAGCATCTCTTCACTTGCAGTTGGTTTTGTTTCTTCCGAAAGGGAGACAAGTTGTTTGTCGACATTGGATCATGTTTTGTCTTCAGAACCTTACCTTCTTTGCAGGTAATCATATCTTTTGGGGGGGCTATATAGTCTCTCTATTGTATCCATGTGATGGATGGTGTCCTTGGGGGGTATTTGGGAGTCCTCCATCCTTCCCATTCTCACATTTTTTCTTTTTCATCTCCTTTTTTGGGGAGGGGTTTTGTTCCTACTGGGTTTTCCCCTTTTCTCCGGTTGTGGGAGATTTTTTGCATCTTCATGTACATGGGTACCTAACATGGCCTCGTAGCCGGGACCCATCATCATCTTGCATAATCATTGCATTTTCCTCCCTAAGTTGCACTTATAGGGGGGTGTTGGTGTAATTAATTAATTAATTATTACACTAGCATAAGTTAACTTAGGTCTTGCATTTAATCATTTAGTCCTAGGTTACAATCATTTAATAAATGGGATAATATTCCCTTTCCTAGTTTGTAGGGATAAGATTCCTTCTAGAAGATGAGTTGTCCTTCTAGAACTTATCTCCTCATTTAATAATCATCACCGTTAGGGTTCACATGTTGTCACATGTTGTTTGATCTTGACACATGGCAACATCTCATGCATATTAGGGTTTAGCTCATGCCTATATATTCAAGGCATCTTGTACATTTGTAATATATCAAGATATCAAGATATCAATCAGATATCATATCAATATCATATTATCAATATAGAATCTTTAATCAACATTCCATTGTTGCAACACTTCTTTTGTGGTTGATTATCTTTCATGGCTAAAGTCCTGTATTGAAGATTTTGGAGCTTCAGGGGCTGTGCAATTCATCATCTCAATAGTCAAACGGTCTAAGGATACTCCATCATCTCATCTAGTCCTAACCGAGTCATTCCAAATGCAATGAGTGCATCATCCAACACATTACTTGACTTTGTCCCTAGCCTAGCTACAAACCTCGATACTTTCATCACATTATCATCATCCTCATGTTGTTTCGGGATGCGTCCTTCCCAAGTCAAACAATGTTGTCATCACCTGTCAATTGGTATTCAGCTTAACTAGGGGCACAATCATGTTTGTCTTTGGATTCTCATGTCTAGGCATCAATCACATGCATTTGTCGTGATCCTCTTAAACCATTCAAAAATACAAAAACATCACAAAATGTCTTAAACAAAGACCAAAAACATTATAAAAAGTCCTAAAAAAAGACCAAAAACATTACAAAAAGTCTTGAAAAAAGACAAAAACATCATAAAATGTCTTGAAAAAGGCCCTTGTAAATTGAAAAACATCCTAAAGAAATCCAAAAAATCAAAAAATGTCATGAAAACACCACAACAAATGTCAAATTGTCTTGAAATCCGAAAAACAGAGTCATTTCAAGTCACATTTTGTCATTCAATCATATTAGTTCAGTCTTTCTCATTTTTTTGAACTACGTTGTCTCTATGCATTTGCTATGTAGGCAAGACTCATTTTCAAGTCCCCGAGACATTAGGTTAGTCATTTTAGGTTTTTCAAAATAAAATCATGGCATAATCTTTGGTCATCAAGACAATGTTATTGGTCGTGTCGAACTACGAGGTCTCCGAGTTCATGACGTAGGCAAGGCTATCTGGCGATGAGCCCCTGAGGCTGCACTAGGTTAGTCCATTAGGGTTCATGGAACTATACTAGAACACACGTCAAAAGTCTATAGGTCACAATGACTTATTAAAACAAAGTATGACAATCATTTATTTCATTATGACAATCCCATCAGCATGGCAAAGGAAATCGACATATGGTCAACACAAGTCAAACTCAGTCAAAACAAGTCAAATGATTATAACCTATCAAACTATAAACTTTTGGTTATCTTTCAAATGTGTCCTTCTGAAGAATAGCCTCTGTCATTTATGCCTTAGGATGTGTCCTTCCTAGGCATCGTCATCATCATCTAGCATTTTTAAGGGATCCTCTTGACATTTAAGGATCACTCTTCTTGACATCAGTATTCTTCAAATGTGTCCTTCTGAAGAACAAAATCTTTCATTTATGCCTTAGGATGTGTCCTTCCTTTCGACAGTTAAGGGATGAAACCTCTCGACATCAACATTATTTAGGATGTGTCCTTCTTGAATTTGGCAATCTTCGTAATTCGTCATCTTGGCATCACCAAAATCTTAACACCCTACCATCTCGATATCATCAAACCCGACATCTTGACATTAAGACAGTCGACATCCAAATGCACTTGGCAAACACTTGGCACTTGTCTTTTGACTTTCATCATGTTACTAGTTTTTCAGCGATATCTTGATAACAGGATTTAGAAAAATAGCGACGTATCATGGTTGTCTTATCTTGTCTTTTGGCTTTTTATCATGTTACTAGTTTTTCAGCGAAATCCCAACAACAGGATTTAGAGAAGCAGTGACGTATCATGACGTTTGTCTTGTCTCTTGACATGCATGTTACTAGTTTCTCAGCGATGTCCTGATTTCGGGATTTAGAAAAACAATGATGTATCATGATCATAGTTTTATTTTGTCCTATTGGAAATCATGTTTCTAGTTTCTCGAGGATGTCCTGGAAATAGGATTTAGAGAAGCAACAACATTTCATGACTTGTCCTTCTTGTTTTTTTTCTATTTGCAGTAGGTTATGACAAAAAGACTGGGGTAACTGGGCTCTTAGTATGACTCATGATCATCCTTGTTTGTGACTATTTGTCTCATGTGATGGTATGATCTTGTACACCTTCATCTATGTCATATCATGGTGTTTGTTGGCCATTACAATAATTTGCCCAATCATGATTAAGAGCAATAAATATTAAAGTCCTACGATAAGGTTTTGAAGGATTTGGTCTAGGAACTAACACGCATCTTCTTTAGTCTTATCATCTTCTCTCGCCCATCTCATATAGGCATTGCATCCATATCATCATCCATATTTTTTGTACTAACATTTCTTTGTCTCTTCATATTCTAGTCTTCTCATCATTTTCAAGAGCACACCCATGTTCTTAGAACCCTTATGTCCTCTCGAGGGGGCATACCGCAACCCTCCTCATCATTCTTCCTCATCTTATTTTGCACTAGGGCATATTTTTGACTTATTTTCTTTGTCACAATGCGACATGCTACATTATGACAAAGAGGGGAAAAATGTACACTTAAAAATGACTTAGGCCTACAAGCTCTATTTTTACCACTTTCGTCCTAGCATAATTATGGCATTTAATTATGTCTTTGGTCCACATTCGACTATTAATTAAATAATTCATAATTGTTTAATTAATTCATGTCCTTTTATTCTTCATGATTATTAAATAAATAAATTTTATTTATTTATTCAATACGTCACTGATGGTCTATTATCCTCTTATGATTCAATAAATTTATTAATTTATTTAATTGCTTATATTCATTTATTCTTCCTGATTATTAAATAAATGAATTTTATTTATTTATTTAATATGTCACTAATTTTGATAATTAAATGAATTTATTAATTTATTTAATTATTAATCATATCCTTTAAATTAAATAATTATCTTTAATTATTTAATTGCCAAATTTAACATTTCTATCATTTTAAATAAATCAATTATTTAAAATGATTTCACATTCTCAACTGACAGTCCATTTTGGTAAATAATCTGAAAATCGATTATTTATTATCTCACAAAATCCATATTTTGAATTAATTTAATTCGAAATGGCATTATTCTTCCAAAAATCAAGTAATCGGGCAGATTCTTGATTTTCCAAATTTGATCATTAGTTCAACTCTTATATTCTATATTTTTCAAATCTCACAAATCAGGCAATCTTTATCTTCTTGATTTTTGAAAATATTTATTTTTCTAATTAATTATTTCATTTATTCCCCACCGCCAATTTGATTTTCTCAGATGACATCTCGACCACTCATTTAATGATTTTTCCCTAACCCTGATTGGGGATTATCATATTTAATCTTGTCCTCTGATTTTAGGTCTCTGTCAAAAGTCGATCTCGTCCGTCCATTCAAAATGACATTTTCTATAAAATGCTATTTTACTCTCATTTTTAGATTACACACTGACACACTTAGAGATTTTACAGCAATTGCAACATTTATTGTCATATTCCATTAAGTCTTGGCATATTTAGGTATAGGCATTTTTAATCATTTTTTCATAGGCATTTAGATTCAAATCCTTCAAAGCTTGTGTAGGACTTCGTTAAAGATTGCTCGCACATTCGGTTCGAGGGCAACATGACAATCAACAAGTTAGAAGGTGTTACAAAAGTGAATCATGGAAACTCCTACGAATGACAAGTATAATTGTTCTTATTTTTAGTTTTCATTGTTCTTGATAGGTCTTTGGGTTTATTTTATATGCTTTATTGATTGATAATCTAATCCAAAATTTACCCTTAGATACACATTGCACATTTCATTAGTTTTGCATTCAGAATCAATCAATTTCATCAATTAGTTGCATCTAGATCATTGCATTTAGTCATAATTACATCATACGTACCTTAGTTTGAGTGAACCACCACATTTTTGGGGTCTATCTCTCTCCTTTTAGGTGAAAAACCCTAAGAGTGCATGAGAAATACCTAGAACAACAAAAAATGTTGGTTCAACCTGATAAAACATTCCACCTGGTTATCAAATCTCATACCAGTATGAAAGAAGAATGGTGACATTCAGCTTTGTGTAGATTTCAAGGATTTGAACAAAGCTTCACTAAAAGATCACTACCCCTTACCTTCAATGGAGCAGATCTTGTAGATTGTGGCCAGATCATAGATGTTCTCACTGCATGATAGTTTTTTGGGTTATAACCAGGTCTATGTAAAGAAGGAAGACCAACATAAAACAACGTTCACTACCAAGTTGGGAATGTTCACATATTCAAAGATTCCCTTTGGGCTCTCCAATGCTAGTGTGACCTTCTAGTGTGTGATGGATATCGCTTTCAAAAGGTTAATTAATTAGATCATTTTAATATTATCTAGATGATTTAACAATTTTCTAAAAATTGAAGGATGACCACTTTGATCATCCAAAGGAGGTCTTCTAGAGATGGCAATAGTTTAGGATTTCCTTAAATCCTAAGAAGTACATCTTTGGAGTACCCCAAGGCAAGTTACTTGACTTTGTAGTATTAAAGGAGGGAATAGTAATAGACCCTGAAAAGGTGAAATCTATAATGGAGCTACCTTTGCCAGTCAACTAGAAGGGGTTGCAGTCTTTCTTAGGGAAGATTAATTTCATCAGCCAGTTCATTTCAAACTTCATAGGAATTGCAAGGCCTATCATGCTAATGTTAAAGAAGAATATAGTCTTCAAATGGACTCCCCAAGGAAAGATGACTTTCAAGCAGATAAAGGAAACCATCTCCGCAGTCCCGGTGTTAGCTAATCCAAAATTTTACAAAGATTTCCTACTTTATGTCTATAGTAGCCCGCACAAGATAGCTTCAGTACTCACTTAGAAGTAAGAAGACAATTCTAAAGAGCATCTGATCACATTTTACTCAAGGACCCTTAGAGGATATGTAGCTAGATATAATTTTGTAGAAAAAAAGGCCTTTGCTATTGTTAAAAGCCTCAAGAAATTATGACAGCTAATATTGGCTAATAAAATCACTATTGTTGTCGCTCATCCTAGTGTGTGAGAGTATATCATCAAAGGAAAAATAACCAAGAAGAGGGCCAACTGGATCACCAAGATCCTAGAGTATGATGTCGAAATTAGACCAACCAAGCTGGTTCAAGGAAGAGGTATTTTTGAATACCTTGTGCAAGAACTAAGCTCCTTGGTAGAAGAAGAAACTGATCAGGCCTACACTAACTAGTTCAAGTCTGAAAAATCATGGGTTGTGGATCAGATGTGATATATGCAAGAAGGGAAATATCTAACCAACATTCTGCAACACAAAAGTCATTATTGCAGGCTGCAGGGCACTAGGTATGTACTAATTGAGGGGATTTTGTTCAAAAGGAATTACGACAACATCCTACTCCAATGTTTGGATAAGCCCTAAGTGGAAAGAGTTTTGAACGAATTCCATAGTAGTCTTGAAGGTGGAAATTTCTCCACGAAAACCATATCCCTAAAAATAATGCAGGTAGGATATTACTGGCCCTCCATGTTTTCTGAAGCACACCATTTGATGCAAAAATGTACTCAGTGTCAATATTTTGTTGGTAAGAGGAAGAATTTTTCTATGTCACTAAGTCCAATTGTCAGTAAGGAGCCTTTCACCCAATGGGGTCTAGATTTTTTTGGAATGATAACCCTATTTCCAACACTGGCCACAAGTGGATGCTTACAACAACTAATTACTTCACAAGATGGACAGAGGCCCTTGCCCTAAAAAATGCTATAGAAAGTGAGATTGTAAGTTTCCTTGAAGAGCTAGTAGCAAGATTTGGTTCACCAAAACCATCATATATGATAATGCACGATATTTTGTGGGTTTCAAAATGTCTGAATTCACTCTCAAATATGGGTTCTACCTCAAGACTTCATCAAATTATTACCCGCATGGAAATGGATTGTCGGAGTCAGCCAACAAGAACCCAATTAAGTTAATCAAGCGTATCGGGTCATAACGACAAAGGGAATGGCATAAGCATCTATGGGTCGCTTTATGGGCCAACAAGTTTACACCTAAAAAAATATTAAAGAATTCCCCATATGAATTAGTATATGGAAAGGAGGTAGTGCTACCTATTTCTATAGAAATCCCAATGTTACAACTGATCAAGGCTTGAAAACTCGAATAAAGAAACATAATGGAAGTCAGGTTGGTGGAACTCATGAATCTTGAGGGAACAAGGGAAAAGGCATACGAAGCCATGATTAGGTGCCAAAAAGTAGTCAAATGATGGTTCAACAAGAATGCCTCTAGCCCAAAGTTTTGAGAGGGAAGCCTGGTATTAAAATATGATGAGCGGAATGCAAAATCAAGTCAACATACAAAATTTGAAGTGCTATGGAAGGGTCCCTTCCGCATTCACACATGCAAAGAAAATAATGCATGTGAGCTAGAAGACATGGATGGTAACATTATGGACATACCAATTAGTGGTATTCATGTTGAACCATAGATTTTTGGGTAGGGCTTATTAGCTACTCTTGCACTCTTAGGAATCTTTCACCTAAAAGGAGAGATATAAACCCCACTCAAAATTCTTTGTGGTTCACTCAAATTATGTAATGTATGATGATATTTAGACTAAATAAAATGATATAAGTTAAATTAAGCTATGCAATTGAGATATTTTGAATGAAAAACCTAAGAATAATGCAATGTTTGAAAACACAATGATGTTTGCAAAAAGCTTGAAATGATGAATGAAAATGTAAACTAAACTAAACTAAACTAAATAGAAAGCTAAATCTATGAATATGTGCACCTAAGAAGCTGAAGAAGATTAAAAAGCAATATGGAAATCTAACAAAACCTGATTTTGGGTTGACTGGGACTCATTTGCCACCTTGGGCGAATCAACCCCAGGTCAGGGTTTTTCTACACAGGAATTGTTTTCTGTTAACTACGTGTTTGGATTTACATTTGACTAAAAATGGAACCTCAAGAGGGAATTATTCGCCATGCATGGTGAATCAGTCCACTTTCAAATTTCTATGATTTCAATCTTTGTTTTGTACCTTGACACCTATATAACACTTTCTGATGAAAACCCAAATCGGGACATAGAAAAATTCCTACAAAAAAACTTAAAATTGCTTGTCTAATGGGGGGTTTTCTTTGGTCGAACCCCAAGTTGGGCAATTAAACCTTGAATGGATAAAAATCTGCATAAACCCTAGCCTTAGATGTGTTAAAGACTAGGAAAATTTGAAGTATGTCAAAAACCCTATTCTATTATGCAAGAGTAAGAAATGCCAATGTGATTTGAATGATGTAAGATCTCAACCCTAGAAATCTCAAAGCACATTAAAAATGGAGATGAAATGACATGAAAATGGAATGTAAATGAGATATAAACCTTAATCAGAAGATAAAGAAGTAATGGAAGATGGAATCACTTTGAAAACAAGTCTTTAGGTGTGATTTGATGGCTAGTTGCATCTCCTCAACCTAGATTTCTCCATGATTCACCATAGGAATCCATCATCAACTCTTTGCAATGTTGAACTTTGATCCAAAAAGTGAGCTTCAAGACTTGCAAAAAACCCTAGTTTGCTACCCAAAAACTTCAACTTTGCTAATGAAACTTGTTGTAGAAGACTTGACTTTAGAAATTTCATTTGAAAAATGACTAAAAGATGTGTAAAATGACTAAAAATGAGTATTTATAAGCAAAAACACCGATTTTTCTCATTATTTAGACCTAAGAGGTCGACATTCATGAAAAATTAAGTTGAATTAATTGAATTCCCACTTAAAATTGAAATTTCCCTCAAAAAGGACTCATTCACCACCCTTAGCAAATGGGTCCCACCAGAGGGGACTCATTCACCCAAGGTGGAAAATGGGTCTCACTACTAATTTTTGAAGGTTGGTTTTCAAGATATGGAAGAATTGAATGTTGTTTATGAGGATTTGAATGATTTCTCAGGTAAAACGAGCCTCTAGATTAAAAATAATGGGTCTTAGGGGCCTATAAATGTCATTTTGAAGCATAAATGATGAAAGGGGACTCAAAAGTGGGTCTAATTAGGCATGAAATTGTCTCTTTTCTCAAGAGGGTCCAATTTTCTATGACACATCTAAAAATATTCTATTAAGGTATGCAGGTTCTAAAATATTTTAGAATTATGTACCATATGTAAATATTTTTTGTAAAGCCATTTTTTTTCCCAAAAATCCATGAGAATATTAGAGAGGAAGTAGAAAAGTATTGTATTATATTATATTGATCAAAAAATTTACAATGTAATACAAGTCCAAGGCTCAAATTAAAGCATGAAGCTCTCTTGAGCAAACCCAAAAATAGTTGCCAAGCAAAAAGGGGAAGAAGGAGGCAACGTGCAAAAACTAGTAAAGCTAAAGCCTCCAACCATTGTTAAGTAGTTGAAATGGCTCTTGTCGGTTTCTTCTTCTTCTTCTTCTTCTTCTTTGATGGGATGAAAAGGGGAGTGAACACACAATACATGTGAGCTCGACGCAACATGGACCTCAGTCCTTGTTGCCGTAGCTATGTACCAAAAACTCAAAGTATTTTTTCTATTCAAGCCCATAAATGCATTCCACACCATAATCCCATAACAGGAAGGTGGTCGTAGGCTGAGACAATGAACAATTCCTCTCAAGGTCCATGGTGTGCAAATCAATAAGGAGAGGAAACCAAACCACGTCTTTCCCATAATCAACGTGCTTGTGGAGGTCCATGGCACTTAGAATGCTGACACTAGGGATAACCACTTACATGATCTCACCGAGCCTGTCTAGCATTACCGAGTCAAACATCTAGTGGCACAATTCAATTATCCAAGGCTTGGCAATGTCCAGGTCAAGTAGGGAGGTGCCAAAGAGAGAAACAACGTTGGAGTTGCATCTCAATTGGTTCTCATCTTCAATGTAGTCCTTGCCAACTACACACTTGAACACAACAACACAGAGGCAATCACTCTTATTTACTAGGCGCTTAATTCTATCGCTGGTAATCTCACCCATCAAGGCATATTATGGCCTTTGTGGTAGAAGTCGAATGGGAGTACCCATGCTAGACAACATAATGACAAAGTAATAGAGGTTAGCAAAATGGGATACAACAACGAAAGGTTGCTAAACTAGAAGAGTTAAAACAAGTGAATACTTCACTAAGGTGGAAAAGCTATTTATACAAAGGTAGTGCTAGCAGGCTCAATGGACATTAAACCCATCTCTCCCAGGGAAGAAATGGAGAAATTTTCAAAGCAACTAGATCACAAGAGTTAAATCATATGGCGAATTTGACATGCCTTGATAAATAAATTTGGGTGTTGGGAGTAAATTCCCTCATGTACCATGGCTGCCATGTGCCCATTGCCATCATCAACATTGATCTACTAATTTATGGAAAATATGTTAATTAACGTGCTAAGCTTTGACAAATTGAATACACAAGTCTTGTCAAAGTACCTTGTATCGCTTGAGCATTTTTCCCATAGCGATAAGTACACTTTCCAATAATGCAAGCTTGTTTGTCAAAAAGGCCAGCGAGGAGAATGTATTGATTACATTCTCATAATGAATTTGGAATTCCCGAGGGATAAAGATCCCTAATCCATAGGTATCGCCTCGGTGGTAGCATTTAGTAAGACATTGATAATGACAACACTTTATTGCATGTACACAAGGGAATTGAATGCACCCAAAAGTGAACTTTTGTAAAAAGAAACAAGTAACCATTTCTCTAAAGAAGCTCTCTACAAAAATTTTGGCTCAACAATGGTGGAAGAATCAACTTTTGGGAGACAGGCTAGGTTTTTCCCTATAAAACCAAGCTACATCAAAAATTTTAGGAGGGAGTTGTTTCCTAATAACCTAGTAGTAGAAGAACAACTTTTTCCCACACCAAATCAGTACAAGTTTCAGGCGACCTTGTTAAGAAAGAGTTTATGTAGGATTTCACAGAAAATATTTTTGAACCAAGGATGGTAAACCCTAAAAGCCTCAGGGAAGGGGTGTTGCAAAAAATGGTCAAGTTCGAGGGAACCGAAGGTTTTGTGCTACGGCTTTGGAATTGTGGTTTGCCACAATTCATGTTGCCTACTATACACCCATGTCTAGAACTAGTGGATGCATGTGCAAGGAGTTTTGACAAGGAAATGGGGGTTATAGTCAGTGACAAGATAAGGGTTATCATTAGTACAAAAATCATCCTGGATATGTTATGTATCCCTAGTAATTGGGGTGTCATGAGCTTTGAAAAGGAAGAGATGGAAGAGTTTTGGGAAACTAGAAATAAACAACTACAATTTTATGAGAAAGAAACTAAAGAAAAGATAGAGGGAGGTTAGGTCCTCTTTCCTCTACAAAGCAGAAAATTCAAAACTTATCTACATGCCATTTTCTCAATGTTGACCTCTATCTATGACTATGATGATGATGAAAAGGTCTATCCTTTTCATATGGGCTTGGATTTTATGCTCAAGTTTTCTAAGATAATAGCTAAGAGAATGTTGGAACAATTGGAAAATTATGGTACTGAGTGCAAGTTTAGTTATTCCTCTTTCTTGGTACATTTTATTTTGCACCAAAATTCTGAATTTCTTGAAGGATACTTGTCATTGTTTAGGTATGATGTAAAAGGGTCCTACTAGCCGATTTTGGTTTGGACCCTTGTGCTTTCAAAGACATGGGATTATTATTGATTTGTAGATTATTTCATGGGGATGGTACTTGTAAACTTGTTCCCACACCCTCCAAGCCATTTTTCTTTTGATGTCTTACAATGGTTGAGAAGTCCATAGACCTCGATAGATTATTTTCTGGGAGATGAGTTCACTTTCATCAGAGCCCATGGTTTTGTGGAGGAGCCTTTCAGACTCCCAATATTTGTAATAGATAGGGTTTTTTCCTTGGAGGATGGACACTAGTTAACCCTTATTGATAATGTTTATGGTGTTGAAAGGCACAAGACAACACTTTTCCCGACTCCCTCACCATTGTCAATCACTAGATAACACTATCAAAATGAAAGACTCAGGAGGTACTTACCAAAAAATTGGCACATCTAGGCCTAGTTCTCATTTTTGACAAATGGAGCTACAACCTGATAAAGCATATCCCAACCTTAAATCATGAAGAGTGGGAATATTTTGAATCAAGAAAGAATGCCACTATAGAGATGACATAATCCTACATTGATTTGGCCTTCATACCACTCATTAGACCACCATGGCTCAACTTTTATTTCAAAATGATGGAATACCAAAGGAATCTCCCCATGAGCAAGTCTATTAGTACACAACTAAAGCACCTGGGATGGTCAGAGAAAATGGAGGATTTTTGGAGGTTCTGACAAGAGATTGGGAACACTAACACCTTGAATGGGAAAGTCCAACCACATGATGAAAGGTTCTGTGTGATAGATTTTAAGTCTATCAAATGTATATTAAAAATAAATCAAAACACACTGATAAGACATTGTGTGTGTGAAAATTTATCAATCTAAATGGAATTCAAACACATATCAATAAGACATTAAATCAAAAAAACTGAAAAAGAAAATAGAATAAGCAAACTTTGACTGTAGCTTCCCTGAAATCGTCTTATCTCTCTCTAACTCTAGCGTTTTGTTGTTTCCAACGGCTCTCAGATCAGCCGATCAAGCTCAACAAAATGAACAGCTAAAGAACGAGATTTTAAAAATGCACACTATGCTAAATGCAAAGCTATACACTAAAATGAAAGTATGGCTATGATGCTAAAAGGTTGTGATTGCATAAGCTGATTGCATGTACGTTCGTGCATTTTCGTATGTATGCGTAGGTAACCAAAGCTTGGATTTGCACCAGCATTTATAGAGTTTTAGAACGGATTCGATTGGCTGATTTGATTAACGGCCCATATTAAGCTTGTTCGAATGGACGGTGGAAGATTTTTGAAAGTGGATGAGGGAGATAGAAGGTTTCCCTTTTCCTTTGATTGTCGTTATATAGATCCGAAGGGAAATTGTCATTTCAAAGAACGAGTTTAGAATGAGTTAAAATAAAATAAAATAAATTTATTTAATTTGGAAGTGAAGACAGATATAGAAACTCACATAATTCAATAAATTATATTTAATTATGTTTTAGAATTTAGAGTGTGAGGAAAATATTAAATTAAATATTTAATATTTAATTTAATTATGGGATGAAGAGAATATTCCATTATTTGAATATTCAAATATTCAAACTTTGGAATGATATGATAATTAAACTAAATAATCGTATTTATTTAATTTAATTAAGAGGAATGTGGAAAATGTCAATAATTAAATAAAATTATTTATTTAATTAAGGTAGAAGAATTAGAAAATGAACAATCTAAATAAATAATTAAATTTATTTATATGTAGATGACTTTAGGGGAATTAATTAAGTAATTCATATTTAATTAATTAACAAGCTTAATCATGACCATTTTAAGACGTATACATTTTGCCCCTCTTTGAAGTGATGTGTGAAATGCATTGCTTCAAAGAAAAATAAGATTTTTGCCCCTGATATGCTTTCGATGTTTTTGCTGATGATGCCCCCTCGGGAGGTAAATCACGTATGAGAGAGAGAGAGTGGTTTAGCTCTCGACAAATGATGGAAAAGAAAAGTCCCATTTTAAAAATAAAGTCAAAAGGCAGCAAACTTACCCTTGTTTGACCTTTAAAAGTTAAAAAAGTTGAAAAAGACAAGTCATTTGCACTGTTGACTTTGTGAATACTATAGCTCTGAGAGTGACCTTGCGACATGGAGATTGCTTATCATCGTCATCGATTCAAGAGATCTCACCGATACCAGAGGCCAGTAGCATACGGACCACCAGTGAGTCGATCTAATCACCTGTGCTTTCAAATTTTTTGTGTTTGAATCAAAATTTATTGTTTTTCCGCGGATTTTGAATATGAAAATGTCGTTTGAGCACTTTTGATATTTTTTGCAGCACTTAGGGTAAAAACAGTAGCGCATACAGGATAGATGTTGAAGATTTTAAAAAAACCAGTTTAGCGCATTCGATGAAAACTAGAGCGCATATAGGGTGTCATTCGTAAATTTAGGAGTATTGCGCATATAGGAAAAATAGTAGCGCATATAGGAAATAGCGCATAGGGAAAAAATAGTGGTGCTTAGGGTGATTAAAGTAGCGCATATAGGAAAATGCGCATAGGGGATCTGTTTGAGCTAATTGAGCGAAAAGAACGACACATACAGGTTTTAGCACATCCTGTGAAAAGAACGGCGCATATGGGTTTTAGTGCATAGAGTCCACAGAGTAGCGCATATGGTAAAAATAGGCAAAATTGAAGATTTGATGATAGGAATGCGAAAATGATGATGAATATTGCTTCCTTAGTCAACAGATAGGTAAATTGTCATGTCATCATGCTGATATGGATAGAAATGATAGAATAATAGAATGATTGATTGATAACTTTGCTTCCTAGAGTAGAAAACAAAGAGTAATTGTTTGATAACTTTGTTTCAAAAATAAAGAGTAGATTGAACTGATAACTTTGCTTCCTAGAGTAGAAAACAAAGAGTAAATGTCGAATAAATGATTGATATGATTTCTGATAAATTTGCTTTCTGTGATAGAAAACAAATAGTAATTGCTAGTAGAGCAAATTTTGATATGATATCCAACTAGATAGATTGTGTATTGATTTTCTTGATAGATTTTGATTGTGTGATATGGGTCATTGATATGATACATTGATATGAGTCATTAATAGAGATCTGATATAGTTCACTGATATAGGTCACTTGAGATAGGTCACTAATAGATATGAGTCTAATTGATTTTGGTTGATTGAGATTGAATAAGTGGTATGGTTCTGATTACTTATCTTTGTCATGAAAATAGGAGGTTTTCAAAAGCCTCCAGATTAGAGAGCGGCACTCAGCAAGGTGGGATAGGATACCCGAGTTGACACCTGCTGATATAGGTTTGATAGATACATGTGGCTTGGGATCCTTGTTGGCTATGCTGCCAATTCGGGTCAATAGAGGATTGTTGATAGCACTGGAATAGCGATGGCATTCAGAGCACAACACCTTTCATATGCCGACTGGTGAGGTGACGGTGACTCTGGAGGATGTATACAGGATATTAGGTATCCCAGTAGTTGGTGCCCTTGTGTATTATGATCACAAGGAGCTCGGGGGTACAGATGCCTTGAGGAGGGTGTATGGTGACGGACAGCTAGCGGGGTATTGGGTACCATGGGCGGACTTTCGAGGATATCCAGCCTTGCCTGCAGTTTTGGGTGCATTTATTGGAGGTCTCCTTTGTCCGGATCACCGGGCAAAGGGATTATCAGTGGAATGGGGCAGGATTTTGGAGCAGATGTTGCTACAACCATGGAGATATGCATGGGGGAGTTGTATGTTAGCACATCTACATCATGATTTGTATCAGGTGGTGTAGAAGGGTTCTTCTAGTTTGTCCTATGGTGTGACACTGTTGCAGATCTGGGCATGGGAGCATCTTACTATGACAAGATCGGCGAGCCCCAGAGTTAGGCCACCAGGTAGGCCCTATATATATATACGTATGCTCTGTTCCTTACCCAGCCCAAGCTGGACAAGGTGGATTACTGAAGGCGACTGCTAGATGATATGGCTATAGTGGTATGGCGGCCATATCTTGATTGCGAGCCATGGGATACATATGATGCAGAGATGCCATATGTATGCATTCCTCGGTTCCTGATAGGGAGGACTCCTTTCATTCTTGAGAGGTTTCTGGTGTTGCGGGTGCAGAGGCAGTTTGGATTTACGCAGGGGATGCCACAGGGGGTTGCACACTATGCCCAGAGTAGAGATGAGGCCGGATGGGGGCCATGTATTTCATATCAGGCCACATATACAGAGTTCATGTCCTTAGTGCCTAAGGCATGGGCTGAGAGGTGAGACATTGTGGATGTTGGTATGTCTGATGAGTATTCTGTATATTTCCACACGCATCCTTTTCCACAGTTTACCAGTCCTGATGAGCCAATACCCATTTTGGTAGTACCACAGCCAGGGGCAGTGAGACAGGAGGATGTGGCCGACAGCGAGCAAAGAGTAGTTGGAGAGGAGGTGGAGAGCAGAGATGAGGAGGAGAGTTTAGATGGGGATGATGGAGATGATGGCGGGGATGAGGGGCAGGTGTTGGGGAGGTCAAGGCTAGATATTCTGAGGAGTGTCCAGATCATGTGGCGGTCGAGGACAGGGATTGGGCGACAGACAGTAATCTGGATGGGATCCTCATCTCAGTAGGAGCAGATAGCCACACTTCAGGCCCAGGTGCAGACACTACAGGGACAACAGAGACAGTTACAGAGTCAGCTGGGGCAGGCACAGGGATTCATTATATAGCTACAGGCACAGCTGGCACTGGCACAGGCACAGGCACAGGCACAGGCACCTGTCCCAAACCCACAGTTAACCCAGGTGATGACAGAGAGAGATGCATTTAGATAGAGGGCAGTAGAGGCTGAGGGCATTGCTCAGAGGTTGATGGGCACCGTAGAGAGTGCATCATTGCGGGATGCCATTGTAGAGGGCATGGAGATGGCGAGGGAGGCTGAGTATTATAGATTCAGATACGAGGAGCTGTGTCCTCCTGATCGTAGAGAGCCATACCCGCGGTCCCATAGCAGGACCAAGAGTAGATCACTGACACATACACAGAGCAGAGGAGTGATTGGGCCTTGGCGGAACCTAGACGTAGGTACCAGTGAAAGGCCACCTCCTTCCGGACCAGCTCCATCAGGGGCATCAACCAGTTAGTAGATACCGTGCACATATTTGTACCATTTTTGGAGCATGTATACTTATTTTTGATCATATCTGATGTATTTCGCTTTGGACATTTTAGTTTCATTGGACATTTGGACATTTGTATCATTTTTGATGAGTGATAATATGCAGCGATGATGATTTTGGTTGATGTTTTATGTATTTATGATATGATGATGTGATATGCATTTATTTTTGTGTTTTATGGATTTTGGTATGCATTTGAATGATCTGATGACTAATCATGATATGTAGGATGGTTTGATATGATGTTTTGATTATGATGATGATGATTTGATAAATGTGTACTAATGATGTCGTGTAGGTGGATGACTTATGATGTGTATATGGAAATGTATGTATGGAATGTTTATGTTCTGGATTTTTCAATGCAGGTAAAAGATGATATGATGAAAAATGAATGTTGTGTTCATGATATGCATTATGAATTTTGTATGATAAAATGATATGATATGAGTAAATAGTGAGGAGATGTATGATAAAATGATATGTGATGAAAATATAATGATTTGTAATTAGAATGAATGGATAAATGAAATGATAAATGGGATCATAATGATAATGAAATGATAAAGGAATGAAATGATAGTTGATGACATGAAATGATAATTAATGATAAGAGAATGAAATGATAATGATAATGATAAGAGATGAAATGATAATGGTAATGATAAGAGATGAAATGATAATGGTATGAGATGTTAATGAAAGTAATGAAAATGATAATATATGAAAGAAATTAAATGAATAATGATGTAATGAAATGAAAATGAAATGATGAAATGATAATGGTAATGATAAGAGATGAAATGATAATGGTAATGATAAGAGATGAAATGATAATGGTAATGATAAGAGATGAAATGATAATGGTAATGAAATGATGAAATAATAATGGTAATGGAATGTTAAATGATAATGATAATGAAATGTTAAATGATAATGATAATGAAATGTTAAATGATATGAAATGGAATGTTAAATGATATGAAATTGAAAATGATAAGGAAAATAAAATGAAAATGGAATAATAATGAAATGCAAATGAAATGATGATGGAATGATAATGAAATGCAAACGGAATGATAATGACATGCAAATGGAATGATAATGAAATGATAATGAAATGCAAATGGAATGTTAATGAAATGATAATGAAATGCAAATGGAATGATAATGAAATGATAATGAAATGCAAATGGAATGATAATGAAATGATAATGAAATGCAAATGGAATGTTCGAATGTCCTCCACAAATAGTCCAAAGAAACATGACAACCATTGGATTTTCAAAACTCTTGATGCAAATCCAATATGCAGTTATGTACCATGACCTAAAATGAAATGCAAATGAATGAAACCGACCATTTTGTTGAGCCTTTTGGCTAGTCTGCTTAAATCATCATAGAGCATTTGAAAATGTTGGAAGTGTGTACAAGCATCAGAGGGGAAATTAGCACCAATGATGACTGAGTACAACTTTCATGATTTGTGATATAGCAAGTGAACACAAGCATCTAGGTATAATTGAACTGAGATGACCTGAGCATTTCTTACGTAAACAGACAAAGACTAACCACCATCTGATGCAAATTTAAAACTGTCATCAATGATAAATCATCACGTCTCGCGACATATTTGCAATAGATAAATGATTAACCTCCAGACAACAGACAAAGAAAAATCATTCTCTTTCCTTGCCACTCTAGTTCAGTACATCATCGAGTGTGCTCCAGAAAAATGATATCAAAAATTAAACAACCATTGTTCAAAAATGAAATGATGTTATTCCAAACATTATTCAGATTATAGATCATCCAGATATGAGTCATGATATGGTATGCAACTGAAAGCTACTGTGACATGGATCAATGATTGGATGTTTTGGTTTGATTTGGTTGTTTTGTTTTTGTATGATTGGCTTTGATGTCATTGTCTCACTGTTTTGGTAAAACTTGAAAGTTGATTGCCCCCAGTATGCCCATGTTTGCCCTTGGTATTGACACAACTTGCTAAAATGAATATGTACAATAATTAAGCCATGGTAAGACATTATCGCTCGAGGTAAATTATGATAGCATGGTGTAGGTATAGCCTTAAGATGATGAAAAAGATGTATGAAAAGGAAGGCTGATAAGTTAAGTGCAGAACATGAACTAATAGATGGAAAGCTAAAGATAGCGTCTATTTGCCAGATTTTCACTATTTGTTTTTATTGCATTTTTCTTGTCAATAGACTGCCTATCGCCAGGTTTTCACCCTATGACCTTTTTTTTAGGACTTTTCTGATTTTTTTAAAAAAATTCAGAACTTTTTCTGATTTTTTTTGGATTTTTTAAGGACTTTTTCTGATTTTTTTAAATATTTTTTAAGACTTTTTCTGATGATGATAACCACTTTAAATATAATACTTTTTCAAGTGCATGCTGTTGATAGGCTCATCAAACAAGTCCCTTTCTAGCATTGATAGCTTGTAGGCTCCTGAACCATAGACTGCGATAACCACGTAAGGACCTAGCCAATTTGGTTCAAATTTTCCTTTCTTCTCTCTGTTTTGCTGATTGCATGGGTTCTCTTTCAGAACAAGATCACCCACCTAAAAGGTACATGGCTTTACTTTGTGATTATAGCTGCGAGACATCATCTATTGATATGCTTTTAGGTGATCAGCTGCTCTTTGTCTCTTTTCATCTAGGAGTTCCAGTTCTTGGAGTCGGGAGACTCTGTATTCATCATCCATTTTAAGACCTTTCAATGATACTCTAAGTGAGGGAATCTCAACTTCTAAAGGTAGTATGGCTTCTGCTCCATAGACAAGAGCAAATGGCGTTGCTCTTGTTGGTGTGCGGACACTGGTTCTGTAGGCCCACAACGTGGGATTGAGTTGAACGTGCCAATCCTTCCTTGAATCATTCATAGTATTTTTCAAGATTTTCAATATTGTTTTATTTGAGGCCTCTGCTTGGCCATTCCCTTGTGGATAGTAAGGTGTTGAATATCTATGCTGAATGTGAAATCTCTCATAAAGTTCATCAACATCCTAATTTTTGAATGGACGTCCATTATCTGTAATAATGGAGTTGGGAATGTCATACCGACAAATAATATAGTTGAGTATGAATGATGATATTTGTTTTCCAGTAACTTTAGTAAGAGGGACTGCCTCAATCCACTTGGTAAAATACTCTGTAGCTGTGATGATGAACTTATGCCCGTTCGATGAAGAAGGATGAATCTTGCCCACTAGATCTAACCCCCATTGAGAAAATGGCCAGGTTGGCGTGAATGGTTGAAGTTCTTGTGCAGGAGCATGAATGAGATTCCCATGAATCTGACATTTTGAGCATGTTTTCACAAAAGTGAATGATTCTCTCTCCATTGTAGGCCAGTAGTAACCCATTCTAATCAATTTCTTAGATAAAGTCAGTCCACTCGAATGAGTACCATAGATGCCACCATGAACTTCTTGTAAAGCTTTATCAGATTCCTCATGTTCAAGACATTGAAGTAGAGTACCATCAAGACCACGGCGATAAAGGGTGTCAACAATACGAGTGTAGCGAGTGGATTGGCGGATAAAATTGTGTTTTTGGTTACGAGATAAATCAGGTGGCAAGATATCGTATTTGAGGTAGGCATAAATTTTTCCGTACCAAGGTGAATCGGATCCTACCAAGTGGAAAATGATTTGGCTTTTAGGGGTATCATAAGCAAGTGTAAATGATTGTTCCACCAGAAATTCATAACGAGTTTGAGTTTCTAGGAGTTGTAACAATGATGCAATCATAGACATGGCATCAGCAGCCTTGTTATCAAGCCTTGGAATTTGTGTGAATTTGATATCCACAAAGTACTTCTTGAAGTCATCAACCATCTTTTTATATGGTAACAATTTGTCATCTTTGGTCTGATAATCGTCATTGATCTGATAAATGACTAGCTGTGAGTCACCATATACTTGTAGTTCTGTAATCCTCCATTCCAGCGCTATTTTAAGCCAAGTGATCAATGCTTCATATTCGGCTATGTTGTTGGTGCATGGAAACATCAACCTATATGATCGAGGAATAGTGTGTCCTTGAGGGGTGATGAAAAGTATGCCTGCCCCTGATCCATGTTGGGTGATCAAAATATAGATTCTGTAGTAAAGACATCAGCATCTGGAAATTCAATGTGTAGGGGATGATCTGCTTGTAGTGGTGCTTCAGCTAATTGATCAGCGATAACTTGTCCTTTGATTGCCTTGCAATCAACATAATGGATGTCAAACTCACTCAGAATCATTACCCACTTTGCTAACCTTCCTGTCAATGATGCTTTACTTAATAAATACTTGAGTGGATCAATTTTTGAAACTAGATTGATTGTATGGGTTAACATGTAATGCCGAAACTTTTGTGAAGAAAAAAATACTACCATACAAGCCTTCTCAATAGAAGTGTAGTTGAGCTCATGACTTGTCAATGTTCTACTGATGTAATAAATTGCACGTTCCTTTCCTATAGAGTCTTCTTGCGCTAGCAGTGCCCCCAGAGATGTCTCTGTTGCGGCAATGTATAAGATTAGCGGTTTGTCTAGATTTGGTGGTATGAGAACTGGTGGAGTCATTAAATACTGTTTGATTCGTTGAAAAGCCAATTCAAATTTGTCATCCCATCTGAAAGGAACATTCTTATGCAGTAGATGTGTGAAAGGTAAACTTTTGTCAGCCAATTGTGCAATGAACCTTTGTATAGACTGCAGTCGTCCCTGTAGTGATCTCAACTGATTGATGTTCTTTGGTGGAGGCATTTCCATAATTGCCTATACTTTCACGGAATCTACTTCAATTCCTTTTTCTGAAACAATGTACCCCAAGATTTTTCCAGATTTGACCCCAAAAACACATTTCTTGGGGTTGAGGCAAACTTTGAATTTCTCTAATCTTGCAAATATTTTGGACAATATTTCAAGATGTCTTTCTCTGGTGTATGATTTTGCCAATATGTCATCTACATAATCTTCCATGAAGATATGCATCATGTCATGAAAGATTGTAGTCATGGCCCTTTGGTAAGTAGCCCCAGCATTCTTTAGACCAAAAGGCATGACATTCCAACAATAAGTTCCCCATGGACATGTAAAAGCTATTTTCTCTTGGTCTTCAGGTGCAATTTTGATTTGGTTGTAGCCAGAAAAACCATCCATTAATGAATACATGGCATGGCCAGCTGTCAGATCAACTATAGTGTCGATGTTTGGCAGTGGGAAGCCATCCTTAGGACATGCTTTATTAAGATCTCTGAAATTTGTGCATATTCTCACAGTTTTATTTGGCTTGGATACAGGAACAATGTTGGAGATCCATTCTGAATAGTCGATTGGTCTTATGAAGCCCACATCAAGGAGTTTTCTCAATTCTTCCTTAACCAATAATGCAACATGAGGGTGCATCTTTCTGAGTTTTTGTTTCACCAGCTTAGCCCTTGGTTTGATAGACAAGTGATGCATGATAAGATCAAGATCGAGACTAGGCATGTTAGTGTAAGACCACACAAAATTTACTTGATTTTCTTTCAGTAATTCCATGAACTCTGGTATTTCTGTCTCTGTCATTGATGCAACTAACTGTAAAATTTTTGGTTTGTCGGAAGTCTCAAGATTGACAACATTTGTAGGCTCAATTAAAATAGGCGATCGCTCATGGTAGTGCTCTAGGAGAGTGTCAAGATTCCCATTGTATGGTGCCTCAAAGAGGTTTTCACCATCTGATACGCTCTTTATTTTATCTTTTGTTTGATCTAATACTACCAGATTTTGGTTTTCACCATTAGATCTCTTTTTTTTATTTTTACTTTTGTAGCTAGGAGAATTGACACTCTCTTGATCAAAGACTTTATATCAAAAATCGTTAGTGGAACAATCATTTACATCTTCTGCCGAAAGGATGTTTACAATAGCTCCATCACTTGGAAACATAGGTATATCAATAGGTTCAGATGAATCCCAATCAATGAGATCAGGATACATCAAAGGTATCGGGTCATCAGGTTGCGTGAAATCAGCTATGGTTATGGTCATAACAGAGTTGTTTGTAGGATCCATGGTATGAGCTGGATCAATGATGATACTGTCCTCATGATAATCTTGTTCATTTAGATTTAACTCAGTATCACGAGAATCATAGTCAATTTGTGGTTCAGATTCTTGTGGCTGGGACCCTGACCCTTCACCTTCAATTAGAGTTGGGGCATACTGGTGTATTACATCAACCTCTTTATTCCCCTAGAACTCATCATTGTAAATGGTGTCCCATTCATATTCAGCAGAGTTTGTGTCTGAATCGTTATCCACAAAGTTTTGAATTGTTTCCAAACATGCTTTTCGTGAATCTGAGCCTTCTTGCAAAGTGAAGGCAGTGCCATGCAATTGTTTGGATGTGCTTTCTTTGGATTGAGTATCATAACCTAATCCAATTTTCTCTTTGGCAACAAGTCCATGGAGGTGAATAGGTTCAACTACTCCTTCTTTCCTTTTTCCAATAGGACTTTTATCATAGCCCATCTTCTGCATGATTGAGTACCCTTTTCCATATTTGTCCGTGGGTAATTTGACATTAAAGACTGCTTCATCTTCATCTTTATAGAGCCATTTTAGAATTTTTGTATCCTCAGGATCCTCCATGGGGAATTTTTCTTTGATGAATTGTCCATTAAATTTTGTGATTGGCTCTATTGGTGGTTGCTTTGATGTTGATGCTACTGATATTTGATGTTCCCTGATAGTGTGATCGAGGTGATGTAGGTAAATTGGCAAGACAAAGAGAGTACTCTCCAACTCCATGGTCCTTGAATTTCAATTTTTTGTCAAAACTATTGGTTAATTGACTGATTTGTGTGTCAATCTTTAGAGAGGTACTAGCATGAGCTTCTCGATTATTAGGAACCAAAGTATCTTGACTGGCCTTTATGTTGGCACAAGTTTGAATATTTGAATTATCAGCTGGTATCATGATTTCCTGTCCATCATAAGAAAACTTAAGACACTGATGATAGGTTGATGGGACAGCTTGCATTTCATGGATCCAAAGATGACCCAACAAGATGTTATATGCAAGATCACGGTCCAATACTTGACAGAAAGTATTCTTTATAACAGGGCCCACTCTGATTGGCAGCATGATTAGACCCTTGGATGCTCTTTCTTCATCATCATAAGCTTTTATGGTAATATTTCTTCTGAAATCAATGGAATCTTCAGAAAATCCTAAAGCTTTAACCAACTTCATGGTACAGATGTTCAAACCAGCACCTCCATCTATTAGAACTCGTCTGACACGAAACTTGTGAACCATGACTTCTAACTACAATGATGAATTGTGGGGATGAGTTATGGAAACATCATCCTTTTCAGAGAATGAAAGGCAAGTGGGTGAGGACAAGTGTCCTACCATGGCTTGAAATTGGTTCACATCCAAATCAATAGATACATTTGTTTCAACATGGGCTTTTTCGAGAATTTCCTTATGGGTTGGGAAATCTTCAATAGTTCTAGAATAGAAATTTGAGCGGGGGTTTTTCGAAGTTGATTGACCAAATCATATTGATGTTGAGGTGGAGGTTCAGTGGATTTTGAAGAGGTGCCCTTTAAGAAAAATTTAGCTTGCACTCTTGTTGTTGTGTTGACTTCTCTATATTCCACCTTCTTGTTGACTTTAATGACATTTACTTGCTTGTCGTCTTTGTAGAGATGATTGATTATCTGATCATCATTGATATGATTCACATTTTTTTTAGAAGACTCACCCTTTTGATAGTTGGGCAAAGGGTTGCGAAATGCTTGGTGGTCTACGTTGGATTGTTGATGTCCTTCTATTGTAATGATGTCATTGTCGATTAAGTCTTGAATGGCATTCTTCAAGGCTTGCTAGTTATTTGTGCAATGGCCTTTGCACCGATGATAATCACAATAGTATGCCTCATTCCATGATGGAGGCTTTACACTGGGTTCATAGTTTCGTTGAGGCGGTAAAGTAATGACATTTTTGGCCATCAACTCTTTGAATGCAGATTCTAAAGATTGACCCAATGAAGTGAAAGTTCTTTTATTGGAGAAGAATGAGAATCTTTGTGGATTTGTATTCGAGGTGTTCCCTAAGGAATTGTGATTGTTATTGGTTCCTCGGTAACCTTGGTTGTTGGAAGTCCCTTGATTGGGAGTAGAGTGTTGATTTATATTGTTCCTTGGAGGAGGAGGATTATTTCCGTGATTTACAATCGAGTTGACATTGTTGTTGCGAATGTTTTGAGTACTGAGGACAAATGGCTTGGTCGAGGCATGATTCGCATCAACAACACCATCATTCACCATATTTTTGTTGCGAGTCCAGAATTTGGACTTGTCCAAGTGGTTGGATGAGCTAGGATTGTCTTTGTCATTTTTTATTATTCCTCTTTTGACCAAAGCATTTTCAATGGTTGTGGCATCTTCAATCATTTTTTCAAAAGAAGGACAATGTAAGTTCAAATGATAGCTCATTTCTGAATTTAAACTATTAATGAAGGTAACCATCTTTTCCTTTTTAGGAACAGGGCATGGATATCTGGTGAACATTCTTCTCCATCTCTGAAGAAATGTAATGAAAGATTTGCCTGGTTTTTGTGCAAATTTGCAAAGATCTATCATGGTGATCTAGTGTTGTATGTTGTAGGCATATTGTGATATGAATAAGTTGATTAATTCTTCAAATGTCCTAACAGGAGGTGTAATCTTAGATAACCATTCCATAGAGTGAACTCCAAGGCTCCTAGGAAAGAATCACATCAAGTAAGTGTCTTCGTGAGCGAATTCCAATGTCATGTTTTGGAAGTCTCTAACATGATCGATTGGATCCAATTTCCCATTATAGTGATCAAATTTTGGCATTTCACAATGCTTGGGAAAAGGAATCATGTTAAGACTTCGATCAAAAGGATAAGGACAAATGTCCTTTAGAGTATATTTCTTTGTGGTTTTTCCCCCTTGTAATTCTTTAACTTGTCCTTGAAGTGCCTTGATTTGTTGGGTCAAAGCACTAAGATCAGATAGGGGTGTCTCTTCAGGTTTGTTTTTCAAGTTTTTAGTATTGAAGTCATGAGGCAATTTAGCCCCTTGTTCAGCTAGATAGCAAAAATATTTTTCCTTATCTCGCTGCAAGATCTTTTCGATGACTTTGTGAAATTTTGGATCTTGCTCAGCCTCTCTAAGACATTCTTCATCTTGTTCCTCATCACTATCTATCTATGTTTTGTTCATGCCTTTGTATTGGTGGAACGGATTTTCTTCTTTGTTATCCGTATCTTTGTCAAAAAGTGGATTATGATTCATGATGTAAAGAGGATTACTACTTTCACCCTCTTCTTGAACGTTTTGAGTATAACCTTCTTGTTGGATTTTGTCCTTCAATTTATTGAATTGGGATCTTGTGAAGATAGGCATATGATTTTGAAAATTTTTGCTAAACTTAGATCCTGGTTTTGACAAGTGAGATAATGATGATATCTTGATCTAATAAGATGTGGAATCTTATGATATGATCTAAGATGTTCCTAATTTTTTTTTTTATTGTGGCTTCCAATGATGAAGGATGTCAGAATCTTGTTGGGGAAGTTGAATCAATAATTAGAAATTTGTTTGAAAGATGCACTCTTAAAGTTTTGATCTTTATTTTCGAAGAAAGGTTCCAAAATCACTGAAGGATTTGATTGGGATGTGAAGGATATTCTATAGAAGGTTGTGGTATGTTGTCAAATTCAAGAGATTGATTATGATTATGCCATTGTGATAGAGCTAATCTCTGATAATAAGCTCAAGAATCTAAGGGATCTACAACATACTCATCAGTGAATCCTCTAACAAAGTTTTGGTATCTATGAAGAAATCCTCAGTAATGAAGCAAGACGTGTCAACTTTTGTATAAGAATTTTCTCTTTTGCAATGTTTTCTTGTATCCTAATGTTTTCTTAGGTTTTCTGATTCTTTTGGAAACTGATTTCTTGGGAAATTTTGTTGATTTCCAATCTCTAAGCATGGGAATGTTTTTGAAACAAAGGTATAAATAACTTTTGAATGCTTTCAGTTGTTGTTCTTCATATTCATTTCGGATGATCTTTCTATTTGAATTAATGTGATGGAAGACACAACAAACATTTTTGAAAATAGTTGTTCTTAAAGCCCTATACTAACATGAAGTGTTTGATCAAGAAAATGTTTTCAACAAATTTTTTCATAGGTTTTGCACATGAAAGACAATTCAAGCAGACTCACTCTTAATGCTCAAGTAGGTCATTCTAGTAATCAATAGCCCACATCTTAGAACTGCGTCGACTCACATAGCTGTGTCACCCCTGAAGGGGCGCCCATGTTTTTGTCTTTTCCAGGCACGTACTTAGAGTTACGGAAGTGGATACCGGATCCCCTGAGCAAACGGTCCTTGGTAGTTATATGGTGAGTGTCTTGGGGGCAGATTCTTCCCTCCCCTTGCACTATGATTATTAGAATGTTCAGAAACTGACTTCGGCTAGCCACTACACTAGGTTCATAGTAAGGATTTCCGTTTGGTGCGGCAATAATAAACTCCCTCAGGAGACCTCCCAACCTTTAGAACAAAGGTTTTGGGGATGGTTATCTTGCACACTACCGGAAAAAGAGGGTTTCCCTAGATTTGCTTTAAATTTTATAGTGGGGTGGAATAGTCTAGTTTTGGCTTGAACCCACTTGAGTCGTTCCTGTAGGGTGAGTACTTTTTCCCACTACGGCAGGCTCTCTAAAGGATGTAATTAAAGCAGTAAAAATTCATGAAATTGAAAAGACAAGTCTGGTATTTTGATCACCCAGTTAAGGGGAGAGCATAAACCTATTGCCATAGACAAAGCAGACAAATGTTCATTTTAAAACCCAAATCACGATGATCTAACCTAAGTGAAGATATTGCTTCACCAAAAACAAGTTTGTTCAATTTTAACTACAAGATCATTGTGTGGTGACTATCCTAGATTGCTTCATTTTATCCAGATGTGTCTATCCTAGGATTGCTTCATTTTAAAATCTAGAATAAGAAAAAGAATTCTGTCTGCAGAAGGCGTCAGACTCAGAATTCTGTATTTTTGTTACAATCCATAAGCGCCATAACAAAAGGTATATGCGCTAGAATAGAAGGTATATGCGCCAGAACAGAAGGTATATGTGCTAGAACAGAAGGTATATGCACTAGAAGAAAGATTAATATGCTCTTAAAAATAGTTACTGTGTGTCAAAGGAAAGATTCTATATGCGCCTAAATAGTTACTATATGCACTGAAACAGTTACTATATGCACCGAAACAGTTACTATATGTGCCTAAACAGTTACTATATGTGCTGAAACAGTGACTATATGTTCTCCAGAATCCTGCAAAACAAAAGAGTCAAAAACCCCGTATGCGCCGCAGAAAATGTCAAATGCGCTTAAATGCCAATTTTTTTTTGAAAGCTGACTCTAGAACGCAGAAACTGTCAAAAAAAACTTGCAGAGAATGTTAAATTCATGGGTTTGAGCTCCACGGTGGGCGCCATTTTATGTGTGTGTGAAAATTGTATCAATCTAAATGGAATTCAAACACATATCAATAAGACATTAAATTAGAAAAACTGAAAAAGAAAACAGAATAAGAAAACTGTGACTACAGCTTCCCCGAAATCGTCTTATCTCTCTCTAACTCCAGCGTTTTGTTGTTTCCAACGGCTCTCAGATCAGTAGATCAAGCTCAACAAAATGAACAGCTAAAGAATGAGATTTTAAAAATACACACTATGCTAAATGCAAAGCTATGCTAAAATGAAAGTATGGCTGTGATGCTAAAAGGCTATGATTGCATAAGCTAATTGCATGTATGTTCATGTGTTTTCGTATGTATGCGTAGGTAACCAAAGCTTGGATTTGCACTAGCATTTATAGAGTTTTAGAATGGATTTGATTGGCTGATTTGATTAACGGCCCGGATTAAGCTTGTTCGAATGGACGGTGGAAGATTTTTGAAAGTGGATGAGGGAGATAGAAGGTTTCCCTTTTCCTTCGATTGTCATCATTGAGATCCGAAGGGAAATTGTCATTTCAAAGAACGAGTTTAGAATGAGTTAAAATAAAATAAAATAAATTTATTTAATTTAGAAGTGAAGATGGATATAGAAACTCGCATAATTAAATAAATTATATTTAATTATGTTTTAGAATTTAGAGTGTGAGGAAAATATTAAATTAAATATTTAATATTTAATTTAATTATGGGATGAAGAGAATATTCCATTATTTGAATATTCAAATATTCAAACTTTGGAATGATATGATAATTAAACTAAATAATCATATTTATTTAATTTAATTAAGAGGAATGTGGGAAATGTCAATAATTAAATAAAATTATTTATTTAATTAAGGTAGAAGAATTAGAAAATGAACAATATAAATAAATAATTAAATTTAATTATATGTAGATGACTTTAGGGGAATTAATTAAATAATTCATATTTAATTAATTAACAAGCTTAATCATGACCATTTTTAGACGTATACAGACATTCTATCAAAAATAGAAAATCAACTACAAAGGAACTGCAAACTCGGTATTTTGTCATTGATGTTGTCCTATTGTCCTCTATCTCCAGTGCTTTGTTGATTCTAGCTTGCTCTCAGATTGTGCGCTAGGCTCAACAAAAGGTCTTCCTAGAGAATGAGATTCAAAGATGAATGCATGCTAAACTAAGATATGATTAACATGCTATGAATATTAAAACAAAAGATTATGAAATTACAAAAGCTAGAGATGATAATGATAATGCTAAAATGCTAGAATGCTAGAACACATGTAATCTCTAATTGAACCAATGCTTGGATTTGCAGGGGTATTTATAGAGCTTTCAAAAGATTTTGATTGGCTGATGCGATCAACAGCTATGAAAATTCCTGGCAAATCGAATAGTCAAAGACAGATAAGACTGGAGAGAAAAATAGAAGAAACCAAAAAATAGGATTTGTTTCCTTTTTCGTGGAAGAGATAAGATGAGATGATAAAGATGAATTGAAAAAATCATCTTTTTATGAGATTTTGGAAAGATTTTGAAGATAAATAACAAATTTACTAAATTTATTATTCATTTATTGGTGTCATGGAATATTTTCTTAATTAAATAAAATATTTAATTAAGATTTGGAGAATAAAGGAGGCTTTTATAATTAAATAAAATATTTAATTATGATTTGAAAAGATGTGAAAGATTTTTAATTAAATAAAGATATTTAATTAAATTGTTAAGAAATGACATGTGGATGAAATTAATAAAATATTTAATTAATTAGAAGAAATATATGAAAAAAATATTTAAATTTAATTAAATTAAAAGACTTAATTAAATTAAAAAAGGTGATAATTAATTAAAATAAATAAGAGATATTTATTTAATTAATCAAGTAGACATATGAAATAATTAAATAAAGTGAATTTATTTAATTACGGTGGAAGAATAAAGTGAATGAACAATATAATTAAATTAATTAAATTTAATCATATGTAGAGGACTTTAGAGGAATTAATTAAATAATAAATATTTAATTAAATGCCAAGATTAGTTAGACATGACCAATTTTATGCATATACAGGTTCAATGAAGTTTATGATAAAGAGGTCGATACTAAGGATAGTAACCTTGAGATTAGTCAGGAAATTGAACAAGAGGAGCTTCCTCTCTACACTTCCCACACTTAGCAGTTTGATAAAGGAAAAGGGTTGATACAGAAGGATTCATAGGCCAATTCCTTTGTCAGTGCTCAAGGAAAAGGAAAAAAGACTCGACATTCCTCGAAGAGGTTCGTTGTGGTTACCAAAGGTCAAATTTAAATGGGATCAACCACCAAAGGATCTAAATTTTCCAACTCCACTTGCATGAAGAGGAGAAAAGTCCAAGACCTATGTGGACCCGGTGAGACAACCAGAGGAGAAGAAAAAGCAGAGTTTGTGTTGCCAGGACATTCAGATTTGGTAACTTAGGTAAGTTTTGCTCCCCCTCTTCTTTCTACATCTGCTTCTCTAGTCAATCCTCTACCTCCACCTATGGAAAATATCCCTTCATCAATAGATTATAATCTTTTGGTCCTAAATGAAACCCCAGCCATATTCAACAGTGAAACTTGTGAAGAAACTCCATGTGCCAAGCGAGTTTCATCTACTGTAGCTACAATTGATTCTTTGATCACCCTATCAAGGGCCCCCATTGAGAATACTGAAGCATCCATGTTTCCAGTTTCATCAAACCCATCCACCTCTGGGAAAATGCCTCTATTTTCACCTACTTCCCCTTTCACTTTGACAAGTGTTTTCCCTTTTCAATCTCCATATGGCATCTCACCTTTTTCCCTGATAACACTCCCTTTCACCTCTCTGTGATCTCATATACCTGAGGCTCCCCCTTCTATTACCCATTTCATTATCCCTCCAAGTGCTTATATTGATACATAAATAATTGATACTCCATAGAGTCTTTCAACTCTTTTGGATGTGACGAAGCAGGAGTGACAAGTGAGAAAATATAAAATGCTAGTGAAAGTTGTAGTGCAACCAACCACAAAGAAGAGTGAAATTCCATGTGGATTACTACCATGAAGCCTCTAGCATCCAAGCTAGCCAGAGAAATGTGGATGGAATATTATGACATCAAAGTCATAGGCCTCGACTAAAATGAAACTCTCCTATGAGACAAAATGGTTTTAACTAAGGGCACTCAAAAGGTGGTCTACACAGACTATGAGAAATTGGAAGGATAAGAAAGTACGAGGAAGAGTTATCCAATATAAAAGACATAATGAGTAGGCTACAAATAGAGATTAGAGGAAAGGATGTGGATATTTCCCACCTAGGGTAACTATAGAGTCAGCAGGGAGAAACAATTAGATTCATGGAAGAGGCCTGGGATAAATAGAGTTGGCTTCATGCCGAGATAGATAGGTTAAAAGGAGAGGTTTCTACTAAACATGAGAAAAACATAGAATACCAGCACAACCAATAAAATGCGTAGAAGGAATTGGATAGTGTTTGATCTTAGGTTTCCAATAACCTCCAAAGGCCTAGGAGGAAGCAAAAAGAGAAAAACAAGAGAAATAAGAGACCAAGTCTATTTTATAGACTCATGAGGAAGAGATCATAAGGCTGAACTTAGAGCTCACAAATTCCCTTGAGGAGAAAGGTTGATTGGAGAACATAAAAGTAAAAGAGACTCAACTCCAATAGGAGTTAGCAGCAATGCAAGGATTCAAGATCCTCCCGATACTGAAAAGATTGATCTTCACACACTGGGACAAGATTATAATGGTAGTGGCCATCTTAAAGCCAATCTTGCAATTTTTGAGGGATGCTCGGGAATTAAACAAGAATTTCAACCCGATAGTCGACCCAATTTTGCACATATATGTTCCCCAATCTGTGGAGTTAGAGATTCTGGTCTCTAGGTTATATAAGGCCATTGAGGAATTTTTAAAGAGTACAAGAATTTCTTATTGGTAGGCTGCATCGTGGAAAGTAAAAAAAATATTCAACTACCACACGACCGCATTGAAAAGAAAAGAGCGTTAGATAGCATTGAATAAAGGGGTCATTGAAATTGAGGACTTCTATGTTCTGCTAGATAGCAGATTGCCTGCCCTCTTCTCACCAGCCTGAGAAGTGCTATCAATTGAGAAGGTAGTGGATGTGATCAAGCTCATAGTTAAGTCTTCCACAACACTCTCAAGTATAGGCCTATCTCCCACTATTGAATAAATTGAGGAGATACTTCACCTTTCTTGGCTTTATTACTATGTCGAGGCTATTTCAACTAGGTGGGGAGGAGTTTCTTTTAAGGAGGTCCTTGAATTGGATCAATCATTCAAGTTTCTTTGTACTCTCATCTGGCCCACTAATTCAAATTAGGAACTCCAGTAATCTGCTTTCCTCAAACTCCAAGAAGCTCCAGAGCTCTAGGTTCATTCCTCCGCAAGTAGAGGCCTCCTATGAGTAGCCAAAACTATAAAGAAATTTTTTCCTTAGTCTTTTTGAGTTTTCAGCCCTCGCTCTTTTTCAACTTCAGAAGGGTCCATGCTCAAATAAACAAAGTTGTTCTCAAAAATCACGCAATGCACCATGTGGTGGTTGTGTTTATTTTTTCATATCATTTTTCTTTTGGATATGGGTCTGAACATGTTAGTTGGGTGGAGTTTCTCTCCAAAGACATTCTCACAATGCTAGAAGTCCTCGCCTACTCGACATGTCATCTTTTGCTTTGAGCATTTTGTTTTGTTTTTGTAGAGTGATCCCTTTGGGTGGAGCCTATCAGAATGTGACATGTATTTTTTTTTCGGAGTAGAGCCTTTGAATCACCATTGTGAACCTCGATATTAACCAATTATATTTTTTCTAGGATGCATTTTTACAATCTGATCATTCTTTAATAGCTTGTCTTTGCTAAATATTTGAAGAAGCATTAATGTTGCAGTTGGGACTTAATGAGCAAAGATTTCCACAATCTAATCAAGATCTAGGATCAGATAACGAGCTATCAAGCTAGGGCACTTGGCAGTTTCTACTTCTAGAATGTTTGATGGTAGTGCTCTCTTTTGTTGGCTATAAATAGAAGGTGGCAATGTGTTTTAAGGGTTAGAAAACTTTGCTTCAAGAACTATTTTCTTTTAAAGATAGATCTAGTAGAGATTTTTTATTTTTAGAAGTAGAAGGTGTTATAGAACACTATTATTCTCTGGCATGTTATATTTTTAAAGTCTAAAAAATCATCGGATTAACATCTGACCTTTGTTTTTTTATGCTCATTTATTCGAAGTTTGAACAATTTATAAGAGATCTCTTAAATTGTGCATGATATAGCCTTTGCTAGGTTTCTTGTTTATCTTTGTTTCATGATTGAAGCATTGTGTTAAGTATACTTTGATAGTATGGGTTGTTAATTCTCATGTCATTAAGCTTCTATGCTGAAAGTTAGCTTTCAAAAATTGGACTATGTCTATTAGACTTTTCCATTCTTCGTAAAAGTTAGCCTTTCTTCATACTATGTTGTAAAGAGAATAGTTTTATGTGAATTTTCATATTTTTGTTAATTGGTAGGGAATTCTTATATCTGATGGACCTAAATGGATGCTTCCCATGGGAAGATCTAAATAATTGCACTGTGCTTTCACTAAGCCTTTGTTGCTTGTTCTCTTCTCAACAATGAAGGGTCTGTGGCATTTTGTGTCCATCATGTCAGTTATAAGAAATAACTCGAGGTTGGAAACATTGTAAAATATTTGGCACATTGCCCCTTTTATGTTTTATTCACACTTCTTTCTACCTCTTTCCCCAAAACACAAAGAAGTTTTAACTTTCTATAAAAATCCCAAAGGTATTTAGTGATGTGCAAATTAGTCCTCCACTCGCTAAATTTCCCATAAGACTATCAAAGAAGCACAAGATTTGATGATCAATAGTAATTATCAATAAAATATAGCATTTTTGCATAACTTGTGCATTTTTTCTCTTGTATACATTTGCATAATGAACTAAAATTTATTTGATAACTACTTCTATGCATATAAATGGAAATTTAGTAGAAATGAATGTGTACCTTTATCTTTATTTTCCAAAAACTATCTTAGCTCTACTTGATTGAGATGGAAGCTAAATTAGGTAACATTTTTGGCGACATCTATAATATGTTTGCTTGCTGAACATCCTAACCAGTTTCTTGAACTTATCCATTGGGCACATGATTCAATAGGAACTTGAAAAGACTTGAAAAATAGTCTTGCATATTGTTGTAACTCATCAAAACAGTGTATAACACCTTCAAATCTTATTCCACCTACAATTATGACAAAATAACTAACTAACTATGAAAAAAAAAACTTAGAGGAAAAGCAAACTAACCCTACTCTACACTAACCAAGAAAAACACTAACTCAAACGAAGCCATTCACTAGCTGTGTGAAGTAGCTACCCCTTCTACATAATTTACAATGTTTTCCATGCTTGAGGATAGCTAAAAAATTGCTCTTGTTGGTTTCACTCTTATCAATTGTCTCCTCAACCATAACTATTTTTTACTTTGATTGAATCATGCCTTCAACCTCGTGATCCTCCACAACCAAGTTTTCCTCATTTATTTGATCATGGATCAGTATTCTAGCAATATCACTTTCATGCTCTGGTTGATCACAACTTATCAATTTTGTTAGCTCACATACATTTTCTTCCTCAATACTAATAGTTAAAGGAAGTTCCTTATTACTCTTACAAGAAACCAAGATGAAGAAAGATAATTTTGATAATGTTGCTAAGTACTTATGGACAGGGGCCACTTACTCTTATAGTGATGCTGAAGGGGCCTCTAGAGGACTAGTGGTGCTCTGGAACCCTTCTAGATTAAATGGCATTGAACTGTTCTGCTGCCAGAGTAGTGTTGGTGTTTCCTTTACCTTCCCAGGTGGCTCTTGGTTGCTTATCAATGTTTATGTGCCCAATCAAAGGAATGCTAGGTCTACTCTTTGGTTGGCTCTTGTTGATAGGATAAAAAAAATTGTGGTTATCATTGGCTGGTGGCTGGGGATTTCAACTCCCCCTATTTCCCTCAAAGAAAAGTAGTGGTCTGGTCGATTACTCTAACATCATGATAGATCTGGCTAACTTTCTGAGTTCTACTGGCCTGATTAACATTGACTTGTCAGTCCAAACTTTTACCTGGACCAACAGACATATGGGGGAAGACTTGATTCAAGTTAGACTGGATCATTTCCTTTATTCTAGTAACTGGTTAGGCCTACTTAGTGCCACTTTGAGGGCTCTACCTCAGACAATTTCTGATCACAATCCTTTGCTGCTAACTTTGTGCAATTAGTTTGCTATCGGACCTTACCTTTTTTGCTTTGAAATTATGTGGAACTCCCACCCTAATTTCAAAATGAAAATTGTTGAACGGTGGAATATTCCTATGCATGGTTCCCCCATGTTCATAATCTTTTTTAAGCTAAAACACATTAAATGTATGGTGAAGGGATGGAACAAAAGGGTCTCTGGGGATGTTTTCTAAGAGAAAAAATAATTGGGGATAAATTGAGAATGGTTCAAAAGAAAATGGAGGAGGGTGATATTAGCCCATCCACTTGCAACCTGGAGAAAGAGAACTGGAGAGAGTGGGAACAAATTCTTAAGAAAATCTAGGGTTTAATGGATAAAATAAGGAGATAGGAACACTTCCTTCTTTCATATTTCTATTGTCAAACATAAGAGGAGGAATTAGATAAACAAGTTACATAATGCTCAGGGTGAGGCTGTCAATTCACCCTCCCTAATTGGTTTAGTGGTGACAGACTACTTCCAGAAGGCTTATGCGGCTCCTGCTAAAGATCCTAACCTGACCCTTGACGATCAACTGCTAGACTCACTTCTGAATTTAATATCTCAGGACAAAAATTTAGGGATCCTCAATGCTATCTCACCTAAGGAGGTTAAGTTGGCCACTTTTAGCATGGGGGCATTCAAAGCTCCTGTCCCCAATGGTTTCCCTTCAGCTTTCTTTCAGACTATCTAGGAGATTATTAGTGAGGACTTTGTTTTAGCTACTCATGATTTCTTCAAATCTGGTAAGATTCTTAAGCAATTAAATCACTCATTCACTGCTCTTATTCCCAAGGTGGTTGATCCTCAACATATGGTTTACTTTCACCCTATTAGCCTATGCAATACTTTTTATAAAATCCTCTTTAAAATTTTGGTCAACCGCATCAAATCGCTCCTAGATAAAATTATCAGCCCAACCCAGAAAGGGTTTGTGCCTGGTAGGCATATCCTTGATGCTACCATTACCACACATGAATTACTTCACTCCATGGATAGATGTAACTATGCTAGAATGGCCCTCAAGCTTGACATCTCTAAAGCCTATGACAAGGTGATATGGAATTTTGTCCCTAAAGTTCTTGCTAAGTTTGGATTCAATCAATTAGTGATCAATCTAATAATGGAATGTGTTACCATGATTAAGTACTTTGTTTTGGTCAATGGTTATCCTTTCAGGATTTTTCATGTTGGGAGAGGTATCAGATAGGGTGACCCACTCTCACCCTATTTTTTTATAATGGTGGTAGATGTCCTACGCAAGAACTTCTCTAATATGCTGTTGGAGGGGTCCATTAAATGAATTAAGGTTGCTTCTTCCCTTGGACCGAATGTGATCCAAAAATTTGTCGATGATACTTTTCTATTTGTGAAATACTCAATGTTGGAAGCCAAGAAATGGAAAAATTGTCTCAACAACTATGTTGCTTGTTCTGGACAATGCATAAACTACAATAAAAGCATTATTTACATCTTTAATAGCACCCCTAACCTGCAAACTTAGGTGATTTCTATTCTGGGCTATTTAAGTGGTTATCTTCCTTTGGTTTATCTTGGGTTACCCCTAACTATCAAGGAAGTTACTCTTGAGTTTTGGAATTCTATTCTCCAAAGGATTCAAAGGAAGCTTGCTAGGTGGAAAGGCTCTTTACTCAGTCATGTTGGTAAATTACAACTTCTTTCTGTTGTTCTTCAAGGTATCCCTGTGTATTTCCTATCCATTTTTAGTATACCTAGATATATTGCTGAGAAATTTGAGAAAATCCAAAGGTCTTTCCTCTGGTCAAGCACCAAGGAAAAAAAGAAGCTCGCTTTGGTTAAACTGGATAAGGTTTGTCAACCAAAAAGTTGTGGTGGGCTTGGGATAAGGACCATTTCTAATTTTAATAAAGATCTTATGGCCAAATTTGGCTGGGATCATCTGAGGGATAGGAAGGATTGGTGTGAGATCATGAATGTCAAATACCTTTAGAACTGGTCATTGATTGATTGCCTTTTGGAGGCTCACCCTTCGGGGTCATTGGTTTGGAGGAGTATTTGCAGTCTACAGGATATAATGAGGAATGAGATCAAATGGAAGATAGGTAATGGTAATAAAATCATATTCTAGGAGGACACTTAGTTACTTGACATCCCATTGGAAAATTCTAAATTTAGGTCTCTTAAGGGTTTGGCTTAACAAGTTTTTGGCATATATATTAGTGATTATCTCATAGGGCCCAAGGAGCTAGAAAATGGAATTCCATTGGCCTATGTTATCCTTTATCCCCTAATCTTCATCTTCTTGCCAAGACTCTGTAGGAGTTACTCTCCCTCACTAGAATACCCCCTTCTTATAGAGGGGATGAGCTCTTTTGGATCCATGATAACTAGGGCGATCTTACAGTTAAATCTACTTACAGAATGTTGATGGATCAAGGTATTGTCAATGATTTGTGGAAGAAGGTTTGGAATCAATACATGATACTGAAAGTTAACTTCTTCTGGTGGACTATCTACCATAACAGGATTCTTACTTAGGACAAACTAAAGAAAAGGAGATTCTAGATCCGTAACAGATGCTTTTTGTGTAAATGCAATGAAGAATTAGTTGATCATCTACTGTTACACTATCCTTTTGTTGTGGAGGTATGGGAGTTGGCTTTAGGTAGATTGGGGATTTAGTGGATTATGTGTAAGGACATCATATCTTTCATCTTGAGTTGGTCTGGACCCTTTACCCATCCTTTAATTGGTGAAATATGGAACCAATTCCCTCCCATTATATGTTGGTTCTTATGGAAAGAGAGGAACAATAGGATTTTTAGGAACACTAAGATGAACCCGAAAGAGGTGTTTGGTATTGGAGCTTGATTAATTGTGGAAAATATATCTCTCTTCAAAGGGAAAACCCCTAACAAAGGACCTACTAAGATGGAAATAAGCATAGCTAAAGCTTGGCACCAGAACCTAGATGCCAATTCTTTTGACAACTCTAGGATTCTCACTCAGAGAGACACTATTTGGAAACCCCTTGACAAGGGCTAGTTTAAACTTAATTTTGATGGGGCTGCTAAGGGCAACTCGGGTAGAGAAAGTATAGGAGTGATCAGGGATCATAGAGGGAAGTTTGTTGTTGGTTATGCTGGGGGGATTGGTATTCATTCTTCCATGATAGTGGAAGCTAGAGTGTTGTTAAAAGGGTTTACAGATAGTTGTCTCCTTGGGGATTGATAACCTCCATATTGAAGGTAACTCTAAGTCCATTATTGATGCTATTAATTTTGATAGACTGTTGGGGTGGAGTACTAAATAAATTCTCTTAGACATTAGATTCCTCATGTTTAAGACAAAAATAAAGTGGCCAACCATATTTATAGACAAGGGAACCAAGTTGTTGATGCCTTAGCAAATTATGGCACACACTAGAAATTGTTCAAATGCTGGTGTGATCAAAGTAACCTTCCTCCTAGCATTCAGAGAATTATATTGAAGGAATAAAGCCCTTACTTGACCAATGATGAAAACTCAACATGTGCCTAGCTGGATATTTAGGGGGTCCACATGCTTATCTATTGGGCTATGTGGTCTTATTGTTTTGATGATATGGATGACTAGTTGTACTAATGGGATGGACAACAAGTGGCATAATTCAAACTATGGGATAGAGCTCATTTTGAAAAAGGAAATCATGATTTGATATGAAAATTAACTGATGATTAATACTAAGCTAGACCGTACCCTTTCTAATATCCTTATGAGGATCTTATTAAGCTATTGGATTTTCAAGTTCTTTGTTCTTGATTTTGATGTGACTTGCAATTATGAAATAAAGCTCCTTTTTGGGTTTTCTTTATCTGCTATTATGGTTTCATGCCTTATAGCTTCTATTAGTGGTATTACTAAATTAGGCCCACCTTTGAAAGCTATCAACTTAGATGTTTCTAACTTTGTCCTCATGGCTAATTTTCCTAGATTTCTATGTGTCTTCTACGTGGAAGGAAATCCTTTCCTGCCTTTAATGTCCTATTTGCTTAGCTATTTATGTGAGGAGATCTTCATTAATTCTTCCACTAAGATTGATTCTAGGAAACTATTAACTCTTGCATGTGACTTGTCCTTAGGCTTGATTTCCAAAGACTGCCATTTATGGCTTAAATTCCTTGATGTGCGGGTGATTTTGCAGCTTTCTAATATCTCTAACCTTCTATTTTTTTAGGGCTCATGGTTATACTATGTGCAGAAAGGAATCATGGGAGGTGATAGGGTGTAGATAGAGCTAGATAATTACAGCGAATTTTTCAAAGATTCGCTCGTCTGGCACGTTTGTGTCTAAGGTGGCCTTGCTCCTCTGATGGAGAGGCTTGTGGGCCATGACCCTAATCTATCTACTCAGTTCATTAACTCTTGGAAGAATCAACATGTGACTTTGGGTTGCATCTCTTTTAGTATGGACGAGGAAGTGATAGCACAGGCAATGGGCCTCTAGATTACTGGTCAGGAAGAGAAAGTATAGGAGTGATCAGGGATCACAGAGGGAATTTTGTTGTTGGTTATGCTGGGGGGATTGGTATTCATTCTTCCATGATAGCAGAAGCTAGAGCACTGTTAAAAGGGCTTACAGATAGCTATCTCCTTGGGGATTGATAACCTCCATATTGAAGGTAACTCTAAGTCCATTATTGATGTTATTAATTTTGATAGACTGATGGGGTGGAGTACTAAATAAATTCTCTTAGACATTAGATTCCTCATGTCTAAGACAAAAATAAAGTGGCCAGTCATATTTATAGAGAAAGGAACCAAGTTGTTGATGCCTTAGCCAATTATAGCACACACTGGAAATGGTTCAAATGCTGGTGTGATTAAAGTAACCTTCCTCCTAGCATTTAGAGCATTATAGTGAAGGAACAAAGCCCTTACTTGACCAATGATGAAAACTCAACATGTGCCTAGCTAGATATTCAAGGGGTCCACATGCTTATTTGTTGGGCTATGCATTCTTATTGTTCTGATGAGATGGATGACTAGTTGTACTTATAGGATGGAAAACAAGTGGCATAATTCAAAATATGGGATGGAGCTCATTTTGAAAAAGGAAATCATGATTTTCTATGAAAATTAACTAATGATTAATACTAAGTTGGAATGTACCCTTTGTAATATCCTTATGAGGATCTTATTAAGCTATTGTATTTTCAAGTTCTTTTTTCTTGATTTTGATGTGACTTGTAATTATGAAATAAAGCTCCTTTTTGGGTTTTCTTTATCCGCTATTATGGTTTCATGCCTTATAGCTTCTATTAGTGGTATTACTAAATTAGGCCCGCCTCTTAAAGCTATCAACTTAGATGTTTCTAACTCTGGCCCCATGGCTAATTTTCCTATATTTATGTGTTTCTTCTACGTGGAAGGAAATCCTTTCCTTCCTTTAATGTCCTATTTTCTTAGCCATTTATGTAAGGAGATCTTCATTAATGCTTCCACTAAGATTGATTCTAGGAAATTATTAACTCCTGCATGTGACTTGTCCTTAGGCTTGATTTCCAAAGACTACCATTTATGGCCTAAATTCCTTGATGTGCGAGTGATTTTACACCTTTCTAATATCTCTAACCTTCTATTTTTTTAGGGCTCCTGGTTATACTATGTGCAGAAAGGAATCATGGGAGGTGATAGGGTGCAGACAAAGCTAGATAATTGTAGTGAATTTTGCAAGGATCTACTCGTTTGGAACATTTGTGTCAAAGGTGGCCTTTCTCCTCTAATGGAGAGGCTTGTGGGCCATGGCCCTAATCTATCTACTCAATCCATCAACTCTTGGAAGAATCAACATGTGACTTTGGGTGGCATCTCTTTTACTATGGATGAGGAAGTGATAGCATAGGCAATGGGTTTCTAGATTACTGGTATTAAGCATCTAAAAAACTCAAAGACCTAGGACAACAAAAGTATGAACATTTTTTTTATGGAGAATGAGACGTTGGTGCACAACTAGTCGGGGTTTGAACGAGAGGCTCTCCCTTATCCATGGAACTAGGTGTGTCTTGTCTTGATGAAATATGTCACACTGTAAGGTAGGTACAAGACCTATTACTTCTACCATTTCCCTCTATTGAATCACCTCAGGCATAAATTTTTATTAAGATTTCCATTTTTTCTACGGACCTCAAATATTCTATTGAAAAATGTGTTGAGTCTGCCACTCTAAATCCTAATGAACCTACTCCCCTGTCACTCCACTAGGGTCTTATCCTAAGACTCTATCACTTTCATCTAGCTTTATGCCCACCTAAACCCATTTCATCCATTCGCATTAAAGAAATTGAGCCTCCCACTACTACCAACTTATCTCCGACTGAATCTAAAGGCCTTGTTAGGAAAAATCACCTAGTCCTTGCTGACTCTCAAAAACCCAAACCCATTGCTAAAAATCTTAAGAGGTACAAGGGAACTACCCAAACTAGTGTGATAGCTAGCCTGTGTGTTCTCAAGTCTACCCATGCTAAGACTCCCAATAAGCCTGCCTCGAAAAAGAAAGGAAAGGAGGAGAAGGAGCCTCCAAGAATAGAGAAAAATGTCATGAGCAAGGACTTGTTGGATGATACGATGGTTATTGGTTGTGATGCTATCATTAGTGCTCTGGAAGGTTGGATAAGAATAGGAAAAAAGTGCAGGTTAAATATTTGGACACTGAAGAGGAGTTGTTTGATAGCAAAGATATCAAGGTTGAAGTGGTGTCAGAGGGTGAGGAGGGAGAGAAGGTTAGAGGTCCTTGCTCCATTCCTGACAAGGGAAAAGATCATAAGAAGGTTTCGGCCTCTCACTCTATAGAACCATTAGATATTAAGTAGAATGATCCTGAGTACAATGCAGATGATGGGGAGAAGTTCTATGTGTTGAAAGAAAGAATAGACAAACTGGACAAAAAATTATGTGGGTTGACCCGCTTCATGGTCAAGTTGGTGCACTATACACTAGTACCCTGTCGGTAGTCTTGAACAATGAAATTGAGATGAAGAAGATTGAAGACCATAAGGAGTGGGTCGAAGATGATGTGGTTCATCTTCTATCCAAGAGTTGGGAGGATGCCAGCTAGTCTGCTATTTGTCTGTGTGTTGTTAGTCGACACACTTATTTTTTAGTTTTGTGTTTTATTTTGATTCTTTTTTGATCTTGGACTTTATTGGCCCTTGTGTCTCTTTATGAAGGGTACAACACCCTAAAAATGTTGCTTACTTTATCAAAAATAAATAAATGTTGAGTTTCAACACCCTATTTTTCCTTTTCAATCCACTATCCCACATTTCCTCCAAAAGATGACTGTTTGACATCTAAATTTGAAACAAAATTTTTAAGATCATCCTAAAAGCAATCTTCTTCAATATCATTTTCATTTTTTTGTGGGAGTGGGTTGTTTATTACCTTGTTGCAGCCCCGTTGAAGAGTCAAAACATCAAAGATTTGAACTACTTCATGTTGTTCTACAGTTGACATGGCTATGATATGAATTTCAACCTTTTCTTCATTCAAAAATAGTGGAAACTCATCAAATAAATTAATGAGAATTTAAAAACTATCAACCATTTTTACTTCTATATTCTATTGATCTTCATCTACAACTTCATTTACCTCTATTATCACATCTGATTTATCATTTTCAAGCTCTTTTGCAATCATAACAGTAATTAAAAGATCTATTTCTTCCTCTATAAGCACCTCTTTTTCTTGATCTATAATTTGATTATTCTGAGAAACCAAAACATCAATGGGTGCATATATGGATGGGCTGATTATACTTAGACAAGAAGTCTGATTTTCTTGAGGCTCTTGAGGCTAAACAAGCTTTGGAGAAAGTTGGTCTTGAGATGGTGTAGGTTGAACCTGCTTAAGTATAGGCTCATTTTGTATGAAGCATAATGTATTGAACATAAGAATTCCTTTCTCAAAAAATGAATTTGGAAAAGAAAGGTATGATTGAGCTTCCAACTTCTAGGAAAACAAATGCTTCTTATGTTCTTCTTTTGTCTCCATCTCTCTTGCAAGCTCTTCCTCATGTTGCCTTTTTTGTGCCAAGAACTCCTATTCATACCTTTGTGCCTCTGCCTCCTTCTAATGAATATGAGCTTGATAAGTAACCTCTTCTAGCTCCATATTATACTCCTACTCTTTTGTGATAGCCTCTAATTTCCTTTGCAAGTCTAATGCTATCTCCCTGATATTCATGTTGTTAGCATCTTGAGGCTGATTCAGAGAGTAATCATGTCGGTTATGAGTCTTGCAAATTATTATAGGCATGGATAGGTTACTAGGATGGTTGAGCAGGGGTGGGAGGGTGGTAAGTATATGAAACTTGCTAGCTTTTTACTATTATAGAGCCATTTTGAGTTAAAACAACAATATGCTTAGCTTGATATGGATAATAAGAGGGTATAGTAGCAATTTTTTCATGAAATGATGGGTTATAGAACATATCAACACTTTGTCTACTTGAAACTAGAAAATAATATTTCCAGAGCCACCAGGTGTGTAAAGAAAATGCCTCCAAAAGGCTGAAATTACAATTGTACACACCAAACAACAGTAAAAAAATGTATTGAATGGATTGAGAAACAATTCATAGTCCCACTGGGTGTGCTAAAAACTATTGTATCCTAATACTAGTGCACCCCTGCTAAGTTGTAGAACTTAGCATATTAGAGAAACGTGGGAACTTTTCTAAGGTTGTGGGTCACCTAAAGTAGAAAAGAACCTCCAAAGAAAGTTGGCTCTTATGGTACTCACCTAAACTACTTTTTGTTGGGAAAAGGGTAAGAAGGATTGCATAAATTGAAAAAACTAAACTCTAAGGGTGATGCACCAAAACATTAACTAAACTTGTAAAGAATCTTGTACACACAGTTTCAATCAATAACAAAGCCTAACATGCACAATTTAATATTAATATGTTTTTGCATCAATATTTCATGAGGAGGATATAATGCATACAATCTTAGTAGGAAAGATACTTTTCACAACTTGAATTATTTCCACTCTAGCACAACTCACAACCTGTAAAATACATATAATTTTTACACAAAGGTGCTACTAATGTGACAAAACAACAAGAAATGAGACAAAATCAAATGTAATTGAATCAATCATACAAATGCACACAATAGAGAAAAAAATTAAGACAAAATTTCTTATCTTCATTAATCTCCAAGGTGTAAACTAATATGCATGTCTATAAATGAGTTATAAAAAACTACGTTTTTCTACAAACGACCTCCAAAAGTCACAAAGTAGAAAAAAGATAATAATCAAAACTAACTTCAAATAGCAGTGAGACAACCTACAGTCTGTTTTCTATAGATTTGACTCTGTCAACCCAATGAGCAGACAACCTCAAATCTAGTGCTACAGAATTGGTCCCTGATTTCACAGAATTTTGGGAGAGGACTGATTCACCATCAGTGGTGAATGAGTCCCACCTTAAGGCTGAAAATCTAGATTTTGTTAGATTTTGGATCCCAACAATCAGAAACCAGTTTTCATTAGAAGCAAGACTGATCCGCCATCAGTGGAAAATGAGTCCCACTAGTTATTTTCAGTGATCTTTGTCAGCCTTCAGAACACTCCAAATTCCTTAGTCTTTGCCTAGGTGACTCTAATTCAACCTTCTTCTTTTATGTTTTGCATTTGTTCATGTTTAGCTCATGCTTACATATCACATTGTTTTTTCAAACATCAATTGTTTCATAGATTTTGCATTCAAAATCAATCAATTACTTAGATTAGTTGCATTTAAATAAACTCATTTAGCCTTAGTAACATCATACACATCCTAATTTGAGTGAACTACATTGATTTTTTGTGAGGTTTATCTCCCTTCTTTTAGGTGAAACAACCTAAGAGTGCACAAGTAACCTATAAGCCTCGTGCCTAAAAATCTATGGTTCACTACTATATCTAACTGCATCTAGGCCTGATATAATGCAAGCGATTTGTATGGTAGCTAGATTTTAGGCAACACAAAAATAATCACATGTCAATGTAGTGAAAATAATCTTTAGATACATCAAAATCACTATTGAATATGGTTTATGTTATCCCAAAAGAAAATATTTCACTTAAACAACATACATAAATGTTAATTGGGTAGGAAGTGTGGATGACAAAAAGAGCACTAGTGGAGGAGCCTTTTTTTGGGAAATAGACTAGTTTCTTGGATGAGTAAAAAGAAAGTCTGTTACCATTTCTACTACAGAAGTAGAATATGTTGCAGTTGCTAGGTGTTTCACTCAATTCCTATGGATGAAGTAGACATTAAAGGACATCATGGTAGAGTACAATGAGCCTATCTTGATTCTTTGTGACAATTCAAGTGCCATTAATATCTCAAAGAATCTAGTGATGCACTATAGAACCAAGCATTTATCAATCAAGTATCACCTCATCAAAGAAAAGGTTGCAAATAAGGAAGTCAACACTAAGTATATTCCAACAAAGGAACAAGTGGCTGACATATTTTCAAAGCCTCTTCATATAGAGCAGTTTGAATACCTGAGGCAAAAGCTAGGAGTAGTTTCTCTCACCTCATATAACTAAAAATTAGTGATAGGGAATATATCCAGGGGGAGCTTCACTGATCATTTATTTAACCCTGGTTAACAATAGTGTGATCAAGTCATGTAAAATCTTGTTTTACAGTTTCTAACGACTTGATGGTTATAGAGTTTGTCAAAATTGGAGCATTTCCTCAAGGGGACTATACCCTTTTCCATTGATGTCAAAGGGGGAGAAAGTGATGCAAAATAGAAGCTTACTGAGAAGGGAAGTGATGTATGTCATAGGGGGAGTTGTTGTGTTATAGTGTGAATGATAAAATTGGTCCAGAGCTTCAGTTGTACCTAGTTGAGTAATTATCATTTTTCCATCAATACCAAATGGGGAATTGTTGGCATATAGTTGTCATTGATGCCAAAAGGAAAAATCTAGTAAAGGATATCATTGGAATGATGATAAAGGATGAGTGTGAGAGTAGTGGACCTGATGAAAAATTCAAATTGGTTTCTTATGAGATTTCCAAAAAGGTATTGTATAGGTTGATAAAGTGATAGATGCACATAGAAATGTTTTAATTTTGCTCTCGGGTGTTAGGGTTTATCTGTTAAACCCTAAGGATACTTACAATCATGGCATTTAGAATAGATTTCTATTTTTATGTTGACCTATTATTAGTGGTTGTCAGCTGCATTAGTTGCAACTTATTTCTTTACAGTTGTGAGGGTGACTAACTCCTCTAATTAGTGCTTAAAGGTTATTCATCCCCTTCAAATCATGGTGACACTGCATGGTCGGTGAGAGAGTGGAGAAGTCTCTTTGATGGGTTGATGATCATTTGATTAGCGAGACACTAGTGTATTAGTAAGAGTTTGGGAGATGTCTCCTTGATGAGCAATAAGGTGTATGGAAGTGTTATCAGTGAGACTATATGGCATTGGTGAGACCTTTGTCAATGTCTCTCTAACTTGGCAATGAGAAGGTAGCACTCCAAGTGGGACCCTGTCATGATGATGTGGATGATAATGATTATGAAGATGACATGAGGCATGATAGGATTGAGTGAATGGTAATCCACATCCTTGTTGTGGGTTATAATTTAGTGACATGGTGATAAGGTGGAAAGGTTATGTCATCAATGGCCTTCATCGACATGATTGATGGTTGTTGGCAAGAGTTTTTTGGATCTCTCTTCGATATTTTGATATGTGCTTAACTGGAGAGAGAGATGCAGATCAGAGGGAGTTTCATTATTGTCTTTTTGACATTCCAATAGACTGAGGGCTTAGTTGATCAATGCATTGAGGTGACCTAATGGGTTCAGAAGGAAATGAGCTGGGATCTTGGCAACATTCCAATGGCAGAAGATCTACAATGATGATCAATGTGGGTTGATCTAACGATGCCTACATGCCTCACTGAAATGTTGTTGGGGTATTTTCAAACTAACGAGATTAGCCAGAATGGTGGAAAGCTTCCATGTCAATTGGCATATGGTAGTGGGACCCAATTATGGTAGTAATGAAAGTGAGCTAAGGTTCATTGGTGAGACAAAATGATGTCAACAGGACATTGAAGGATGTCTCCTCGACAACCTGACGACCGTTCCATTGGTGAGACATTGATAGTTCAATGGGACTATGAAGAATGTCTATTCAGTATATCAATAAGGAGGAACATTCACTCATCGAAGTGACATGATGGTTTCTGTGGGAGTTATTCAAATGTCTCTTCAACATAGTGATAGGGAGAGAAGCTAGTGGGACCTAATTGTGACCAAGACTGACAAGTGGCAAAGAGTGATTTCTTAGTGAACTAATTCACATCATTGTTGTGAATTAGGTGGCAATGACATGGAGAATAGATGTCATGTGGTCCCATGTACTTGAAAGCATTTCTTATCAAAGAGAATGATGAACGTTGGTAGGACTATAGTATGTGTCTCTCCAATAGAGCAATATGATGAATCAACATAGGAGATCTGAACAACCACTTATCAAATGGTCATGACTTAAAATTACAACACTGAATGGAAAGCGCAAGATTAGGGCACAAAAGGAGAAGATTGTTGGCTAGAATTCAAATGCAAAGATTTGAAACAGCTATGTCAAGTGTGAACAAGGGTTTAGAATGCAAATAACATAGGAGAAATAACTAATTTGTCTAACTACCTTAGTGACAAGGAAAATGAAGATTTGATCTTGAAGGCGGTAGTTCATATGATTGCAGAGACAAGAATCAAGATCAAATTGAATGAACAGAAAGATGCATTGAATGCATAATCAAATTTTTAGGTTTGATAGAGAGAATGAAGAAAATTATCTGTATCAAAAATAAATGTTTTGTGGCTCAATGCAGAGGTAGCTTGCTGGTGAGGTTTGCAAGTGAAGGAAACCCTAACAGGATGTTAGGGCTGATCTGGACGACATAGCGAGTCACAAGATTTTTGGTTGGTAAAGAAGGAAGACAATCAGGTAATTTTAGGGTGTTGAGTTTGCAACAAAGTGGTTTAAATATTTCTAGTGCATAGAGTGTTGAATAGAGAGATGTGCAACTGAGAATATGGTAGAGAAGAAAGTACAGAGTAGAGGAGAGTGTAGAAAAAAAGCATGTGTTGTTGAGAGTGTAGTTACAATAGAGTGTCAAGTACAATAAGTCCAACTTTTCATTACATGTATTGATGCATCTTAGGTTTATGTAGAACCACTTATATTCACATTTGAACTTGTAATTATGTAAGAGGTAGTATCCTCCATTTTCACTGAGTTGTATCTTGGATTAGGGTATTGTAGCATCCTTGAATTTTTTTCTTCCAAAATAGGGAGTTGAAGCTTCCTTGGGGTTGTATCCCTCAAAACTTGTAACTAAACTTTCATGCTTGTGAGGTTGGATTAGGATAGTAGATCCTAGCAACATTTCCCACCATTGTTTTTCTTGTCTTGTATTTTCCACGTATATTTGGTGTTATGTGTTGATCTCTCTTTTTCTCGTGGTTACTATATTCGTTCATTTTTCATTCTGCACATCTGAGTTTATGGTTAAAACTACATTTTTTTTAAGAACCAATTTTTTTAATATCATTGTTTTTCTTGTCTTGTATTTTCCACGTATATTTGGTGTTATGTGTTGATCTCTCTTTTTCTCGTGGTTACTATATTCGTTCATTTTTCATTCTGCACATCTGAGTTTATGGTTAAAACTACATTTTTTTTAAGAACCAATTTTTTTAATATCTACTGATACAACCCCCTCTTAGTATTTTATTGTGTTCTAACATACATATGGGTTTATGATTCTGCATTTTACACTCTTATAGTTGGATTGTACAATTCAATGATCAATATAAAATCATATTGATCTTGGAAATATGGAATTTGTGTTGAACTATTCAATCATATTGGCATTGGTCTATATATTTACTTTGGTATCATTAAGTACATGTTTTATTAAAACATCACAAGGAATTATGGTACTTGATTTAGTGGACCAACATACATTGTTACACATCATGATGTTTATTATTGGCATGCAAATAAAGGTAAACATTGACACAATAATGTTTTTTGATTTGAAAGGTAAAAGGTTTCAATGAAAGGCCGACATAATGATTCTTTTTGCAAGTTATAAAGTGATAAAAGTCTTGAGATTGGGATTGTGGATATCAACATCATGATTTCCCTAAAAGTTGTCATTTTACAAACAACAAAGCATTGTTAACACAGCTGACTTAGGGCTCGATGAAACTTGGAAAGGAGGTGGTATGGTGGCTAGTATTGGTAGAAAATGGTTTCAAGTCTTCATGGAAGCCATCTTCAAAGCATTCAAAGTGGGTTGATTTCATCACAATGATTTTTAAGTAGTAATATCATTATGTTAAAACCATAAGTCTAATACTCATGCCAATGGTGTTTTTATTTCTATTTTATGGTTGCATGCCATGTCGACTTGGTCTTTCCTTATCCATTGTGGTGTTTCATAGTTACTTTTCTATCTGTGGGTTCATTTTTTTGTGTCTTCAAACCCTATAACTAGGGCATGCTATGGATATTTTAGGGGTTGTTTGGAGTTGTCTTGAGAAAGGTTTTCACCATGGTTTCTTTGTTGTTTACATTCAAACGTTGGTCCATAAGGGTTTATCCTAGCATACACACTTGGGTTTGTTGTTTTGGTCAAAGTGCTACCCTTTACTATGGCATGGGATCTTATGTCATATGGTAGTTTCTAAAACCTTGTGTAAAGGTCATGTATTGCATTGTTGTGTTGACTTGGGGGCATGGGTTTTATGTCACATTTATGTGTTTTTTGAATAGTGTATACATGTTACTTGCATGCTTTATCAACCATGTATTAAGGGAATTTTTTATTTGTTGAAGATAAAGTCACTACAATGACTTAGAAGGCACAATTATGGAATCAGTTTCGAATAGGTTTGAAAGGTTACATTTGATAGTTGTAATAAGTGATAGATGATGACATTATGTGTACTATTGAAAGTTTATATAAATAGTGATTTATCCTGATTCACTATTATTGGTTGGGTGTTTTACAAAGACATATATTTTTGAGGTTGTAAATCAAAATTCTGAAATGAATATGTTGTAAATTGTATGGAAAATAGTGGGTTATTATCTGACATGTTTTATATGTTAAAGATTCTAGTTCGTATGAATCTTTAGGATATGAAATGTGTTAGTATTAAGGAGATAAATGTTATGTAGAGAAATAGAGTGATCATCTTTAGTTGATTTCTTTATTATTCAAAAATGTGTAATGAAGTTGTAAATGATCATGTCAGTGAGACAATATGATCATTTCCAGTGAGGCATCTTGTAACAAGTGAGGTTTTGTAGCCAGTGAGGCTTTACCAGTGAGGTATTCTATAGCTAGTGAGGCTTTTCCAATATGACATTCTATAGCCAGTGAGGCTTTTCTAGTGAGGCATTTTATAGCCAATGAGGCTCTACTAGTGAGGCATTTTATTAAGCCAGTGAAGAAATTTTATTTAAAGGTTTTTCATCCCTATGAGGGTTTTCCACTCATGAAAATCACTATGTTATGGTTCTTTTGTGGATGCATTTATGATCTTGTTGTTTCCTTAATTTTCATTATAGCATTTGAATTTATATGTTATTAGAGAATATTCATATCAATTATTCATTTGATTATACTCTTGAAACATAACATATAGTGTTTTCAAAGAGATTAAATGGATTTGAAATATTAGCAAATTGAAATTGATTATTAAGACACTAATTCACCCCCCCCCTCTTAGTGCCTTTTGTACTCCAACAAGTGGTATCAGAGACAAACCTTGTTATAATTCTAGCCAACTTAGGGGTTCTTGGTAGTGGAGTACTTGTTATGGAAAAGATTAAAAGAAACAAAGAAAAAACAAATGCCCAATAGAATGTTGAACAACAAACACCTCTTAAACCTAGTACAAAAGATGATTTTATAGTAAAGAGTGTACATAAAGAAGGAGATCACTTCATGAGTGATTTTGAAAAATATTTTGATGAAAATGAATTTGAAATTTATTTTGAAGGTGAACTTATTTATCTCCTTAATGAGATTGAGAAACACAGAAAGGAAAATCTAGGTCTAAAGTTGCAACTAGACAAGTCTAGAAAAATTGAAGAAACAACTAGCATAAACTTGCAAACCAAAATGGAAGATTGTAAAAAGTTAGAGAATGATATTGTATCATTGAAAAGGACTACAGAGGAAAATTCTCTCTTAAAGGAACACACTATAAAATATGAGTTGATTGCCAATCTAAAATTAGGGATTGAAGAAAAAAAGAGGATAGTAGATATGAAAAGGTCTGATTTGGAAGGAGAAATAGTCTCTCTAAGAAAAGATCTTGAGATGTTAAGAAAGAAGAAACATCACAAGGATGTTACTGGTGTAGGATTTGTAGAAGGACAGTGTTCTAAAGTAAGAAATGCACCCAGAAAGAAGATAGATTTTGGTCATCATGCTCCTTCTCCTAAAGATCAAAAAGAAGATAAATGTGTTGATGATGGTAGAAGGACAAGTAGATCCTCAAGATCTTCACCTACAAGGTCAAAGAAAACAATAAGGTACAATTACTCGCAGTTCCATGGTTATTCTTTTTCATGACTTATTTTTCGTCATAGAGCTAGAGATTGTAGAGCTCATGCTAGAAGTTGTTGTGAATGGAACAAAAATTCTTGTAGACTGTCAAAAAAAAGTTACAATATTATATATTACATCTATAAAAAAATTGGTCACATAGAGAAATATTTTAGAGAACTTGAAATATATAATTATATAATGTACAATAACAAAAGTCCTTATTGATTTCCAAGGAAAAGCTATAATTATTTTGCTCTAGGCCACAATGTTATATGTTTTAAATGAAATAATCTTGGTCATTTTGCAAAGCATTGTAGTACCAAGTTTGTGCAACAAGACAATAGAAATAATTCCTCTCCTAAGAAGAGTATAAGGTTATTAGCTCTTGGAGACAAGGAAAAATAAGCGAGGAAACAACCTATGAAAATTTGGAGGAGAAAATATGTGCAAGAGAAATGCAAAATCAAAGCTTGTGCATACTACACAAGAAACTTCCATAATAGCTTAAAGGACAACATCAGGTAAGGGGGAGTAGATTATTTTTTTATCTTTTAACACCTTTGACAAGTCTAGATGAATGTGTCAGTAGGAGAAGGTTTTAAGAATCAAAATTTTGTTTTCATTTCAATGCTTTCTATTTCAAGATCATTATGTCTAGAGATCATTAAGAGAACATTGGAAGGAATTTTACTAGAATGATGATGTAGTGGTGGTTGTTATTAGATGAGACAGTCCATTGATCATGAGATATATCTTTTCTTTCAAAAGAAGTGTTGTTATGTGTGACTCTCATCAAGACCATCTTTGTTAAACACATATTTTTCATGTTTCTAAGATAGGTAACGAGAATAGTTTGGTTGATCAATAAAATCAAGAGAGTTCAATTGTTTTGTCATGATCATATAGTTCCTAATTAGCAAATAGTTTTTCTCAGTATATAGTTTCATAAGATGATATGATATCATATATAGAAGAGGTTTCACAAAATAGAAAATATGTATATCTTATGTCAATGATGAATACAATGCAGTGAAGTACAGTTGCAAGACTATGATTTTGTTGAAATAGTAAAAGTGAGTTTTGATAATTGTTGAAGTTATAGGCTTTGAGTTGATGAATATTGCAAGCTTTAACAAAAAAGAGACAAATGATGGTTGCTTCTGATAGTGAATTGTATTACAGACTTGGTTGGTTGTTTATGCTTTGTTCATACTTTGAAAGTGGTTTTGTTCATGTTGAAAATAAAATTTCCCATGCATGCCTCTGGCATATATTTTTTCTCATACCTCTTGACTATATTCTCTACAAGGTTCATGCTATGATTTGATAGGTTGTCATGATAGGCTAATGACACTCAAAAGCCAAACCAAAAGGCACAAAAATAGTGATTGGAAAGTGTTATTCTTAGGGTAAAACTGATCTTTTTGAGTGCATGTTTTTAGGTAGATTTTTCTAGTGTAAGATTTTTTAGTTGTTGGCAGTTTGGTTTAGTTTTTGTACTCTCATGGTTTTTTGTGTCTATGTGCAAGAAGATCGGTGTTGTTAGGTAGGTACTTGGTGGTATTTTGATGCTTACCCACCCATTTGACCTTTGGAATTGTTTTCAAAAGGGGAAGAAAAGTTGAGATATAGAGATACAGGTTCAAATTTTCATTTCATTATAGTGGTACAGGTTCATATTTTCATTTCATTATAGTGGTACAAGTTCAGATTTACATTGCAAATTAGCTTTTACTCCACATCGTATATTGGTTTATTACTAAGTTCATTTGGTAATCATATGATGATGACATAAAAGTGCATTGGTGATCATACAAGTTGCATACTGTGGCAGGTTTGATATCAATGCCAAAAGGGGAGTTTTTGATCACTTTGACAGTGATTTTGGCATTGATGTCAAGGGTTATTTGTGGCATTTACAATATTGGCATGTACTTAGGTATTTTGCATATGTAAGACATGCTTAATTTGGTTTGGCACTTATTCAGGTGATACTCACATTCAGGTGATTTTTTTGGCATGCATTTATGGTATATATTGGAGGTTTGGTGATATTTATTTAATCATAGAGGTATTGGTACTTGGAATACATATGGGTTTATGATTTTGCATTTTACACTCTTACAGTTGGATTATACAATTCAATGATCAACATAAAATTAGATACTTTATATTGATCTTTGCAATATGGTATTTGTGTTGATCTATTAAAGAATATTTTCATTAGTCTATATATTTACTTTGGTATCATTAAGCACATGTTTTATTGAAACATCACAAGGTATTATGGTGCTTGATTTAGTGGACCAACATACATTGTGGCACATCATGAGGTTTATTATTAGAATGAAAATAAAGTTAAACACTGACACATTAATGTGTTTTGACTTGAAAGGTAAAAGGTTATAATGAAAGGAGGACATAATGATTCTTTTTGCACATTACAAAGTGATAAAAGTCATGAGATTGAGATTGTGGATATTGACATCATGATTTCCCTAAAAGTTGTCATTTTACAAACAACAAAACATTGTTAACATAATTGACTTAGGGCTCGATGAAACTTGGAGAAGGATGTGGTATGGCAGCTCGTAGTGGGACCTGATGGTGGTGGTAACAAAAGTGAGCTAAGGTTCATTGGTGAGATAGAATGATGTTGGCAAGACATTAAAGGATGTCTCCTCAATAACCCGATGATCATTCCATCGATGAGACATTGATAGTTTGGTAGGACTTTGAAGCATGTCTCTTCGACACAGGCTGACAGGTGGTGAATATCGATTGCTTGGTGAGCTAATTCACATCATTGTTGCAAATTAGGTGGAAATTACATGGAAGATAGATGGCATGTGTTCCCATGCACTCGAAGGTTGTTCTTATCAAAGAGAATGATGAAGATCAGAAGGACTATAGTATGTGCCTCTCTAATAGAGCGATATGATAAATCAATGGAGGATATTTGAATGACCTCTTATCAAAAGGTCACAAACCAAATTTGTGATAGTGAATGGAAAGCGCAGGATTAGGGCACGGAAGGAGAAGATCAATGGTTAGAATTCAAATGCAGAGATCTGAAATGACTATAACAAGTGTGAACAAGGATATGGACTACAAACTGACACATGAGAAAGAATTAATTTGTCTAACTACCTCAATGACCAAGAAAATGAAGATTTGATCTTGAAGGAAATGGTTTGGATGATTGTAGAGATAAGAATCAAGATAAGATTGAATGAATAGAAGGATGCGTTGAATGAATAATCAGATTTTTAGGTTTAATAGAGAGAATGAGGAAAATTACTTGTATCAAAAATAAATATTGTGTGGCTCGATGTAGAGGTAGCTTGCTAGTGAGGTTTGCAAGTGAAGGAAACCCTAACAGGATGCCAGGGCTGATCTGGATGATGTAGTAGGTATCGAAGTATTGATTTTTGTTTGGTAAACAAGGAAGAGAATTATGTAATTTTAGGGTGTTGAGTCTGCAATAGAGTGGTGTAAAGATTGCTAGTGCACAAAGTGTTGAATAGAGAGATGTACAACTAAGAATATGGTAAAGAAGAAAGTGCAGAGGAGAGGAGATAGTAGAATAGAAGCATGTGTTGTTGAGAGTGTATTTATAGCAACATAGTGTAAGTTGCAATAAGTGCAACATTGGATTGCATGTATTGATCCATCTCAGGTTTATGTAGAGCCACTTATATGCACATTTAAACTTGTAATTATGTAAGAGGTTGTAGCCTCCATTTGCACAGCATTGTAGCTCATATCAGGTTGTTGTATCATCCTTGAAGTTTTTTCTTCTAAAATAGGGAGTTGAAGCTTCCTTGGGGTTGCAGCCCTTAAAACTTGTAACTAAACTTTGATGCTTGTGTGGCTGGATTAGGACAATAGATCCTAGCAATATTTCTCATGTGGTTTTTCCCATCTTGTGTTTTCCATGTATATCTAGTGTTATGTGTTGATCTATCTTGTGCTTGTGGTTATTATATTTATTCATGTTTCAATCTACACATCATATTTTAAGGTTGAATTTGCAAAATCTTTTGAAAACCAAAATTTTTAATATCTATTGATTCACCCCCTCTTAGTAGATCATTGTGTTCTAACAATTGGTATCAGAGCCATAGATTCCCTAGGAGAAGCTTAACTAGCTCAGGTATATCTTGGATAGGTGAACATAATGGCATTTCAAGAAGGTTCAAACAAGCCACCTAGGTTTGATGGAATAGACTATGCTAACTGGAGCTCATTAATGGAAGGATACTTAGTTTCTCTTGGAACTAAAGTTTGGGCATCTTTTGAGACCCAATATACCTTTCCTACTACTATTCCTACTAATCCTATAGGGAAAAAGATTCATGAGGACAATAAGAAAGCTTGGTTTATCATTATGAACAATTTTTTTGATTATGTGCATAGCAAAGCTATGCATTGTAAAACTACCTATGATGTCTAGGAAAAATTGAAGAAGATCTATGAAGGTGACGCCAAAGTGAAGTTGGAAAAGTTACAAGTGTTGAGATAAAAATTTGAAGGCTTGAAGATGACTAAAGAAGAGAAGATTGTAGACTATCTTCAGAGAGTTGATGATGTAGTGAATGTGATTAAAGGATATGGCATAAACTTGAAAGAAGAAGATGTGTTGAAAGTTCTCAGGTCTATGACAAATAAATATGATTCCAATATTTTTGCTATCGAAGAAGGAAGATAAATTGATAAACTTACTCTTGATGAAGTGCATGGCATAATTATTGCATATGAAATGAGAATACCAGGTACTGAGTCATCTAGGAGAGAAGTTGCATTTAAGGTTGTCAAGAAAGAAAAAGATCAAGCTGATAAGAATGAAAAAGTTGTTGTTACTGGATCTAATCATGAAGAAACTGATGAGGAAGAAGCAAACTTCATAATAAGGCTAAGGAGAGGATCCAAAAAGTATAAAGGTAAGCTCCCCTTAAGGTGTTTTAATTGTGGAAGAATAGGTCATTTTCTTCAAAGTGTCCATATGATAAAGAGGATAGTTTCAAGGAAGAAGAAGATAACAAAAAGAAGAAAATGGTTTATCCAAAAAGGAAGAATTTTGGAAAGAAGAAGAGTCTATACATCAATGAAGAAAGTGAAGTGTTTGACTCTAGTGATTGTTAAGAAGAGGATCAAGGTCATGCCCTTGTAATGAGAGAAGATAGAAGATAATTATGTTCATGGCTAAATAAAGTAAGGATCGAGAAGATGTGCAAATTGACTCATATGAAGGAGACGAGGAGACAATTTTTTATATTGAAAGAGAATTAATCAATTCTCTTGAATTTCTTGATGAACTAAGAGATAAATTTGGTGATATTAAGAGAGAAAACAAGAAACTAAAAAAGAATGTTGTAAAGGAGAATGGTAAGCTAACTCAAGAACTTGAGGAATCAAATAATTTGGTGGTTAATTTGAAACTATAGGTAGAAGAGGTCAAAATATTTGAAGATGTTATGATGTCTAAACTACAATATAATGTGGATAGGTGCACAAAGCTTGAGGTAGAAATAGTTTCCTTAAGACAATAATTGGAGAAGGCCAATGAGCAGATCAGAAATGGACTAAAGTTGAAAGGAGGCATAGATATTCTAAATGAATTGATAAGTACACAAAAGCCTACAAATAAAGAAAAATTTGGTTTAGGTTTGGAAAAAGGAAAGAATTCATTTTTTGATGCCTCTACAAAAATTTATGAAAGATTTAGAGTAGGAGAAAAATCAGCCCCAAGTGATGAAAAATATAACAAAGAGAAAGCCCCTAAAGATGAATAGAAATCTAATAAAGAAAAGAAATCAGTTGAAGTCAAGGAGGACAACTAGACAATTCCTAATCAACAAAAGAGGATGAAAAACAAAAAAATGGTAGAAAATGATGGATTCACAAGAGTACACTATCCAAGGAGAGCTAGATAAAGAAGATTTTCCCATTCAGCTAAAGGAAACTCCATGACCAAGTACTCATCATATTTCAATGGGTATTGCTATACTTGTAACAATTTTGGTCATAGGGCTAGAGAATGTAGAGTCATTCCAAGGAAGAATACAAATTTTGTAAGCAAGAATCCATTTGTTCCCTTGGTTGATATGAATATAGTTTGTTATAATTGCAACAACTCTAGCTCTATAGCTAGAAACTGTAGAGAATTATTTATAGGACCAATTGTAAAATTTGAGAAAAAGAAATCTTCACTTGCTAAAGAAAAAAGAAATAAGACTTCTGAGACAGAAGAAAAGAAAATTAAGAAGCCTAAGAAGGTATGGAAGGAGAAAGAGAAAAATTATTGTGTCACTCAATCTATGATTTCCCAAACTACATTACATGTAAAGGACAAATATAAGTGGGTCATTGATAGTGGTTTCTCCATACATGTGATTGGCGATAAAAGAGAATTCATTGAACTTGAAGTGAGAAAAGGGGGATTGATAAGCTTAGGTGATAATATTGCTATTAAGATTTGTGGTAAAGGAATTTTGAGCATAGATGGGAAGAACACAACTAAAGATGTGCTCTATGTGGAAGGTCTAAAACATAATCTCCTTAGTTTCAGCTAGATGTGTGATAATTTATATAAATTTGCATTTGATTTTGATGGTTGCAAGATAAGAATGAAGGTGTGCAAATTAGAGGAAGTCTTGCAAAGAACAAGGAACAAGTGAAATTTTCCCTCTTATCATAAATTGAACCAAAAAGCTTTGATGAATCCAATAAAGATGAAAGTTGGATAAAAGCAATGGAAGAGGAACTCAATTAGATTGAAAAGAACGAAACATTGGAATTCATTCCTAGACCGTCAAGCAAGAATGTAATTGGCACTAAATGGGTGTTTAGAAATAAGCTAAATTAAGATGGAGTTGTGGTTAGAAACAAAGCAAGATTAATGTGTAAAGGATATGCACAAGTAGAATGGATTGATTTTGAAGAAACATTTGCTCCAGTTGCATGATTAGAAGCTATTAGGTTGTTTCTTGCATTTTCTATGTATAAAGGTTTTAAAGTATATCAAATGGATGTAAAATCTACATTTCTAAATGGAAACATTGAAGAGGAAGTATATATTGAGCAACTAGAAGGTTTCCAGCTATTAGACAATGGTGATTATGTCTGTAAATTGAGAAAAGAATTGTATGGTTTGAAGCAAGTACCAAGGGCTTGGCATTCAAGACTGGATCCATATGTACAACAATAAGGATTCAAGAAAGGTTGTGTTGATAGCAATTTGTATCTCAAATTTGAAGGTAAGAAAATGATCATTGTTGTAGTATATGATATTATATTTGGTGGTAGTAGTGATGTCATGTGCAAAATATTTGCTACAAACATGCAAGATGAGTTTGAAATTTCCATGCTAGGAGAACATTTTTTTTTCTTGGTTTGTAAATAACACAAACTAATAAAGGCATATTTATATCACAAACCAAGTATGTAAAAGAAATGCTTAAAGAGTTTGGCATGGAGGATAGTAGGCCAATTAGTATGCCCATGATCACAGGTTGCAAATTGAGCAAATATGATGAGTCACCTGATGCAAATCATACTACATATAGATCTATGATTGGAAGTCTACTATATGTAACTACAACTAGGCTTGATATAATGCAAGAAATTTGTATGGTAGCAATATTTTAGGTAGCACCAAAATAATTGCATGTCAATGCAGTGAAAAAATTATTTAGATATGTCAAAATCACTATTGAATTGGATTTATGGTATCCCAAAAGAAAATATTTCACTTTAATAGCATACACAAATGTTGATTGGGTAGGAAGTGTGGATGGCATAAAGAGTACTAGTGGAGGAGCCTTCTTTTTGGGAAATAGAATAGTTTCTTGGATGAGTAAAAGAAAGAGTATGTCACCATTTCTATAGCATAAGTAGAATATGTTGCAGTACATATGTGCTGCACTCAATTCCTATGGATGAAGCAGAAATTTAAGGACATCAAGTTAGAGTACAAAGAGCCTATCTCGATTCTTTGTGAAAAATAAAGTGCCATTAATATCTCAAAGAATTCAGTGATGCACTCCAGAACCAAGCATATATCAAATCAAGTATCACTTCATTAGAGAAAAGGTTTTAGATAAGGAATTCAACATTGATTATGTTCCAACAAAGGAACAAGTGGCTAACATATTTACAAAGCCTCTTCCTACAAAGCATTTTGAATACCTAAGGCAAAAGCTGGGAGTAGTTTCTCTCACCTCATATCACTAAACGTTAGTGATGGGGCATATATCTAGGGGGAGCTTCATTGATCATTTATTTAACCCTGGCTAAGAATAGTGTGATCAAGTCATGTAGAATATTGTTTTATAATTTCTAACGACTTGTTGGTTGTAGGGTTTGTCAAAATTGGAGCATTTCCTCTAGGGGAGTGTACCCTTTTCCATTTATGTCAAAGGCAGAGAAAGTGATGAAAAATAGAAGCTTATTGAGAAGAGAAGTGATGTATGACATAGGGGGAGTTGTTGTGTTATAGTGTGAATGATCAAATTGGTGCAAAGGTTCAGTGGTACCTAGTTGAGCAATTAGAGTTTTTCGATCATTTCCAAATGGGAAGATTATTGGCATATAGTTTTCATTGATGCTAAAAGGGAAAATATGGTAAAGGAGATCATTGGCATGATGGCAAGGGATGAGTGTCAAAGTAGTGAATCCAATGGCATATTAAAATTGGGTTTCTTGAGAGCTTTCCATAAAGGTATTGTGTAGGTAAAGAAAGTGATGGATGCACCCAAAAAAAAATTTATTTCTACTATGGGGTGTTAGGGTTTATTAGTTAAATGCTAAGGATACTTGCAGTCATGGCGTTCAGAATAGATTTCTACTTTTATGTTGACCTGGTATCGATGGTTTTTGGTTGCATTAGTTGCAACTTATGTCTTTACAGTCATGAGGGTGACTAGCCCCTCCACCTACTACTTTAAGGTTATACATCCCCTTTAGATCGGCATGACAGTGCATGGTTAGTGAGAAAATTGGAGATGTCTCTTCGACAGGCCTATAATCATTTCATCGGCCAAACACCAATGTATTGTTAGGAGTTTAGGAGAGGCCTCCTTGATGAAGTGATAAGGTGTATGGAAGCAGTATCAGTGAGACTATATGGCATTGGTGAGATCTTTTATCAATGTCTCTCTGACTTGGTGATGAGAAGGTAGCACTCCAAGTGGGACCTAGTCATGATGACATGGGTGATAGTGGTGATGAAGATGATATGAGGCATGACAAGATTGAGTGAATGATAATCCACATACTTATTGTGGATTATGATGTAGTGACATGGTGATAAGGTAGATAGGTGATGTCATCAATGGACTTCATCAGCATGACTGATGCTCATCGGCAAGACCTATTTAGATGTCTCTTCAATATTTTGATATGTACTTGATTGGAGAGAGATGTAGATTAGAGGGATTTTCATGATTGTCACTTTGACATTCCAATGGACTGAGGGCTTACTCGATCAATGTATTGAGGTGACCTAATGGGTTACGTGGGAGATGAGCTAGGATCTTGCTGACATTTTGATGGAAAAAGATCTATGGTGGGTGGATCTAACAGTGCTTGCATGCCTCACTGAAATTTTAGTGGGGCCCATTCAAACCCACCGAGTTAGCAAGATTTTTGGAAAGCTTCCACGTCGATCAACATATGGTAGTGGGACCCAATGGTAGAAATAATGAAAGTGAGCTAAGGTTCATTGGTGAGACATAATGATGTTGACAGGACATTGAAAGATATCTCCTTGACAACCTAATGACCATTCCATTGGTGAGACATCGATACTTTGAAAGGACTATGAAGCATGTATCTTCATCATAGCAATAATAACGAGCATTCACTCATTGGAGTGACATGATGGTTTCAGTGGGAGTTATTCAAATGTCTCTTTGACAAAGTGATAGGGTGAGAAGCTAGTGGGACCCGATTGTGATGAAGGCTGACAGGTGCCAAAGAGAAATTTCTTGGTGAGCTAATTCACATCATTTTTTTGAATTAGATGGAAATGAAATGGATTACAGATGGAATGTGGGCCCATGCACTTGAACGAAAATCTTATTAGAGAGAACAATGAACATCGGTAGGACTATAGTATGTCTCTCTGATAGAGTGATATGATAAATCAACAAAGGAGATCTGAACAACTGCTTATCAAATGGTCATGACTTAAAATTGTGACATTGAATGGAAAGCACAAGATTAGGGCACAAAAGTAGAAGATTGACAACTAGAATTCAAATACAGAGATCTGAAATGGCTATGTCAAGTGTGAACAAGGGTTTGGGCTGCAAATCGAAACAAGAGAAAGAATTAATTTTTCTAACTATGTTAGTGACCAAGAAAATGAAGATTTGATCTTGAAGGCAATAGTTCAAATGATTGTAGAGACAAGAATCAATATTAGATTGAATGAACAAAAGGATGCATTGAATACATAATCATATTTTTAGGTTCAATAGAGAGAATGATGAAAATTCGTTGTATCAAAAATAAATGTTGTGTGGCTCGATGCAGAGGTAGCTTGCTGGTGAGGTTTGCAAGTGAAGGAAAAGCTAATAGGAAGTCAGGGTTGATCTAGATGATGTAGTGGGTCTCGAGGTAATTATTACTAGTTGGTAAAGAAGGAAGACAATTAGGTAATTTTAGGGTGTTGAGTTTGTAATAGAGTGGTGTAAATATTGCTAGTGCACAAAGTATTGAATAGAGAGATGTACAACTGAGAATATGGTATAGAAGAAAGTGCAGAGTAGAGGAGAGTGTAGAACAAAAGTATGTGTTGTTGAGAGTGCAATTACTATAATAGAGTGTAAGCTATAATAAGTGCAACATTGCATTGTATGTATTGATGCATCTTAGGTTTATGTAGAACCCTTACATCCACATTTGAACTTGTAATTTTGTAAGCCTCCATTTTCATTGAGTTGTAGCTCAGATCAAGGTGTTGTAGCATCCGTGAAGTCATTGCTTCTAAAACAGGGAGTTGAAGCTTCCTTGGGGTTGTATCCCTTAAAAATTGTAACTGAACTTTGATGCTTGTGAGGTTGGATAAGGATAGTAGATCCTAGTAGCATTTCTCAGTGTGGTTTTTCTTGTCTTGTGTTTTCCACGTATATCTAGTGTTATTTTTTTATCTATCTTTTGCTAGTGGTTATTATTTTTGTTCATGTTTCAATATGTACATATGAGTTTATAGTTAAGTCTGCAAAAAATTTTAAGAACCAAAAGTTTTAATATCTACTGATTCACCCCCATCTTAGTAGATCTTTTTGTTATAACATACATATGGGTTTATGATTTTTCATTTTACACTCTTACAGTTGGATTATACAATTAAATGATCAATATAAAATCAAATATTTTATATTGATCTTGGCAATATGGCATTTGTGTTGAAATATTCAAGCATATTGGCATTGGTCTGTATATTTACTTTAGTATCATTAAGCTCATGTTTTATTTAAACATCACAAGGCATTATGGTACTTGATTTAGTGGACCAACATACAATGTTGCACATCATGATGTTTATTATTGGCATGCAAATAATGTTAAACACCAACACAATAATTTGTTTTGATCTAAAAGGTAAAAGGTTATAATAAAAGGCCAACATAATAATTATTTTTGGAAGTTACAAAGTGATAAAATTCATGGCATTGAGATTGTGGATATCGACATCATAATTTCCCTAAAGTTTGTCATTTTACAAACAACAAAGCATTGTTAACACAACTGACTTAGGGTTTGATGACACTTGTAGAAGGAGGTAGTATGGTGGTTGGTCTTGGTAGAAAATGGTTTTAGGTCTTCATGGAAGCCTTCTTCAAAGCTTTTAAAGTGGGTCGACATCATAGCAATGATTTTTAAGTGGTAATATCATTCTGGTAAAACCCTAAGTCTAAAACTCATGTCGATGGAATTTTTATTTCTGTTTTATGGTTACATGCCATGTTGACTTGGTCTTGCCTTATCAATTGTGGTGTTTCATAGTTACTTCTCTATCTGTGGGTTCATTTTTTTGTGTCTTCGAACCCTATAACTAGGGCATGCTATGGATATTTTGGGGGTTGTTTGGAGCTATCTTGAGAAAAGTTTTCACCATGGTTTCTTTGTTGTTTACATTCAAAGGTTTCTCCATAAGGGTTTATCCTAGCATCCACACTTGGGTTTGTTGTTTTGGTCAAAGTGTTACCCTTTACTAGGGTATGGGATCTTATGCAAAATGAAATATTCTAAAAGCCTATGTAAAGTCTATTTATTGCATTTTTTTGTTGACTTCATGGAATGGGTTTTATGTAACATTTATATGTGTTTTTTGAATAGTGTATA
>VDFB02252616.1:223200999-223234068 GCA_007258455.2 Sequoia sempervirens | reverse complement strand
GCTAGCACGTTCCCCATGCCCCCTAGAGAGGATGAGGTTGATATCCCTTAGTTGACTAGAGACATAGGTGATGATATTTTATTTTACGCATGTACTTTAGTATTTTATGGTTTGTATATATATATCATGATGATGTGTATTGATTGTGTACCATTTTTATCTTGTAGGAGCAATGAGAGACTGGCAGGAGTTCTATCATTAGGCTTCCACAAAGATAGTGCCTATATCCATTGATGAGGAGGAGATGGACCCTAATTATGTTCCCTCGCCAATCATGGAGGAGCCAAAGTTGCTTAGACCTTTCGTGAGGCTATGGGTAGCATAAAAGAGGGTGAGGAGATGACTCTGTCAAGTAGAGAGCATAGGATAGTCATCCTAGACTCCAACAAAGGTGGAGAGACTACATGCAGGGATAGCATAGCTACAAGAAGAGAGAGATCAGATGGTAGAGGAGTGTCTTGTGGATCTTGGGAAAGTACACGGTATGGAGTATGCACTCAGAGTTGGTGGGTCATGATCATGATCACATACAACCATCCCATAATGTCCAGGGACCAGATCATGGGCACTAGAACCCAAGGGGTCTAGTTTTCACAAACCTTGGTGATTTTGTATATGATATTGAGATGTACATAAAACTTGTGACATATATATATACATGCACATTTGATGTTATAATTTTTCTTAATGTTTTTGAATGTTAAATGATAATGTGATTAATTGAATAACTTATGGGAAAATTATTTAATTAATGTCTACATGATTTAACATGATTGATGTGCTCTAATGTAAAACATATTTCAGTTTCACTTTAGATACAACATTGTTAGATGAAGAAGAATATGTTAAATTAGATACACCTATAACTCATATAACAATTGAATTTAACATAACATGAGGGTGAATAGTATGAAGCCTAAAGTAATTATAAAATTAACTTAAATAATTACCTTAGTGTTCAAGAAAAACACAAGATCAATTGTTAAGAACGAAGCCATGTGAAAGTTATTTATAATGTAACCAAATAACTTAGGAAACATTGCTTTATTAATCATACTATTTAAAAATATTAGAGGTAATACAGATGCAAATGTGCGACATTAATAGGTTCTTTAAGGGGTGTTCCATCAAGCTTGGTTAAGACATACGTACTAGACCCATAATTGGTATCAAATATGTAAGGTCCTAACCAATTAGGGCTGAATTTATCTTTGTCTTCATGGTCAGCATTAGTATTACGTTGATTTTCATAAAGAACAAAATCACCCTTATGAAATGTATGAGGAATGACATGAGAATTTTGTTTTCATTGTAATTATTTAATGTAAGCCTAGAGATGCTCAAGAGTGTTAATGTGATTTTCATCAAGCATTTCAAGCTGGTGCAATTGTTGATCTTTATAAGTGGCATCATCAATAAGGTCTTGAAGAGAAATTCATAGTGTAGGAATTTCTAACTCCAAGGGCATGATTGCATCAGTACCATAAACAAGGTTATAGGGTGTAGTTCCCATGGATAATCTAACACTCATTCAATAAGCCCAAAGCACATAATTTAATTGTGTATGCCAATCTTTATGATGTTTGTTAATAGATTTCTTGAGGATTTTTTCAAGGATCTTATTAGTGCTTTCAGCTTGTCCATTGGACTGTGGATAGTACAGTGTGGAAAATCGATGTTGGATGCTGAACGTTTCAAGAAATTTCTTTACCTCATTATTATTGAATGGGGTTCCATTGTTCAAAATGATTGCGGAAGGAAGTCCAAAGTGAGAAATTAGTGTTCTCATATGAAATGAAAAATTACTTCAACATTTTTAGACCGAAGAGGAATAACTTCCACCCATTTTGTGAAATAATCTATTGTGGTTATGATAAATGTATGCCTAGTGGAAGAGGGTGGTGAATTTTTTCCAATAAGATCCAATCGCCACACTAAAAACAACCAAATGGAAATTTGGGCGCAGAGCTCAGAAACAGGAGCATGAATCAAATTGCTATGTTCTTGACATTTGTGACATGATTTAATGTAAGAAAAGTAGTCTTTCTCCATATGTCTCCAATAATATCCTCTACAGATGAGTTTTTGAACCAACGACTATAATCCAAAATGACCTCCATATGCACTAGCATGAGCCTGTTCAAGGGCTATAGGAATTTTAGAATATTTAAGACACCTTAGTAAGAGACCATTGAAGGATCTCCTATCACATCTGCGAGGATTACATATTTGGCTGTAAGTTTGTGTAGACAATTTCGAGTGTTTTTTGTGGTGGGCTTGAGAATGGTACCATGTTTTAAATAATTATATATTGTATCATACTATTCTCACAAGTCATCTTGAGTTGTAGTTAAAATTTCTTTGAAGCGAGTATCAATTGAAGGTTTCATGATGGGATGAATAACAAAGGTAAATTCTGTTGAAGGATTATGTGGGGATATAAGAGAGGATGCACTTGCCATTGCATCCACATGTCAATTTTCCTTTCATGGGATGCTATCAATGGTGAATGATTCAAACTTCTTTAATAGTTTCATTTTAAGATCCTTGTATTTTGATAATTTTTCATGTTTAGTTTGATATGTCCCAATGATTTGGTTGATTACTGATTGTGAATCCCCAAAGATCTTGATATCTTTGGCACCCATGGTTAAAGCATCTCACAATCCTACAATTAATGCCTCATACTCAGTTGTGTTATTTGTACATAGGAAATTTAATCGATATGACAAGGAAATAGGATTTTTGTTGGGTAGAATTAATACCACTCTAGTAATGGAACCTGTTCTAAACTTAGATCCATAAAAATACAATTCCCATGTTTTAACATTTGCAGTCAACACACTATAATTAGGAAAGGATTCATGATTAGGTAAAGTGAGAGGAGAGGGAGCATCAACTAAGTGATCAGTTAATGCTTGTACTTTGATTGCTTTTTGTGAAATAAACTTAAGATCAAACTTAGTTAATAACATCACCCACTTAGCTAAGTGTTCAGAAAGGTTTGTTTTTTTGAAAAGATGCTTGAGAGGGTCAAATTTTGTGGTGACTTTTATTTCAACATTTAGTAAATAATGTCACAACTTACTAGTAGTGAATCCAAGAGCTAAACATTGTTTTTCAATTGGTGAGTATCGAGTTTCATAATCAATTAAGGTTTGGCTAATGTAATAAATAGGATATTCTTTTCCATGATCATCTTGTTGATCCAACAATGCTGCAAGAGCATGGGTTGATGTAGCTATGTACAGGATAAATGGTTTGTTTGGCATGGCGGGTTGTAAAATAGGTGGAGTTGCAAGGTATTCCTTTAAACTTTCAAAAGCGTGTTTACAATCCTCAATCCAATCAAAGGGTACATCCTTTTTGAGAAGATGCATGAAGGGTAACATGTGATTGGCTAAAGATGCAATGAAATGATAGATAGCTTGAATACGGCCTTGTAATGTGTGTAATTGAAAAATGTTCTTAAGAGGTGGCATGTTAATAATGACATCAATTTTATTTGTGTCCACCTCAATTCCTCTAGGAGTTATGAAAAACCCCAAAAGTTTACCACTATCTACACCAAAGACACACTTTTTTGGATTTAATCGCATGTTATATTTACGTATTTGTTCAAAAAAAATTTGAAGAACATTCACATTATCTTGTCTTGTTAAAGATTTAGCAAGGATATCATCAACATAATCTTCCAAAATTTTATATATGTAATCGTCAAAGATCAACGTCGTTACTCGTTGATAAGTTGTGCTGACATTCTTTAAACCGAAGGGCGTCACGACCCAACAAAACATTCCCCAAATAGTTGTAAATATAGTTTTGTATTGATCATGAAGGATTTGATTATAGCCATAAAATATTTCCATGAATGACAACAAAGCATGTCCAACAGTTGAATCCATGATCATGTCAATATTAGGAAGCATAACGTCATCTTTTAAAGAAGTTTTATTCAAGTCACAAAAGTCCATACATATCCTAATATGATTATTGAGTTTAGCAACTGTGACAATATTTGAGAACCAAGGAGAATAATCAATAGGGTGAATGAAGCCTACATCAAGGAGTTTTTCAAGCTATTCTTTAACATGCAAGGCCACATTAGGGTGCATTTTTGTATCTTTTGGCAAACAGATTTAGCATTTTCAGCAAGAACAATGTTGTGTGTCACAATTTTTTGGGTCAATTCTTGGCACATCAAAATATTTCCAAGCAATTTTTTTAGGAAAATCATGAAGTAAAGTTGTAATGTCTTCTTGTTCTTCATCGTCAAGGCACTTTCCAATCTTAATAAATTTTTCTTTATCATCTATTTCCATTGGCACATCAATTGTACCTCCTAAGGGGAGTGCATTAGATTTAGGAACTTTAGAATCATATAGTTATTTAGGGATATCACTATATTTTTGCTTGGTGATTATCACAACACAAATAACCCATTTCATGGGAGTAGTAGAGGATGTGTTATCATAAACTCCTAACATTTGTTTTAGAGTTTCATCACTATCAACATACTGCCATGATGGTGATGAGTTCATATCACACACTTCTAGATGTTTGAGTGTGAGTTTGTGTTTTGGTTGACATGTAATAGTGTTGACGTTCAAATATGGTCATTGAGTAGCTTTTTTTGTCTTAGAAAAAGAATATCCCAATCCAATTTTTATCTCTTGTGCATTAGGTTCTATAGGAACACAAATACCTTGTTCATGATTTCCACACCCTTTCCACTATATCCTATTTTTTTCACAAGTTCATAGCCTTTTCCATAAATTCTTTCCATTTCTTTCGGATTAGGCAGAGGTTGATAATCTATCTCATCAAAATTTGTTGTGTACATTGTAGTTTCTTCCAAAGTAAAGGAGATAGATATTTGAGGAGATTTTTCTGAATTCTGAGTTGACATGATGGTTGGTTGTTCTAGTTTCTCATCTTTCTATTGTGTGATTATGTATTTCGCCCTTAAATGAGGGTGTGAATTATAAGGATCCCTAATCATCACCAAATAATTTAGACAATGATTCCTCATATTTTTTTTTGTTTCAAGAGGGTCTATATTGGATGTTGGAATTAATTTTTTCAGAGGACTTGTGGCTCCTTTTTCAAGGTGCAAGCAACTTTCAAGCTTGTGGTCTATTTCAACTTGATAAATTTTGTTGTTATAGACATATTTCACTATATGATGAAGGGTTGAAGGAACTACATTCATCTCATGAATCCATGGTCTTCCTAAAAGAAGATTATACTAAATATCATAAGGCATGACATGAATAGGAGTTTGCATTGTACCCACCCCAATTGTAATAGGAAAAGTGATTACACCGAGCGGTTGCTTTGTTGTATTAACAAATCCTTGAATGGATAAGGAATCAGGTTTTATTTGTGACTTACCAACACGTAATTTATCAAGGAGATTCAAACTATAGACATTAAGGGTAGAACCATTATCAATGAGGGTTCTTTTGATACCTATTTGATTGAATTGAGCAATGTCTAGATTAACTTTATGCATTCCATGTATTAAAGTTACCACATAATTTGGAGTTGTACCAAGAGGAACCACAATTTGTTGAAATGTTGTTTGAAGAACAGTGTGGTAATTTGGTGAATTTTGAAGTAAATCCCAAAGGGAAATCTTGGCAAGAGTATTCTTTAGTTGTTCAACAAGATCATACTCCTTTGTGTGTGAGGGAAAGCAAGGAGCACTAGGTGGATTAGGTAAAGCTAAAGAGGGTGGGGTTGGTTGTAGTGGTTGTGGATTGGTTTAGGTATTTTATGTATGAGCGATAATAATATTACTAGATTGTTGCAACACATTAGGTTTAGGTGGGAAAAGAGTGAACTCGGGTTCATTGGAAGGATGAAGTTTATGTGAGGGTGGGTAAAGAATGAGTTGAGGTTGAATCACATTAATGTCCTTAGTTTTAGATTGTTTGCAATAAACCTTAATGGATGAATTAAGTGAGATGAAGTCCTGGAGGGACTCATCTATCAGTGTTAATGATCATTTTTGTAGGTTGGTTACAACAAACCTTAGTGGATGACTTAGGCAAGATGAAGTCCTAAAGGGCTTCATCTAACAAGTCAAAGTCATCACAACCGAAAGGTTTGAGAGATAAGTTATCATTAACTGGTTTAGGTTTCCCATTGCAAGCTTTAGAGGATGAAGTGAGTGAGAGGACGTCTTGAAGGACTTCATCTAACTTGTCTACATCATCACTACTAAGAAGCTTCAATGAGAGGGTGTTTCTAAATTGAATCATTTATTTGAAAGGTTGGTTTTATGTTTATGTTTTTGTGTTTTTATGTTTTGATGAATCTGATTTAAAAGAACTAGGAACTAACGTTGAAAAGGAAACTTTCAAAAATATAATACTATCCATAAATTCCATGAAATAAAAGGATTCTTATACAAATGATTTAGATATAACAAAAATTAACTAAACTAAAATAGAAAAGGAACTGCAGGAAACAAAAATGTGCAAATAAGGAAACTGAATGTTGAAAATGTTGATTCAAAAATTACAGTGGGACTAATTCTCCCAAGGTGGCGAATGAGTCCCAAGAGAGGTATTTTAAAGTTTTTTTTCTGATTTTTTTGACTTTTCTAGACGTGTTCAAGTCTGTACAGTGCAAATAAAGACTGGAAATGCAAAATTTTGGAATGATGTAATGAAATAAAAGGAAATAATGAACTCTAAATGATACTTTCACTAATGCAATTTTAAGAAGCCCTAGGATGCAAAAGCAATTTAAAAGACAATGGCATTGAGTCCTAGGATGTAAATGCAAATGCAAATCAGAAGGGTATAATTTTTGATATGCAGGTTCACCAAAATGAACCAACAATTTTGTTGTTCTATGTGCTTCTCTTACACTCTTAGGATCTTCCACCTAAAAGGAGAGAGATGGAACACTAAAGTGGTACACTCAAATAGATGAATGTATGATGTGATTATGACTAAATGAAATAATACAAATGCAACTAACTAATGAAATTGAATGATTAAGAATGTAAAACTAATGAAATATGCAATGTTTGAAAACATATTGAGGTATGCAAGAGACTTAAAAAGATGAACAAAAATGCAAATGAAACTGAATAGAAAGTTGTATTTCAGAATTTGTGCACCTGTAAATTTGAAGATGACTAGAAAACTCTCTAGAAATCTAAAACAGTTGACTTTTGAGCTGACTAGGACTCATTCGCCACCCTAGGCGAATCAATCCCAGGTCAAGGTTTTTTTCCCAGAAACTAGTTTTTGCACATTGGGTACTGGAATCTTCATTTTACTCTATCAACCACATCATGAGGGACTCATTCGCCATCCATGGTGAATCAGTCCACTTTCAATTTTCTACAAATTCATATCTCAATTTTGCACCTTGTCACCTGCACAACACTTTCTGATGGAAACCCGAATTAGGATCTCAGAAAATCCCTACAAAATAGCTTAAAACTTGTTGTCTAATGGGGGGATTTCCTTGTTCAAACCCCTAGTTGGTTAATCAAACCTTGAATGGACAAAAATCTACATAAACCCTAGCCTTAATGTGTTAAAGACTAGGAAAATATGAAGTATGATAAAACCCTATTCTATTGTGTTAGAATAAGATGTGCAAACATGTTTTGAATGATCCAAAACTTCAACCCTATAAATACTACAACATATCAAAAATGGAGATAAAAGACATGCAAATGAAATACAAACCTTAATTTGAAGATAAAGAGAAAATGGAAGATGGAATCACTTTGAAAACAAGTCTTTAGGTGTGATTTTATGGCTAGTTGTATCTCCTCAACCTAGATTCCTCCATGATTCACCATAGGCATCCATTACAGTCTCTTTGCAATGTTGAATCTTGAATGAAGAGTGAGCTTCAAGACCTACAAAAACCCTAGTTTGTTGCCCTAAAACTTCAAATTTTTCTAATGAAACTTATTGTGGAAGACTTGACTTTAGGATTTGCTTTATAAAAATGACTAAGAGATGTGAAAAATGACCTAAAATGATTATTTATAAGCATCAACACCTACTTTTCCTGTTATTTAGACCTCAGAGGCCAACATCCACTAAAAATTTAAGTTGAATTGATTAAATCCCCACTCAAAATTGAAATTTCCCTCAAAAGGGACTCATTTGCCACCCTTGGCGAATGGGTCCCACTAGTGGTTTTTGAAGGTGGGTTTTCAAGATATGAATGAATTAAGTGTTGTTTTTCGGGTTTTAGATGATTTCTCAAGTGAAACAGGCCTCTATATAAAAAATAATGGGTCTTAGGGGCCTATAAATGTTGTTTTCAAGGATGAATAATGAAGGGGTACTTAAAGTAGGTTCAAATTAAGCATGAATTTGTCTCTTTTCTCAAGAGTTTCCAATTTTCTATGCCACACAACCATGTATTAAGGACAACTTTTATTTGTTGAAGATAAATTCATTACAATGACTCGACAGAGGCAATTATGGAAATAGTTTCGAACATGTTTTAGAGATTACATTTGATAGTTCTAATAAGTGACAGATGGCAGCATTATGTGTACTATTGAAAGTTTATATAAACAATGATTTATCACTGCTATTGGTTGGGTGTTTTATAGAGACATATCTTTTGAGGCTATAAATCAAAATTATAAAATGAATATCTTTTAAACTATATGCAAAATAGTCCAGGGTTATTATTTGACATGTTTTATATGTTAAAGATTCCAATTCTTATGAATCTTTAGCATATGAAATGTGTTATTATTAAGGAGATAAATGTTATGTAGAGAAACAAAGTGATCCTTTGAAGTTGATTTCTTTATTCTTTATAAATGTGTAATGAATTTTTAAATGGTCATGTCAATGAGACAATATGATCATTGCTAGTGAGGCATCTTGTAACTAGTGAGGTTCTACAGGTAGTGAGGCTTTGCAAGTGAGGCATTATGTAGCTAGTGAGGCATTTTATAGCCAGTGAGTCTTTTCCAGTGAGGCATTCTATAGCTAGTGAGGCTCTACTAGTGAAGCATTTTATTAAGCCATTGATGCATTTTTACAATTGGTTTTTCATCCCTATGAGGGTTTTTCACTCATGAAAATTACTATGTTATGGTTCTTCTGTGGATGCATTTATGATCTTTTTGTTTCCTTAATTTACATCACAACATTTGAATTTATATGTTATTAGAGAATTTTCATATCAATTATTGCATTTGATTATACTCTTGAAATAGAACATATATTATTTTCAAAGAGATTAAATGGTTGTTATGTATCAAAAAATTGAAATTGATTGTTAAGACACTAATTCATCCCCCTCTCAATGTCTTTCATACTCCAACACCTTGGTTTTTCATTAGCGATACACCCTATTGTTGGGATGAGTTATACTAAAGGTTTCATTGATGGTGTGTAGACATGTTACCTTTTTGATGGGATGAATTGGGAAGGTGCCCTATGGCACACCTTGTTGTTGCCCGAAAAACTATATTGAAGGTTTCCTTGATGATGTGTTGGTAGGTTACCTTGTTGATGGGATGAATTGGGAAGGGTACCATGTGGCACACCTTGTTGTTTTTGATGTTCTTTCAACCCCGTAAAGTAAGGTCCTAGAAATGTGTGCTAGGACTTATTCAAATTTAGTGGTGAATGGGTCCTCCTTACATAGGACACCCATTTTTTCATTTAATTTTGGTGAGATCATTATGATTTTTAATTCTAGATTTGGTGTTGGCTTGAATTATTTGAATTTTGGGGTTAATTCTTAGATTTGGTATAAATATGGGGTTAATTCACATAGTTTCATCCTAAGCAAGCTAACAACTTTGAGAGAGCATCCTAATACTTTACAAGATCATTATAGAGAACTTCAAGAGAATTTTCAAAGGCATTCAAATACAAATTAGTGAAGTTTATTGCTGCAATTCAAGGCCATTTCATCATATGTCAAAGGCATAGTTGGTGCAGGAGCACCTACACCTTATCCTCTATTTTTGATCATTTGAAGGTGAATAGGTGGTTAGTAGTTTAAGTTTTTTGTATTTTGAGTCTTTTTGTCTTGAATAAGGTCCATCAAGACCATTAGTCATGAATTAGGGTGAGTCTTTAAGATTAGGATTCAAAAATGTTGTTTTGTAGCCTTGAGAAGGAAAAATATTAAATTTGTATATCCATATGCAAGGTTGGAGTTTCAATGTTGTAATAAGGCTATTTTTTTATCCATTCTAATGGTTTTTAGGGTCTTAGGTCTTTAGGAGTAAAATATTCTTCAAATGCAAAATTTTCATGTTGTAATTGATGTAAACCCAACATTAAGAGTGTAATTACCTTAACCAACGGTTCCCTCCTTCAAAAATTAGTTGAAGTCCATTTGGAAAGGTGGATTCATGTTTATAAGGCCTCCATTTGGTTGATGCAAGTTGTTGTTGGAGTTGGGGAGCATTAAATACAAAATGAACTCTGTTTTCACTATTTTTATAGCGTTTTTGATTGTTCCCATGCTTGGTACGGCCTAGCATTTCACTGTATGTCCTCCTAATGCATATGATTTGAAAGAGGGAAAATTATACTTCATTTTTGTGGTGGTTTGACTTGTTTTCATTGATTATCAATAAATTTACATCAATTTTTTTGAGAAAGGGTATAAAACCTTGCCCAACAATGGTTTGGACACAAAAATGTTCATAATTCACCATTCCACCATGGAAAAATTCTAATTTTTGGTGGAATGGTGGGTTTAGGGGTCCTCTTTATGATGCATTTGGTTTCAAGAGGAAACATGGAGTTGTGTAAAAGATAACTGATGCCTTAGGTCAGTTTTTCCCTTGTAAATGTATGAAAATGGTCTTTTGAATGCACTTTCATAGTTTTTTGAGTATTTGTCCAATACTAATGGATGAAATATGTGGAAAGGGTCTTGGGGAGCTCTATGGAACCTGTTGAATGCTTGAGAGGTGTTGGGGTGTTCCTTGACAAGTCAATTCCTTCCTTACATAGGCCTAATGAAGTTTTTGGTGGCTTAAAACTTTGTCTTTTGATACTTTTTCTTGTAGTGTTTGACCTTGAGAATTTGGGAACTTGTTGGGGTCCTTATTAGGTGTTTGAAACCAGGTTTCTTTCGCTAGTTCTTTCCTTTAACAATTTTTTATTTTGATTGTCCTAATTGGGAAGTGCTACAAGAATGCCTAGGCTTGTGTGGAAGTGATGGAAAGATGAAAGATTCTAGGTGCAAAGTCAGTTTGTCTAATCATGTTGTGTCATGTGAAGGGTATTTACATCATCCACAAGTCCTGTTGAGATGTCTAAATGTGAGAGTCAAGTTGGGTGCATAGGTTACCTTTGTTGAAAGGAATAGTGGATTTGTTGTGTCCACATAAATTATTGAGAGAAGCTATTAATAATAAGTGTGCTTCCCCTACCACTCTACATCAAAGTGGTATTAGAGCAGGGAGTAGATTTTGTTTGCATTTTGTAGGTTGAAGAAGAAGTGAAGAATTTTCAAAGATGCCTCCAAAGAAGAACGATATGGCTAAAGAGATGAAGGAGATGAAATATATGCATTCTAAGGAACTCAAAGAGTTGGAAGAGAGAATCATAGCCTTGGAGAAAAAAAAAGGGATGCTGAAGAGAGTAGTGAGATAGATGAAGAGGAAGATGATGATTTTGAAGATGTGGAAGAAGAGCTTACTCCAGAGGATCAAATAATTGCAAATTTGTTGAAGGTAGTGAAGAGTGACAAGCCTAAGGTAAAAATTTATGTTCCCAAATATGGTGGTAGTTTAAATGATGAAGAGTTACTTGAATGGATTGCTGCATTAGATAACCATTTTGAATGTGATGAGGTTCCTGAGGAACAAAGAGTAACGATTGCAAAGACTAAGTTGCAAGGCCATGCTTTGGTATGGTGGGATTACTTTCAGTCTAAGAGAAGAAAGAAAGGAAAATCTAAGATCACATCATGGGACAAGATGGTATCAAAACTCAAAGGTAAATTCTTACCCAAGGATCATCAGGTTCAAATGTTTAAGAAATTGCAAAGTTTAAGGCAAAAGGAAATGGACATTAATTCTTATACTAAGGAGTTCTATAAGTTAAGTTTGAGGTCTAGTCATCATGAGAATGAAGATGAAAAAGTTGCTAGATATATTGCTGGTTTGAGGCTTAATATACAGGATGAATTGGTTTTGGCTAACCCTAGGAGTGTAGAGGATTGTTATCAAATGGAAATCAGGGTGGAGGAGAAGCTTAAGAGGAGACAAGAGAAATTAGTGAGAGGAAGAGGCGGTCCTAGTGCAAGAGGAAGAGGAATTATTTCTACACCAAGGCATCCAAATGAAGATCAAGAAGGGTCAAACAAAGGTAAAGAGAAAATTTTTGATTCTAGAGGTGGTTTTGGTTTTAGAGGTAGAGGAAGATTTGGTATTGGTAGAGGTACTAATGATTTTGTAGGAAGGTGCTACACATGCAATGAGTTTGTCCATCCTTCATGGAAATGTATTGAGAGGGTTGGTAGTTCATCCAGTGGAGATAAGAAGATTGATAGGAGAGCACAATTGGTTCAAGAGGAGGAGTGTGAAAGTCATTGTTCTACAATGGGGAAGGAAAATCCTAAAGTAGGGGAAATGTTGATGGTGAGAAAAAAAATCTTGAAGGCAGCAAAAGAGGAAGCAACTTTGTAAAGGAAAAATATCTTCAAGAAAAATTGTAAGTGAAAGTACAAGGTATGTAGAGTGGTCATTGATTCTGGCTCAACTGAAAATATGGTGTCATGTGAAATGGTCAACAAGTTAGGATTGAAAACTATTCCTCATGAATGTCCCTATAAAATATCATGGTTGAATGATGACCAGTCTTTATTGGTAAATGAAAAAGTTGTGGTAGACTTTCAAATGGACTGTTGTCATTTTCTATTAGGCATACCTTGGCAATATGACAAAAGGGCATTGTATGATGGTAGGGAGAATACCTACACCATAGTTAAAGATGATCATTATTTTGTGTTAACTCCTCTTATAGAAGATACCAAAGGTAAAGCTAAGGTCATTATGTGTGGCAAGAAGGTACCTATAAATGTGATAAAGGAGAAAAAATATTTTGATCATGTAATCAGTTCAAGGACTGAAAATGCAGGGATAACAAATGTAAAGGTGAGCACAAGGGTAAAGAATGCAATGACAGTGAGTGTGCATGATAGTTTGTTAGTAAGGACCATTGAGTGTCCTGTAGCTATGAATGAAGTTGGGAACCAAGTGAAATTTGCAGGTATAGAAGTGTATAACACTGTTATGACAGGGATCAAACAAGTTAATGGAGCAGTAACTAAAAGACTAGAAGTACATGGTAGTAAAGATAGTAGCAAGCATAAAGGTGACAAAGAAAGGAAGCTAAATCACAAAGTTACTAATCCTTGTTTGTATTTAGGTGCAAAACATAGTAAACACTTCAATCTTGGTCAAAGAAAATATGAAAGACTATTTGTAGGTTTGAGGACAGAGGCAAAGGTAAATGCTTGTGTAAATACATTCCAAAGTGATAGAAGTACAAGGCAGTTTGAAATTCCAGTTTACATGAACCAGTGGTATGGATTCATAGACCAATGGAGCATGTGTGAAGCTTGGAGATAGTGGAATCAACAACTCATGAGGCATGAGTATTTTCTAGGGGGGGTGTATGGTGTAGGACCACCTACACCTCATCCTCTATTTTTGATCATTTAAAGGTGACTAGGTGGTTAGTAGTTTAAGTGTTGGTATTTTGAGTATTTTTTTCTTGAATAAGGTCCATCAAGACCATTAGTCATGAATTAGGGTGAGTCTTTAAGATTAGGAGTCAAAAATGTGGAAAATTGCAATCTTGCAACAATGTCATTTTGTAGCCTTGAGAAGATAAAATCTTAAATTTTTATATCCATATGCAAGGTTAGAGTTTCAATATTGTAATAAGGCTATTTTTGAGCCATTTGAATGGTTTTTAAGGTCTTAGGTCTTTAGGAGTAAAAGTTGCTTGAAATGCAAAATTGTCATGTTGTAATTGATGTAAACCCAGCATTAAGAGTGTAATTACCTTAACCAACGGTTCCCTCCTTCAAAAATTAGCTGAATTCCATTGGGAAAGGTGGATTCATGTTTATAAGGCCTCCATTTGGTTGACACAAGTTGTTGTTGGAGTTGGGGAGCATTAAATACAAAATAAACTCTATTTTCACTATTTTTACAACATTTTTTACTATTCTCGTGCTTGGTACGACCTGGAATTTCACTATACAGCCTCCTAATGCATATGATTTGAAATAGGGAAGATTCTAATTCATTTTGGTGGTTTTTTTACTTTTTTTCATTGAGCATCAAGAAAGTTACATCAATGTTTTTGAGAAAGGGTCTGAAACCTTGCCAAACAAGGGTTTGGACACAAAAATGTTCATAATTCACCATTCCACTGTGGAAAAATTCTAATTTTTGGTGGAATGGTGGGTTTAGGGGTCCTATTTATGATGAATTTGGTTTCAGGAGGAAACATGGAGTTCTGGAAAAGATAACTGATGCCCTAGGTCAGTTTTTCCCTTGTAAATGTATGAAAATGGTCTTTTGAATGCACTTTCATAGTTTTCTGAGTATTTGTACAATATTGATGGATGAAATATGTGGAAAGGGTCTTGGGGAGATTTTTGGAACCTATTGAAGGCTTGAGGGGTGTTGGGGTGTTTCTTGACAAGTCAATTCCTTCCTTACATAGGCCTAATGAAGTTTGTTGGTGGCTTGAAACTCTATCTTTTGATACTTCTGCTTGTAGTGTTTGACCTTGAGAATTTGGGAACCTATTGGGGTCCTTATTAGGTGTCTAAAACTAGGTTTATGTCCCTAGGTATTTCCTTTAACAAGTTTTTATTTTGACTGTCCTCATTGGGTAGTGCTACAAGAATTCCTAGGCTTGTGTGGAAGCGATGGAAAGATGAAAGATTCTAGGTGCAAAGTTAGTTTGTCTGATCATTTTGTGTCATGTGAAGGGAGTTTAAATCATCCCCAAGTCTTGTTGAGATTTCTAAATGTGAGATTCAAGTTGGGTGCATAGGTTGCCTTTGTTGAAAGGAATAGTGGAGTTGTTGTGTCCACATAGAGTATTGAGAGAAGCTATTGATAGGAAGTTTTCTTCCCCTACCACTTTGCATCAATAGTGCATCAAGCATGTCATTAAGAAAATATTTTTGATGTAGCATTGAGGATCTATTGGCAAGAATTGTTTCACATCCTATTTGAGATCAAGATCTACATTCTTTAGGGCCACTTCATGTTAGTTTGTAGATTTATTTTCTAAGACATCTTCCAAGGTATCAACATTGTTGGCAAAGCAAGGATAGACAACTAAGAGGGGGGGTGAATCAATTGTCTCATAATATTAAACTTTTCAATCTTTACTCAACTTTAATATTAGATTTTATAAATGAATAGTAAACCATAAGCAATCAACACATCAAAAACATAGAGAACACCAATTTTTTTACATGGAAACCCTATTAGGGGGAAAACCATGGTGGATGTTAGTCCACAATATTATACCTTATTAAAAGTATAATGAAAATAGTAGGGGGAATGCACATGCATTCAGGCACACTGCCTAGAGCTCACTGCTCAAATACAATAGGGCTCACTACCCAACAATACAAAATAGGATTAAATTCGGAGGGTATGAATTGAGAAAATAGCTTCTACACAAGACTAATTATAGTTTCAATTAAGCATAGAAAACCTTCTTCACACTTTGCTCAAACTTCTTCTCACTCTGCTCTACAATCGAATGATTAGAACACTATTCACACATCTATACTTTCTCTAGCATACATTCACTCTCTTATGCACACTAACTTCACTAAAACAATCGCTCTTATACCACAACATGGAATTACATTAATAACCTTGTTTGCCAAAAAGTAAAACATATTTGCAATGTCGACCCAAATTAAAAATTAAATTTTCAATGTGGATCAAACATCGTCGGCCAATATAATGATGTGACCCAAAATAATATCCACAAGTGCACCAAACATTCAAATTTTAATCTCCAAGGATTCACAATATGTTACCATCATCATGTCGGTGAAGAACATGAAAACCTGAACAAACACAAGAAAAATCTTTGACCATGAGCACATCGATCAACACGAACGTACAAGAATGATGGAGAATGATCTAGAAACATCCATAAACAACAAGAACTAATAGATAAATATCCACAACAACAGAAATTATCAGAATCACATAAACTTCAATCAGGGACACTGATAGAGACCACATAAATACTGGTAGAACACAACACAATCAATTCTTCACGTAAACCTCTAAAACTTTTGGTAGATGAACTAGATACTCTCAATAATAAACCCTTTAGTCGACAATAGTTAATCTTCAACGTATGGAAAAAAATACCTTCATGAACTTCACTGTTCCACTAGCAACCTACAACTCTTCCTTTAACAATTTACTTAATATCCTCGACATATACAACCTTCAATAAAATAATGCTAATAGTGTAGACATCAATGACAATCGCATATCAACAACACAATCACAACATCTGACAAAATTCCAACAATCTCCCCCTTTGGAATTGATGGAAACACATGATGTGGAAAACACCATCAACACAACTCTCAATCAACACTTATTCCCCCTTAGATTCTTACTCTTCATCAATTTCTAAATGATCTTCTCCCCACAAGAATATTCTCCATAGATAATTAATAGTTTTTCACATGACTCTTCCCCCCCTTTGACATCAATGGAAAAGATAAACATTATCTTCCCACATACAAGCTTTGAACCACATATCTGCACATCTGACTACTCCCCCTAAGTAGCATCCACAAAAACATCAATCTGGATCAGAATAGAGCTTTGAAGTAGACAAATTGATGAAAGTAAATGCATCTCTTAGTTCTTATTAGGAGGGGTAATCACCCCTAGCATTTCTCTGAGATACTCAAATGTATCCTTCGGCAATGGCTTCATGAAGATGTCTAAAACCTATTCTTTGGTAGATGCATACTCTAGTCTAACTTCTTTTTCATTCACTTTCTCCCTCAAGAAGTGAAAATTGATGGATATATGATTAGTATTAGAGTGTAGTACTAGATTCTTCAAAATATTTATTGCACTTGAATTGTCACAGTATATAGCAATAGGCTCTTCATATACCACTCTGATATCTTTCAGCTTCTGTTTCATCCACATCACTTGAGTACAGTTGTTTGTAGCAACAATATACTCTGCTTTAACAGTAGATAAAGAAATGAAAATTTTCTTTTTGCTCAACCAAGACACCAACTTCTTCCCTAGGAAGAAAGCACCACCACTAGTACTCTTCATGTCATCTACATCTCCTGCCCAATCCGCATCAGTATATGCACTCAAGGTAAGATCATCATCCTTTGGATACTAAAGCCCAAAATCAATCATTCCTTTCAGATATCTGAATATTCTCGTAACAGTCACATGTGATTCTTTTGGATTAACCTAAAATCTAGAAACCATACACACAACATTCATTATGTTTGGTCTAGTCTGAGTTAAATACAAAAAATTTCCAATCATTTACCTGTATCTTGTTTTATTTTCCTTAGGAGAATCATCATTTTGTGTTAACTTGCAACTGGTTACCATGGGAGTACCAAAAGGCTTTGATTCTTCCATGAAAAACTTCTTCAACATCTCTCTCACATATTTGGACTGAAGATCCCCTTATCTAACTAAGTAACTTGCAATCTTAGAAAGAACTTCATCTCTCCAATCATACTCATCTCAAATTCATTCTTCATTTCATCAACAAACTTCCTACATAGATTATCATCTCCTCCAAAAATAATGTCATCAACAAAGACCTCAATAATAAACTCTTTGTCATGATCCAACTTGAAATATAAGTTGCTATCAGCAATACCTTTATTGAATCCAAGCTTCAGTAAGTATTTTCCTAGTTTAGTGTACCAGGCTCTAGGGACTTGCTTAAGTCCATATAGAGCTTTCTTCAACTGACAAACCATGTCGTCCTTATCAGTTAGTTGAAATCCATCCAACTGTTCAATATAAACTTCTTCTTCTAGTTCTCCATTTAGAAAGGCTGACTTCACATCCATTTGATAGACTTTATAGTTCTTATATGCACCATAAGCAAGAAATAATCTAACAACTTCAATTCTGGCAATAGGGGAAAAGGTTTCTTCAAAATAAATACCTTCCCTTTGTGAATACCCTTTGCATACCAGTCTTGCTTTATTCAAGTTCATTCAACTTATTCTAAAAGACCCATTTAGTACCAATCACATTTTTATCTTTAGGTCTAGGAACAAGTGTCCATGTATCATTCTTTTCTATCTGCATTAGTTATTCCTTCATAGCTTACATCCAGTGTTTGTCTTTGCAAGCTTCATTTACATCTTTAGGCTCAATCTTGGAAATTAGGCAATAATCTTCTGCTATCTTCTAGTTTACACACCTTTACTCTTATCTCCTATGATTTTATTTTCAAAATGGTTTAGCTTTACATACCTTGGAACTTTAGGACTCTCTCGAGCTTCTAGTTCTTCTATTCTCTCTTCTGAACTTGTACTTGTCTCTACTTGCTGACTTACTTGATTTACTAGAACAAATTGAAGTTGTTTTATCAGAAATATGGCACAATCTGAAGTTGATTTTGTGTCTAAGCATTCTTCCCTTGATTTGTATTGTCTTCAACTGAATCATATCCATAATATCTGGATGATCTAGTAGAGTCCTCATCAACTCTGGCATTTGCACTCTTAACCATCTTTCTCGGTCTTTTTTTATAGCATCGGTAGGCCTTTCTTTTGGTAGAGTAACCTAGAAAGATTCCTTCATCGCTTCTTGCATCAAACTTGCCTATATCCTCATCTCTCTTATTGTAGCATTTACTTCCAAATATCTTGAAATACGTAACAATAGGCTTAAAACCAAACCATAGCTCAAAAGGAGTCTTACCAAAATTACCATTGACATTTACCCAATTCAAAGTGTACACAATAGTACTTATAGCTTCACTCCAATAAATGTGAGGCACATTTCCTTCTATCATCATTGTTCTAACAACATCTAGAATTGTTTTGTTCTTCCTTTCTGCAACTCCATTCTGTTGAGGGGTTCGGGGAGTAGATAACTGTCTTTTGATTCCATGCTCTTCACAAAAGGAAATAAACTCCCTGGAGGTGAATTCACCACCTCTTTATGGCCTTAAGCATTTTATTTTTGGACCTTTCTCATTTTCTACCATAGCTTTGAAACTTTTGAACTTCTCTAATGCTTCACATTTCTGTTTTAAGAAAGCAACCCATATCATCCTAGAATAATCATCAATAAGCAGCATAAAGTACCTTTCACCATGAAAACTTCTGACTTTGGAGGGACCACAGAGATCAATATGCACCAGCTCTAGCAAACCATTTGCATGATGTTGTTTGCTTAGAAAAGAAACTCTAGTCTGTTTTCCCATCTAACATTCCTTGCAAATTTTGTTAGCAGGCTTCACTAGCTTAGGTAGATCTCTTACTACTCAAGTGGAACTTACTTTGACAATGTTATCAAAATTCACATGACACAGCCTCCTATTGCATAACCAGCTTTCATCTACTTGAGCAATTAAACAACTTTCACTAGAAGTATTTAGGTGAAAAATATTACTTTATGTCTTTTTACCTGAAGCAATTACCTTTCCAGAGCTTCCAATTATCTTGCATCTTCTATCTTTGAATTGGAGCTCATAACCCTTGTCCACCATCTATCCAACACTTAAAAATTTGTACTTCAAGCCTTCAACATAAAGAACATCATCAATGTTATGCTTACCACCAAGACAAATAGATCCTCTCCCATGAATCACACCAACATTGTTATCTCCAAATCTTACAACCCCACCATCATACTTCTCAAGACTTACAAATTTGCTTTTGTCACTAGTCATATGATGTGAGAATCCACTATTAATAACCCACTCATCCTTATCTTCAATTCGGGTTGCAAGAGCTTTCTCAACTTTAGCAGATTCAATAGCCACAAGACTATTTTCAATGGTAGCAATGAAAACCCATTCATCTTCATTTCCATTGTCTTTATCAAAGTCATCATCAGCCACTCCTTTATCATAGTAACATTTATTTTGGAATCTAGATTTGTAAGGCTTAGATCTAGGAACTCTTTCAGGACATCTTGATGCAAAATGACCTATTTTACTACAAGAAGAACATTTAATAGGAAACACTCCTTTATACTTACCTTGTCCTCTGCCTTGTTTCTTCACAATCAATGCTTCTAATTCTTCTACTTCTCTTTCTTCATCTTCAAGCTATTTCATTTCTTCATCATACTTGGATGAATTTCTAGAGCATTCTACCAGATCATATCTTTGCTTATTTCTTCTAGATACAATAGCCTTGAATGTAGATTCAGTCTTTGGAACAGATTCACCATATTCACTTAACTCAAAGGCAACAAGTTTACCAATCAATGTATCTCTAGTCATATCCGTGAATGATTTGATCTCCTCAATAGCAAGAGCCTTCACTTTGTAAGAGGGAGGCAATTATCTGAGCACTTTAGCTACAATTTCTTCCTCCTTCAAGGTACCACCAACACATCTAATAACCATCACTAGTTCATTTACTCTCTGCATAAAAGAAGAAATATTTTCAACTTCACCCATCTTCAAATTTTCATACTTGCCTTTCAAACTCTATAGCTTAGCCATATTTACATGTACATCTCCTTCATACAAAGTTTCTAGCTTCATCTAAATCTCATGAGATATCTTCAGACCTATCACATTTTTCATTTCCAAATCTATTAGAGCACTTAGGAAAGCTTCCATATCCCTAACATTATTCTCAGCCTCTTTAATCTCATTAGTAGTGGAAGGACCATTCTAAGGAATACCATATGTATTCTTAGTAATCTTCCAGTAGGGTTCACCAATACACCTCAAATGACACTCCATCCTAGATTTCCACAGTGAGTAGTTTGTTCCATCTAATCTAGAACTGTCCTTGTATGCTACCATCTCGGATCACCTTAAGCTTTTAAACTTCTTCAGAGGAACCTACTCTGACACCAATTGTTGGAAAAGCAAGGACAAACAACTGAGAGGGGGGGTGAATCAATTGTCTCAAATTATTAAACTTTTCAATATTTACTTAACTTTAATCTTAGATTTGATGAATGAATAGTAAACCATAAGCAATCAACACATCAAAAACAAAGATAACACCAAAAGTTTTACATGGAAACCCTATTAGGGGAAAAACCACGGTGAATGTTAGTCCACAATATTATACCCTATTAAAAGTATAATGAAAATAGTAGGGGGAATGTACATGCATTCAGGCACACTAGCTAGAGTTCACTGCTCAAATACAATAGGGCTCACTACCCAACAATACAAATGTAAGACCCTGCCTTGTATGTGCATAATATCAACCTAATTTTTTATATGTTTTTCTTGAAGTAATAATTATACATATGTTGGATGATAAATAAGGTTATCTATGGGAAATATCCTTGCATTTTATTTTGACATTATGTTTTATGGTCACTATCATGAAGGTGGAATGTACTTGTATATTGTGGAATACAAATTGAAATTTAAATGGATTATTTTAAAGTTTAGAATATTCAGCTAATAGATTAACGTGATAAATGATTGTTACTTATGATCGTATTGGTAATGTGCAGGAAGATAACGGTGCTAGCATGAGAAGGGAGAATCATCAAGTGCAAATATGAATCAAATATGCAAATAGGAGGATAGATAAATGTTGGAATCAAATCAAATACATCTTTGGGAAGTTCTAAGTGTAGCCCTACTTGACTTAGAAGGGTTTGAGGTTTTATTATTGATTGGGTGATTATGTTTGAGTAGAATCCAATTGTAGGACATGTGATGTGAGTTTGGTTGGGGTTGGAACCCTTGGTTAGATCAAAATTCGTATGGATTCTTGTGTAGGTTTTAAAAAGGGATTATTGAGTCAATTTCCTTGGTTTTTGAACAAGAATAGACCCCTAGGACCTATACCTATGGGTTTGGAACCTTTTTGACATGTGAACTTGTCCTTGGAGTGTGAAAAGACCCCTCAAAAGTCCACATTCATGAATGTGGTGAATTCAAAAAGTGTTGGGGCTTGGGAAGAGTGACTTGTCACTCTCAACCTTCTACTCCTCAAAAAGTTCTTGGAATTGGTACAAGACTCACACATGTGAGAGAACTTGTGGGAAAGAGTGTAGGTTTGGAGGATCCCTATATATCTCAAGAAGATGGAAGATTTGGGCATTGCCCACTTCTCCTTTGGAGAACTCAAGTTGAGATAAAAGAAAGGATGAGAAGAGGAGGGTTCCACATATTTGAAAGGATAGTGAGCAAGATGCATTGGCTTGGAGAGGAAGACATTCGCAAGAGATCAGTCCCTTCATCTAGAAAAAAAAAAAAAAGTTTTGCTACTCCCATCTTCCCTTGTTTATTCATTGCAAGAGGGTAATATGGTTGTGTGGATCTTTGTTGAACATGGTGAGTGGAGAGTTTGTATGCATGTAATATGAATATTGAGTTATTTTCATCCTTTTTGTAAGAATTTGAGAAGACCCCATTCATCACGTTGGGGTTGAGAAATTTCTTGCTCGGGGGTATGGCTAGAGCCCACGAGGCTCCATGACGCCATTACGGTAGGGTGGAGAGCAAGGCCTATTCAATTATGTGTTTTCAATGTATTTCTTAAAGATTAATTGGTAATATGGAGAGCTATTGTTTTATTGTAACATGAACAAAAGTGGGAAAAAGAGTAAATCTTATTTGTTGAGTGGATCAATGTGCTTCTAAAATCTATGTGTAATATTGAAAGTGTTGGTATTTTTTGTAAATAATAAAAAAAAAAAGAGTAAACAAAATATATCTAGATGAAAAAGAGTATCCCTATTAAACCTTGTTAATGATTACTCTTGAAATCTTCTATCGAAGCATAGTTTTGCATAGAAATTAGATAAGTTGCTTAGATTCTCTTGAAATTTGAGTACTATCATCTTTTATTATATTATACATGAAGGAAATAGAATCCATGGGCTTCTAGCTGTGAATTTCAAAACACTATCTCTAGAATAGCTACCATAATAAACCTCTGCCATTTTGACACTTTTGAACATTGAATAAGATAATTAAGCATACTAAATAGTTAACAAGGCCTTACATTGTTACAAATATTGATGTATGCAAAACAACCCCCTGCCTTACAATGCGCATACAATAAATAAATAAATACAGTTTACAGAGTCAAGATCCTTCCCATAACTAAACTATACTGGAAAAGAAGTTTATTCAAAAAAATAAATAAAAAAATCAGAATACCCTTGCACATAATTGTTCTTCCTGGCATATAATGGCTTCTCATACCACTCCAATATTCTTTCTTTTTCTTCATAGTGCCTATGTACTCTGTCTCACCATTGAGCATGGTATTCACCCACAAAATTTCGGTGTCTTTCAGCGTGCTATGCATTAAACGCTACCCAATTCACCTTGCAATTTAACTGAACCTATCAGATGATTATCGGCCTGTCTCATTTTATTAGCCTCCACTTTCTTGTATTACTGTGCATGGCATTCTATTCGCTGCCCCTTCATACAACACTTGGTCGACTTTCTGCTCTCCTGCACACACCCCGCCCGCTTCATGGTTGCGTGTACTTCCCATATGCTTGGGTTCTTTGTCTGCTTTTCCCTCTTTTTCCACATGTAGGTTCCTTATTTTTGCACATCATGCTCTCTCTTTACTTAGCATTGGTGCCCCCTTTGTTTCATCATTTTATTGCCTTGGAGCTAAAAAGGTAAACTCAGATGGGAGTCCTCGCCAGCATTGTCTTCTGTTTAAAAATGGTTCCCCTGAGATTTGCAAGGAGTGCTATTAAAAGTTCAACAAGCAGTGAGATCTTGACACAATGCACAGTGCAAAAGAAGAATTTAAGATTAATGGAAAATAGAAGTTAAGGAAACAAATTAAAAGGAAAAAGGAAAAAATAAAAGAAAAAAATAGAACAATTTCAAACATACCAAGAAATAATAATAATCTCATAACTTATTTTCAATGATCGATGAAATTATCCAACTTTTGTGACTAACTCGGCCCTCGAGACCAAATCGTAACTTATGTCATTAATGAAATGTGAAGCTCTAAATCATCCTACAAAGTTTGTAGTGTGACATGGTGAGGTTCCTAAAATATCATTTCAAATTACTTGCATCGCTGACCATACCGTCAAAAGTGGCAAGGTGAGTAGATAGCATTGATCATCTATTTGACTGAAAATATCATGATTAGTAAATTCCTGGCTGATAGTAATTCATAATATTGATGTAGCTCACCTCAGGATTTTAAGTTTGTACAAATATGACCAGCGATCAGATTATGTCATTGAATATGATATTAAAGCTAATAATAACTTGAAAATTTTACACTAGTCTGTTTTGTATGGGTAAAAGACCCCTATCTGCATATTGGCATTCTTCTATTCTTCTAACATTGACCCTCCAGTAAGCCAACCAAGGACCACTTCTGCCCTGTATCAGTCGCCATCCCTAGGTTTTAGAAATATAGTATTTAGCATATTTAAAATAAAACATAGCTATAGTAGTTGGTTTCAGAAGCTTTTCAACTCTTGAGACAAGATAGTTTCCACCCCTTGTAGGGAAATATTAATGGCATATTAGGTTTTGTAGCTAGGCATGGGTGAGGGCTGAAAAGTAAAGAGAGTCAGCATATGCATATTGTTGAAAAAATTCAATGCACGTTTTAATCTTTGGATTTTTTATAACCCTTTAGAATTTTGGATCTTATTAAATATTAATAATGCTCTTGTTAAAATTACATATATAATGATGTTATTCAAAATAAATAATCATAATCAAGGTAAAATTGAAAAGTAAATAGATGGGAGAAATATTATTGTAGTAAAATTATCAGTAAATATTGGTACTCAAAGTAACAAAAAATTAGAAGTGAAAGTATATTGGGTAGTTGGAGTAGTTGTGGCGTTGTCAATTGTGCATCGTCAATATTTTTGTTAAAATATTGATTAGCATAAAATTATGTTTTCAATTTTAACTTCCGTAATAAGTGAATTTTTTCTTTAATGTAATTTAATGTGGATAAAAGGCAATTTTTACTGCCAGCATTTTAGAGGTTCTATAAATATCATTCATAATTTAATTAATGGACTTGTGTAAGGGGAATTATAAAATATATAAGTGATGGTTTATTATTTAAATATAATTGTATCAAATTGAAGATATTAATAACATTAGATAGTAAATGAAATGAAGAGGAATATATTATTTTAGAATTTTATTAAAGTTAAGTTGTATAAATTGTTAAGATATATATAATTTTTACCATATAATTTATCCCCATGAAACAAAAAGTATCACAAATATCATTAGAGTAATTACCAAGTTAACTCCATTCTAGGGTAATTGAAGTTGCTAGCCAAATTTACATTGAAATTACCACGAGATTTAGATATGAGTATTGCAATAATGTTGAAATTCTTAAAATAGTAATTAATAATATAAATTTTACATTAATAGTAAATGGTAATACTATTATTCACCAGTTAGTTATTTGAAGTTATCATTTTAATTTAGATGGAAGTAATTTTACTAAGATAAATTGAGATTAGAAATAAATAAATAAATACATAAAATTGTGGTTAAAGATTAAATGGTTTAAACTCCCCTTCAAATTATAAACTTATGGATTTAGTTATAACGTTTATATGAGATAATTGATAATATTATAGATGATTGAATTGGTAAATTAAAGGACAATATGGTGGTCACCTTTAGAGAGTTATATTAGTAATGCCACTTATGTTAAATTGTGATTGATGATAATAATAATAATATTGTAAAGTGGGAATGTAAATATTAAAAAAGTTTTATGCAATGTATAAAAAAAAAATTAATATAATAATAAAATATTGGTATGTAATAATAATAAGCATAAAATTTCAGGTGAAACTAATACCCAATTGGTATTAAGGAATATTTGGATTTTTGAGTATAATAATAGTATAAGATAATAATAATAATAATAATTAAAGTAATAATATTAGTGGTAAAATTGGTAAATTATAAATACAAAAGGGTAGTGAGTATTGGGATATAATTTTAATGGTACAAATTATTTTTGTAATATTATAAAGGAATGACATTGGTAATTGATGGAATAATAATAAAATTACTATTATAATTAATGAGTAAATAAAATTGTTATTATCTTGGTTTAAGAAAATAATTGTATTATGATGGTTGAATAGTAAGCCTACTATTGCCTTATCATTTTAATATTAAAAGAAAAAAAATTGTTGCAATTTTTCTAGCAAAAACTATGGGCATGAGATTCATATCCTTCTATCAACACAAAACATTGATGTGGTTCTTCATCTACTTTGAAGCCTACACGTTCATCAATCTTCTTCAATCTTTTGTTATAACATTGGTGTGCCTTTCTTTTTGTAGAGTATCCAAGGAATATTCCTTCATCAGATCTTGAATCAAACTTTCCTTAGTTTTCTTCATCTTTCTTGATATAACATTTTCCTCCAAACACTAAAATATTTCATAGTAGGAGGTTTTCCATACCATAACTCGTAAGTAGTCTTTGAACTGTTCACTCTTGCTTGTTGTCTATTATGTTTTTATACTATATTATGAATCACTTCTCTCCAATAGACATCCATAAATTTTGGTTCCTTCATCATGGTTCTTATGGCTTATTGAACCTTCTTCTTCCTTCTCAACATAACTCCATTTTTCTAAGGAGTCCTAGGAACTGATAACTATCTCTTTACTCCATGATATTCAAAAAAAATGTTAAACTTATTGAAGGTGAACTCACCACCTTTGTCAAACCTAAAGCTCTTGATTTTCAAATCCATTTAATTCTCAAACATAGATTTGAAGGCTATAAAATTATTTAGATTCAATTTTTCCTAAGTTGATAAATGTCACTCGGGTATGTGCAGGATCATGATGGGCCAAAAAGTGGCAAGATGTAAGTGATATGATGGCCCATGTGGCCGACGAATTTTTTTACCCAAAATTGATTAAACAAAAAGGGTTTTTAAAGAAGATTCTCAAATTTCCACCAATATAATTTATGCTTTACTTTGAATTTAATAAATAACTATTATTTATTTTCTATTTGAATTATGACCAGAGTCTTAATTGATAGGTTGATTGAAATCCATCTATAGCTTTCAAACAAGATCATATTTTTTGAATCCGAAACATGTGTCACATTCTATGCTTCACATACTATAGGATTAAGTATAAATAATTTTATGAAGTTTTGACCAAGTTAAGGTGGTCAGACATACGAGTTTTTATATTTTGTAAATTTTGTAATAAGAAAATCATAATTAATTATTTACTTGTAATAAAGTTATAAAAAATAATGCATCACATTGGGACATGAGTCCTCTACCTGTATGTAAAATCTTATAAAAAAATATTATCATTTTTTTGTGGTTAGGGTGGTCAAATAGACACCTACTTCTTATTTTTTCCCTGAAATTTAAGTACTACTGCATTGAAAGTTCAAATTTTCACCAAATAGATTTATTTATTTTTTAAATAAACCTAGTAGTTTAGAAACTACATTCAATTGGCTACCGATTCTATTCTGACATATTTTTGAAATAATATAGATAACTTATTCAAATGTTTATGTCAAGTTGCCTAACTTTGATTTTTCTAAATTTTTTGCCCCTTAAGGTCTTGTTTTTTCCATGATGATCTTGCACATACCCACCCAAGTCATTCTAGAATAATCATCTATTGATAGCATGAAATACCTGTCACCTTGAGAGCTTCTAATTTTGGTAGGTCCACATAGGTCTATATTTACCAACTCTAAAGGTCTTGTGATAAAATATTCTTTAGTTCTTAACCTCTTCTTTGTTTGCTTTTCAAACTGACACTCTCTGTGGATTGCATTGATGGGATTTATAATTCTCAAGAGATCTCTCACAACATCAATAGAGCTGATCTTCACTTGGATTTGAAAGTTAATGTGACCCATTCTTTTATGTCATAGCCAACTTTCATTGATTTTTGAAATAAATAACATAACACCACCACCTTTGAGCTGATAAAGATTTCCCTTTGTCCTTATACCTGCACAACCAAAGTTCTAGAGCTTCCTTTTCTGATTTCACAACCATCAACCTGCAACACCAAATTGTATCCTATGTTGCACATTTTTCCTACACTGAGAATTTTATGTCAGAGACCCTTGACATAAAGAACATCATCTATTTTCTGCTTTCCATCAAAGCTAATTGAACCTTTTTCTAGAAATCTTAGTAGATGTATCATTACCAAGATTAACAAGACCACCATCATACTTTTGAACTTTTACAATCTTACTCAAGTGTCACTTGACATAGGATTTGAGCATCCAATATCAATTATGTAGTAGTTTCTCTCTTCTCTTGCATGTAATGTAGTCAACATAGTTCCTTCAATATTGTGACCTATTTTCATAACATTTCTTTCATACACCTTTCAATATTGGTAGAATCAATTCCAAAATTTAGAGCCATGAACAATCAGTCATCGCTATCCTCATCAGATACACCATTGTATTTTTAACATAATAACACTTCTTGAAAAATTTACCTTTATGATCCTTATGTTTGTCATTTGAAACATTGATTGGACATTTAGAAGCATAATGACCTATATTTTCATAATTGAAACACTTAAGGGTACCTAACTTACCTCTATATTTTCCTATTCCCTTTTTCAATCTCCTTACAAAATTTACTTCCACCTCATCAAGACATTAGGATCTAATTCATCATTCTCTTCCAAGTTGTTGAGTTTAAAGGTAGTTTCTTTCTTTGTAGCATCTTGACCAAACTCTCTCAATTCATAAGAAATTAAAGCACCAAACATTTAATCTCTAGAATATTGATCTAATTATTAGCTTCCTTAATATCACAAACTTTATAACTATAAGATTTAAGAAGAGTTCTCAATACCTTTTTTACAACTTCAATTTATTTCAAATTACCACCAAGAACATTGATAGTATTAGCAACTTCATCCACTCTAAGCATATAGGTTGTAATGTATTCATCTTTTGGCATCCTTAGGTTTTCAAATTTGGCTTTGAAATTCTGCATCTTTCCTTGCTTGACCTTGTCATCTCCTTCATAAATTATCTAGAACTTCACCTAGTACTCTTTAGTAGTTTTGAGACTTATCACCTTTCCAAGTTCAAAATAAGAAAGACCACTCAAGATAGCATTTATTGCTTTTCCATTATTGTCATAATCCTTGACCTCATCATCACTTGTTGGAACATTATAAGGCATAGTATATTTAGTTTCAACTGAATTCTAGACTCCAAACCCTAGAGAGATAATCTAAAGGTTTCCATCCTAGCTTTCTAGTAATCATAATTCATTCCATCAAACATAGGATCTTTTACACCCTTCTTGTTAGCCATTTGGATCTACCTCAAGTGGTTAAGCTTCTTCTAAGGAACCATAACACTAAGAGGGGGGTGAGTCATTTGTACATTAACATCATCAAATCCTCATTAACCATCAAACCCTTATTAATCATCAACAAAATGTAAACATATGAAACTTAAACACATTCAACACCATACACAAGAGAACACCACATTTACTTGGAAAACCCTAATTAGGTAAAAACCATGGTGAGGATTAGCTCACATATATATGAATAGAAACACCAAATACAATAGGCTTACTACTAGAAGGGCTCACTTCCTAAGAGAGAAGAATGGATCATTGCTAGGGGTTCACTACCCAAAGCACTCATTATTTAAAAGAAAGAAGAATAAAAGAAGGTTGTTACAAAGAGATTCACTATCTTAGAGAAATAGGAAAAATACACCACTGCAACTCTACACCATTTGCAACCTTCAACTCACTACCTCTGGAAACTTCAAGAACACTAAAAATGTAGGCACCTTTTTCTCACTACATCTGGTAGACTTAGGTGTTTAATCTCACACTCAGATCACCACAGTCAATCACATTCACATCTTTTCACACTTCACAACACACCACACAAAATTTCCAACAATAACCTTACTTATATATCTTCCACAACCTCAAACAACCTTCTCCATGTCAGCCACAATGAAACATATACACCTCAAATGTGGGTAAACCCACAAAAGTGGTTTATAATTCAAATGAGAAAGGAAAACTTGTAAAAAATGAAGCCATGCCAAAAAATTTCATTATGGGGTTCGAATGAACTCATTGGTTCGAACAAACCAAAAAAGGGTTTTCTCGAACCAAGGTTTAAGCAAACCCATTTAATGCATGCACAGACAAAAAACAAATGAAAACCCCTTTTGGGAAGGGGGTTTGGATGAAATAGGGTTCGCTAGAACCCCCTTGGTTCTACTGAATCCCCTTTTTCCCTATTTTTTACCTTGTTCACAAAAAAACCTTTTCCCTATTTTTTACCTTGTTCACAAAAAAAGGCTTCTAATTTTAAACGAGCTTCGGGTTAGGGATGAAAATGGAGGAATCTTCACAACAAACTAGAATTAGGTAGTCCCTTAGAATGAGCTATCCAAAATATAATTTTAATATGGTGTGTAGGATCATGATGGGCCAAAAAGTGGCAATATGAGTGGGTATGTGTAGGGGTACATGGCTGTGACTTTTAACCCAAAATTGATGAAGCGAAAGGGTTTTAAAGGAGATTCTCAAATTTCCCACGAAATATAAATTATGCTTTAGTTTGAATTTAATAAAAAATATTATTCATTTTCTATTTGGAGTAGCTAAGTCTTTGATTGATAGACTAGTGAAAGAAAAACATCACCAGCTTTTTCAAAAGCGGTATCACATTTTTGAATCAAAACATGTGTCACATTCTATGCTGCATTATACTATGGGATAAAAAAATGAATTTCATGAAGTTTCACCAAGTTAAAAGGTGGTAAAGAAATGTGAGTTTTTTGCATATTTTTAAAGGTTTTAATAATAAAAATTCATAATTAATTATTTACTTGGAAAAAAATTACAAAAAAATATGTATCACATCGGGACATGAGTCATTTACTTATATCTTAAATCTTATAAAAAAATATTATCATTTTATTGTGGTTAGGGTGGTCAGACAGACACCTACTTCTTATTTTTTCCCTGAAATTTAAGTACTACTGCATTGAAATTTCAAATTTTCACCAAATAGATTTTTTTTTTTTAAAACAAACCTAGTAGTTTAGGAACTACATTCAATTTGCTATAGATTCTATTCTTACATATTTTTGAAATAATATAGATAACTTATTCAAAATTTTATGTCAAGTTTCCTAACTCTGATTTTTCTAAATTTTTTGCCATTTAAGGGCTTGTGTTTTCCATGATGATCCTACACATACCCATATGTTTTGGTTTTATTATGTATTTGTTTTCTTAGTTTTGTAAACATAGGTTTTCATTGTGAAAATGAAGGTCTATGTTACGCACGTAATGAAAAATGGTAGATTATCAAATTTTTTTGAAAATATGATTACTAGATATTGAAGTCCTTGATCCAACAATAAAAATTGAATTTTGATATATACAAAAATAGTTACGCATTATACAATCACGCTATGTCTGAATTGTAATTAGTTTAACTTTGAAACTTGATTAAAAAAAAAATATTCAGTAAAAAACTATCTAACCAAGTGGAAGCACTAGATATCAGAGTTACAAATCTAAATTCAAAAGAATTAAACTATTATCCTTCATGGAAAAAAAGTTATACATTATACGGCACATGCGTCACTTTTTAAAAATGTTGTTTTCTGAAAACAACCAGTTTTTCGTGGGAGATGGAAAAAGAAATGCAATCTGATTCCAAAAATTTTGAAAAAATAATTTTTAGAATCTACAGAGAAAATGTAATGAGACTTTATTTTTCATCATCTTCAAATTTCTCACATTTTAGCTGCTATAGGTTCCCGAATGTGAAGATTTAGTTAAAAATAATAATTTAAGTGTTTAGTTTGGCCAAAAATTGTAAACCACTATTGTGGGATCACCCATGTGTAACCACTAAATAGGCTGGTAGCAAACAATTTTGTACTAGAAATAAGTTAACACAAACCACATCATGGGTTAACTAGGACCCAAATTTACACTGACACGCAACACCACACTTTCACAATGCACTAATCACATCCACTAGTAAGGCTAACATGCTATTTCATCCAAACATCTATTAACTCTACCAACAATCAATTTGATCTTTACTAGGTCTTACAAACCATGAAGAAAAATCACACAACATCCACACAAAATCTCAAAATATTCTAGTATCATTAGACTAATAAAAAATACTACTACAACTACCTTAAACTGAAGAATATTTTCATCAGGTGTGCAACCAAAATTAATGCCATAGGAATCCAAATCACTAACCAACCTTGCAGAATAATTGAACACACAAAAATCCAAGCAAAGGTAGATACAAACAATATTAGCACATTCCTAAATCTACAAGACAAGAAACCACAACATAGAGACATGTGGAGCAATCTCATTTCTCCCAGACAACCTTCTTCACAGGCAACACATTGTCAAATATAACTTCCACTACCACATGATCCAAAACCTTAAAATCTGGATATAGCACCTCTAAACACCTCTAATCAACATGCCCAAATCACACAAGCATATCTTCAACCATGAAGAAATGCATAACACAACACTAAACACACCTTTGTCACACTCCACACTTTTTTATTCATTTTTTCTCAAAAGCAGTTGGAAACCAAGTGAACCAACTACATCAACAAAACCAAAAATACCTACTCAACATATTTACAACATTTGAAAGACCTATCAATACCATAAATACTTCTCAACATGGCCACACTAGAGGTTGACATCAAATCACAACACTAATGACAACATAGTGCAACAACATCCCTAACCATACTAGAGGTTGAAATCAATGTGACATCAAACAACAACATATCCACAGTCAGGGTTGACAT
>VDFB02252616.1:223176836-223200899 GCA_007258455.2 Sequoia sempervirens | reverse complement strand
TTTGACTAGTCAAGATCATCTAGGCCCACCAAAATTTGTTGTTGAAGACTACTTGAATCCATTGAAACACTTTTTCGGATCTTCCCCAACCTGTTAAACTTCTTCTGAGGAGCTAGGCCCTGATACCAATTGTTGGAATCAAGGAACACTAAGAGGGGGTGTGAATCTGTGTTCTACAATTTTTAACTTTATTAATCTGATCCTTAAAGTATTGATAACATTCATCCAAAAGAAATATGCATGAACATAAGACAAATAACCACAACACCATAACACAAGGATTCTTACATGGAAACCCTATTAGGGGAAAAACCATAGTGGAGGTCAATCCACAAGATTATCTAAGTATACTCAAAATGAAATTTTACAAAATGAGAATGCACTTGCATTCAGGCACACTACCTAGAGCTCACTGCTCAAAAATAGAAAGGCTCACTACCTTAAAAAATATTTGGATTACATCCAAAGATTTTAAGTGATGAAGTAGCATCTACAAATGCCTAATTATAGTTTTGGTTAGGCTTATCAATTGATTTCTTGACCTTTTGTCTGATTCTGCTCTTTTGCTCTATTATGCTCTAACTCACATCACAAAATCCTTATTACACAAGTGAAACTATGAATAATCACTCTACAATCCTTCTAACATTCACAAAACACATCAAAATACATTGAACATACACCAAAGTAATATAATTGATCACTTATATATATCCGCTACTAAGGATTTAATCACTACAAGTTGGCTTCAACAAAATAGAGAAATATTTCCAAACTATTGGCTCAAATCATAATTAATTTTCAATGTACATCCACCAAAGTCAGCCAAAACATAGTGAGGACCCAAAACAAAATTCTCAAACAAAAAAACATTTAAACAATTACTCCTTGAATATCTGCAATGGCTATATTCACTTAGTCATCCTTCTTGCACTGATAAACAAGAAATTAAACAACTAGATCTTCTAACTTGCACACGGATCGATATGAGGTACTGAGATTCACATATAGCATAGATCATATAGAAAACAACCTTCCCTAAGATCCACAACTCAAAAATATAACAAAAAATTTGTGTATGAATCGATGAACATAAATCTACCGGATACTCTATTCTAGCTTGACTGTCTTCAAACTATCTGCTGGTATGATCAAATGATGATGTGCAGATCAAATAATTGACAAGGGTTGCATCAATGAAAACACCAGAAAAAACTTGTAGTGTCTCTTTCTAACACATTCTTCATGATCTCTATCAATAACAAAATCCTTAAATGTAAATCCATATTCTTCCTTTCAAATAAGCATCATAGTCCAAAATTTATCAAGGGGCACATCTTGAAATCTTATTGCAACCGAGATCTCTTGCTAATAAATTTTTATAGATAGTTTTTAATGGGTGAACCAGACTTGAATACTCAATAGGAAATCCCAAAAACAAATACAACTTCATTTTACTTAAAATAGAAAATCCAAAAACAAAAAGAATTCTCTTCCCATAGTTAGGAGTCATAAAATGTTCACAAAATCTTGTTAGTTGTTTATGAGAATTATGAGATCACAAAAAAGAAAGAACATGGAATCAAACAAAAGGAAATGCTAGAATACCACCAACAAACACCACAAATGATGAAGGTGGCCCATGGGGCTATAGGCTAGATAACCTTGAAACACATCAAAAGAGACCATTCAATGTAACGCCTAGTGAGGAAGAGGTAATCCATAGACAACAAGAAGCAATAGAAAGAGAAAAAAATAACCCAAAGGATATGGTTATAGAAGAGGGGGATATCAAGGAAGAAATAAATGACGAAGAACTATTTCAACATTCAAACAATCTCAAGGTGCTCAAGTTGATGGACGAACTCCTAAGAAAGGATCCAAACACTTGCTTTTTCAAATTAGCACAGAGTGGTGCTAAATTGCCTATAGAATTCAATATAGAAGGTATCAAATATCATCATATCATTCCCTTCAGAGATAACTCAGTGGTAAGAGAAATACCCAAACCATTGGAAATCCCAAATATGCCACCTATATTCGTACACGGAAAATATGCACCAATGGAAAACCCCTTGTATAGAAAACCAACTCAAATCAAACAAGAGGTAGTCATCCAACACTATAAAGGAGGTCCATCCCAATATGTTCCACAAAACAACAATCCACCAACAAGACAATACATACCTTAAAATGCTTCATATATTGACCCTTCCCAAAATGTACAAAATCAAGAAGGGAAATTACCACAATAGTACCATCAACAAGGAGGGTCTTACAGTCCCCTTCCCAATCAACAATATTGTTTCATAGAAAAATAGGGGTTGCATCAAAATAAATTGATCAAGATGATGAACCACTATTTTCCACTATAAAACATGTAATTATGAGGGCCAAAATTCCTAAATAACAATCATAAGCTAATCCTAACTGTTATAGCAACTATGAGGGAGTTTTGAGAGCTCAAAATGATGTGCACCTTACTACAAGAAGGATAATTTTAGGGCACCAAGGACTCATTCACCTTTAGTGGTGAATGGGTCACTATTTGGGTTTTTGAAACTAAGATCTAGGTTCTATTCCTTGATTTTTTAACTCTCAGATCCTCAGTTGTCAACCCACGAGATTTTGATACAAATTTTGTAGCCTTCTTTCCATGTTCTTGCATTGAAAATGAAAACTTTGCAACTTTACAACTTTGACAATTTTGCTTCAAATTTGTTCTCCACTTGATCTTCAACCTATAAATCTGCAAACACACATTCAAGGGGAGAAAAATTTGTTGATTGTTAGTGAATGAGGGTTTTCCTTAGTCAAAATCCTTTTAGGTAATTAAACAAAATGATGAAATAATGAAATTGGAGAATCAAACACGAAATATGTAATGTTGATACCTTGGAAGATGTCTTAGAATATAAATCTACAAACTAACATGAAGTGGCCATGAGGAATGTAGATCTTGATCTCAAATAGAATGTGGAATAATGCTTTCCAATAGATCAATGCTACATCATCATTCTTTGCTCAACAACATGATTGAATGCACTATGCCTTTGACATGATGAAATGGCCTTGAATTGTTTCACTAAACTTCACTAATTTTCCTTTGAATGTCTTTCAAAATGCTCTTGAAGTGCTCTATAATGCTCTTGTAAAGTATTAGGATTCTCTCTCAGAATTGCTAGATTTCTTAGGATGAAACTATGTGAATTAACATCATATTTATACTAAATCTAAGAATTAATCAAGCCAACACTAGATCTAGAATTGAAAATCATAATGATCCCACCAAAATTAAATACAAAAAGGGTTGTCCTATGTGCGGATGACCCATTCACCACTAAATGCAAATGGGTCCTAGCACAACTTTCTAGGACCTTACTTCGGGGGATTTAAAGAACATTAAAAACCCACCTCAAAAATGCATAGAAAGGGGTGTCCTATGTGGAGAGGACTCTTTCGCCACCAAAGGTGAATGGGTCCTAGCACCATTTTCTAGGACCTTGAGTTTTCCAAATTATATGTCATGCAATTTGACTATTGGGTGTCGGGATAGATCCTTTGGAAGGTGTCATTAAGAAGGCTTAAATTTGAATTAAAGGGGCCAATTAAGCTCAATTAACCATAATTAATTAATAAAACCCTAGATAAGTGTGAAAGTGTAATAGAACACTTTAAAAAACCCTAAATAAGGTACAATTTAAGTACATTTTGCTAAAAAGGGGCCCTAGATTAATGTGAATGTGTACAACACATTACAACACTAAACCAAGGCATTATTAGGTTAATTTAATATCAATTATTCCCAAATTAAGTGTGAAAAATGGTTAATTTTTTTGACACTACCTTTTGACCCCACTTTAGTTAGAGTTTTCCCCCATGACAAACTCACACTAAATTAGACATTCAAGACACTTTAGTATGCAACAATAACAAAGGTACATAGTCATACCTTATCAAAGGCCAATAAAAATAAAGAAAAACAAAGGATAAAGCACAACCATTCCAACACAATGTGGAAAGGGATTGTTTTTCCATAACATGCACTGCTCATTCTAGGGTAGTGGAACCATAGTCTATCCACTAGGTGAGTTATCCCAACATGTATGCTCACTCTGGGGTGGTGGAACCATAGTCTATCCACTAGGTGAGTTATCCCAACATGTATGCTCACTTTGGGTTAGTGGAACCTTAGTATGTCCACTCGGTGAGTTATCACAATGAGGTGGAAAATGAGAGAATCATATTAGCCTCCCATACCATACCAAATTTATCCTCCTAACAACTTAAATAAGGAACCACAATGTAATGATTTTTGTATACTTTTAAATGTCACGTCTGCAAGTTTTTGTTAAAGGGGATTTTACTTTGTTCATGTAAGGTCTTCTTCTTAGGGAGCATCATGCCTAATGTCTCCAAGAGAGGAAAAGTCAAGAATATCTTATCACCACTTATGGGATGCCTCTCATTTCACATCATGCCACAAAGGGAGATCATATGATTTAGAAATATCACACTATTGGAGGGCATCAATTTGAATGACACCACCAAGAAAAGGACACATCACAATAAAAGAAAGAAAAAAATGCCATGAAATATGCCAAAAGATGTCATTGACATATGCCCCCACTTTACAGCTATTGCTATACCATTACTATGAACAATTTCTTTAAAGTATCCAATTTTTTCTCCTAAGACATGAGAGCTTTCCTTGGAAAATCCTATGCCAAGTCATATGTTTATGAAATAAAGCTATGCCATGAAATAGGGAGCAAGGGCTTCCCCAAAAAATACATAAGGGATCTATGGATTCAGGGTCATTATGCGTTTACTATGTTGTTTTTAGAGCTTGAAACTATAATCATTCACCAAATACTCATAGAACTAGAAGAATGACACATTGAGAGTGAAAACAAAGAAAAATCCTTTCGAGTCAACATGGAAGATACCTAAATATCCCAATGCCTTGTGCTATCCCTAAAAGGAAAACAAAATACAAATGAAAAAGATAAAGGAAAATATTTTGGGTCAACATGGAAGAGACCTAAATGTATTGATGCCTTGTTTCATTCCCAAAAGGAAAACACAAGACAAATGAAAAAGATAAAGGAAAATATTTTGGGTCAACATGGAAGAGACTTAAATGTCTTGACACCTTGCATCATCTGCAAAAGGAAAACACAAGACAAATGTAAAATTCTTACAACATAGAGAATAAGGTAGGTACATAAAGAGGAATGCACAAAAAGAGAGAGATACATCAAATGAAACATCACAGGGGATCACATTATGCACATGCAATCACATGAAAAAATGAAAGACTAGTAAGGTACATGTGAGTCAACCTAGAGCAAGTCAATTGCATCCCAATATTGGTCTGTATAAATGAAAGTCAGACAACTAACCAAAGGGACAACAACAAGTGCCAAACTAGGGGAAGCACCAAGTTCAACACACTTTTTAAGAGATTTGTCATTTAAGCTCATAGAAGGAGAAAAAAATGTGCTCAATTTATTATGCACTTCTTCGTTAATCTTTGTAATGTCAATGTCATCATCTAGATTAATCACAATAGGAGGTTGAAGGAAAATTTCCATGGAAGGTTCTTATTTATGTTGCGGCGAGGGTATAGGATCATCATGTATTGCTTTAGGTAAGTTTGGATTTTATTTTTTATGTTGTTCTTGTCTTCTTGAGCTTGTAACCTACAAACAATAGCATGACGTCTACACCTATGCTCTCTAGCAGTTCAATTTTTTTTCAATCTATTTTCAATTTGTGTTTGTGTAAGAGTTGGTTTTTCAATCATAGGTTCCTTCTCTTAATTGGGAGGAATAGAAGAAACAAAAGTAGCTTGTTCAACCACTTTCTCATTAACTTTTTAAATTTATTTGATTCTAGGAGGGATGATGATATTGTTTGTGTTATCTCATGGTCTCTTTTAGGAAATTGTAGGAGGTTTAACTATAGGTTGTTTTGGATGTTAAGAAGGTTTTTTGGTTCAATCATTGCTTTGTCAAGGATAGGTGGTTTAGTGATAGGTTGAGGCATGTTTTGAAGGGAAAATTTTGCTATTTTCTTTGCCTTGAAATTTTGATATGATTTGAAAAATAAGTCCTCATGAGGCTTAGTAGGTTCCATAGGCTCGAGCCAAAAGAAATCTAATAAAAATTTCTCTTCGTCCAACACAGGATTAAATCCACTATGATGCATAGTAAAGATATCATTGACAAATGGAAACTTTAGAAATTTTTGCACAACCAAAGGTAAGGAATTCATGGAGAAAATCCATGGATATCCTAACTTCACATGAAATTGGTCCAATTGTAGGATGACGGTGAATGAGATAGTTAATGTTTTTGGGATGAATTTTAAAGGGAGATCTATCGATCCAATCGTAGGAAAAGCAAAACCATTATCCATCTTGATCCATGCTCTTTGTTTGTCATATGTATCTTGATATAGTTCATGCACATATAATAATTCTTCAGTGATCACATTCTCTCCATAGACGAGATCAATCAATATACCATTAGTGGGCTTATTATTGATTCAGCTAGCTTTGTAAAGAGGACCATCAGGTGCACATTTAAGTATGTCATTTTGTGAGAAAGAAATGTCAAGAGGCTTTTTATTCAAGCCCTTATGAGGTCTAGCTTCGATAAATGCTGCCATTTGAATTGGTTGTTCTTCATTTATGTTTTCATCATCTATGTCAACATTCATCAAATCATTCTTAATTTCACTAGCTTTGAAAAATGAAATAGTGTGCTTAGGCATGGTATTTGTAAAGATTTATTAATTTTGGTTAGGAGGGCCTATGGAATTATTACCTTGATAATTCACACCTTTGATTTGAAGTTGATTATTATCAATAAGGTCTTGCATAAGATGTTTAAGACACTTACAATATTTTGTACCATATCCATTTTGTTGATGATAATGACAATAAGCATTTCATTGAAAGCATTTGGGAAATAGTATATTAGGGTAACATTCTCTAGCAGGGGGTAAGGTAAGCATGTTCTTTTCAATAAGTTGTAGCATGATATTTTGAAGTGTATCGGATAAGGGAGTGAACTCTCTATCCCTATCCCCAAAAGAATTTGTCATCTTTATAGCAGCCACTTAGTTATTAATTTGTTGACTTGTTTGAGGGGAATTCAATTGTGAAAAGCCCTTATTCTATTTCTTGAAAGGTTGATAACTATTTTGAGTTGTGGATTCAGTCTTTTCAGGATGACTAGGGGGATTTTTCATGTCACGACCGCAAGTCAAATTTTTTTAATCAGGGAGGGTTGTACATAACTGTGTGAAGGATATAAATCTCAACATTTCAATTTTTCTTTGGAGTTTGTTTTGTAAGTTGGAAATAAACATTTGTTGAAGGTCGACGTCAAGAATCTTAATGTTTTCTTGTGAATAAAGTATTTGGTATCTTGCTTTGAAATTGGTCACTTTCTCATCCTCTTTTTGTTTGCATGTCATTAAATCAACCAGGATCATATTAGGACCCATGTGAATATGGAAGTGGTTGTAAAAGGAATCAACAAGTCCATTGAACGAACCAATTGAATTATTTGGTAAAGAAGAGAACCACTCTAAAGTAATATCCTTCAATGACCTAGGGAATAACTTAGCTAAGAGTTTATCTTCAAATATGAAATCACTACACAAGGCCATGAAAGTAGAAACATGGCTTATAGGATCTCCTTTTCCACCATATTTCTCAAATCCAGGGACTTCTATGCCTTGTGGAATTTGTGTTCTTAATATTTCCAAGGATAGTGGATTGGATTTCATGTATTACAAAGGTTGATTGTTGTTTTATTGTAAGGTTTCAACTTGTTGTTGAAGGTATGTCATGGTTTGTAAAAGTGAGTAAAGGAGAGGGTCATTTTGATTGTAAGGTTGAGGGGAATAAGGTGGAGTAGTGTATGTATGCAGAGGGCTAGTGAATTCTAAGTTTTTGAAGTTGGATTGTTGAGGAGTTATTGTGTTCAATTGGACAAAACTAGAAGGATTTCCAACAGGAATACTTAAGGAAATGTACATAGTGCTAGTGGGTATGATTGTTGTGGTTCGTTGGAAGGTTGTTGTAGGTTGAAAGGTATTGTAGGTTGAAGGGTTGTTGTAGGTTGAGTACTAGTGTATGCAGGAATGGACATTGGTATCTTACAAGATGGAATTGGAATTCCATTGAAGTCATGGGAAATGAAGTATGCAAACTATGAGCCATGGAGGGTTGATTATCAACACTATTGGAGAGAGAGTTAGAAAACCCAAGATCCATGGTGAGTGAGATATTGTAGGATGCCATGAGCCTCAAACTACATCTTACAATAGTATTAATAATAAAACACCAAGTTGTAAAGCTCATGCAATTTTTACAAACCTAGTGTACAAACTCTAAATGGAAAGGGACAATGCAATGACCTAAAATGAAATGCAATTTTTAGATTCTACACAATACAATTTACTAATTACACATTGCAATAAACTAAAAATAAAATGTTGCAAATGAAATTTTTATTTTTGACAATGCACTAGATGAGAAAATTAATCTAGATTCACTAAATTTGATGAAACAACAAATAAAAAATGTAAACAAGAAAGTAAGAACAACAAACAAAATCCTAAAACTGATATTTTAATTTCTTAAAAATGCAAATTAGGATCTATTAAAGACTCATTTGCCATAATCTAGATTCACTAAATTTGATGAAACAACAAATAAAAAATGTAAACAAGAAAGTAAGAACAACAAATAAAATCCTAAAACTGATATTTTAATTTCTAAAAAATGCAAATCAGGATCTATTAGGGACTCATTCGCCAGTAAGGGTGATGGGTCCTGGTTAAGTATTTTTGAAATGTTTTTACTGCTTTCTCAGTGATTATTAATGCTTTTCAGATGTAAGAAGGTACAAACCCAACTTGATCAGGAACTCACTCACTAGTAAAGGTAAATGGGTCCTTGATTAGGGTTTTGTAACTGTTTTTGAATGATTTTCAATTTTGCTGCAATGTCTTTAAATTCCAGGTCTGAGATAGTAACTTCCAATTTTAGGTTTTCTAGAAATGTAATTTGAAAATGCAATAAAATGATGAGTGCAAAGACCCAATTTGAAATGCAATGTTATTTTGATTTTCAAATACAATTTTATGAGATCTAAATGATATGAAAAATGATTGATTTGTTTTTGTATTTTTTAGATTTAGAGAAATGAAAAGCAATGCAATTCTAAACCCTAAATGAGATGCAAGTTTGAATGCAAAGTAAGAAACCCTAAATGAGATCTAATTTAATGTAAATTAAATGAAAATGAATGCAATATCTAACCTAGGATGCAATGAAATACTTCAAAATCATAAAATTGCAATATTCAATAGGTCGAGTTCACCATTATGTTTCATAGAAAAATAGGGGGTTGCATCAAAATGAATTGATCAAGATGAACCACTATTTTTCCCTATAAAAGAAGCAATTATGAGGGCCAAAATGCCTAAATAAAAAATAATAATAATACTAACTGTAGACACTTAAAAATGACCTAGGCCTGCAAGCTCTATTTTTACCACTTTCGTCCTAGCATAATTATGACATTTAATTATGTCCTTGGTCCACATTCAGCTATTACTTAAATAATACATCATTATTTAATTAATTCATGTCTCTTGTATTCTTCATGATTATTAAATAAATAAATTATATTTATTTATTCAATACGTCACTAAGGTCTATTATCTTCTTACAATTAAATAAATTTATTAATTTATTTAATTACCTTTATTCATTTATTCTTCCTGATTATTAAATAAATGAATTTCATTTATTTATTTAATATGTCACTAATTCTCATAATTAAATGAATTTATTATTTTATTTAATTATTAAATCGTATCTTCTAAATTAAATAATTATTTTTAATTATTTAATTGTCAAAATTAACATTTCTCTCATTTTAAATAAGTTAATTATTTAAAATGATATCACATTCTTGACTAGCAGTTCATTTTAGTAAATAATCTGAAAATCAATTATTTATTATCTCACAAAATCCATATTTTGAGTTGATTTAATTCAAATTAGTAACTTTCTTCCAAAAATCAAGTAATTGAGCAAATTATTGATTTTCCAAATTTGATCTTTAGTTCAACTCTTATCTTCTTGATTTTTCGAATCTCACAAATTAGGCAGTCTTTATCTTCTTGATTTTTGAAAATCTTTATTTTTCTAATTAATTATCTCATTTATTCTCCACCGTTGATTTGATTTTCTCAGATGACATCTCAACCACTCAATGATTTTTCCCTAACCCTAATTAGGGATTGTCAGATTAAATCTTGTCCTCTGATTTTAGGTCTCTATCGAAAGTCGATCTCGTCCGTCCATTCAAAATGGAATTTTCTATAAAATGCTATTTTTCTCACATTTTGAGAGGACACAGAGGAACTTCGTTATTCTAATGCATTAATATTAGAGTTATTTTGCATTTTTGAGTCATATTTTCAAAGGAATAGGCATAGTTTTATATTTAAATCCTTCAAAACTTTCATAGGACAATGTCATAGTCGAAATGCAATCTGAGGGAATCAATCATATGTTGCAAGCTAGGAGGTGCTATGGAGGTAATCATGGAAGATTTGAGGAACGTCAGGTATAATCATTCTTGCTTTTAATTTCCTTTCAATAAAGACTATAAACCCAAAGAACTATGAAGTACAAAGGAAATTAAAATCAAGAATGATTATACCTATCGTTCCTTGAATCTTCCACGATTACCTCCATAGCACCTCCTAGCTTGCAGCATATGATTGATGCCCTCAGATTGAGTGTGTGAGCATTTCGACTATGACATTGTCCTATGCAAGTTTTGAAGGATTTAAATATAAAACTATGCCTATGCCTATGACAATATGACTCAAAAATGCAAAATAACTCTAATATTAATGCGTTAGAATAACGAAATTCCTCTGTGTCATCTCAAAATGTGAGCAAAATAGCATTTTATAGAAAATGCCATTTTGAATGGACGAACGAGATCGACTTTCGACAGAAACCTAAAATCAGAGGACAAGATTTAATCTGACAATCCCTAATCAGGGTTAGGGAAAAATCATTAAGTGAGTGGTCGAGATGTCATCTGAGAAAATCAAATCAGCGGTGGAGAATAAATGAGACAATTAATTAGAAAAATAAAGATTTTCAAAAATCAAGAAGATAAAGACTATCTAATTTGTGAGATTCAAAAAATCAAGAAGATAAGAGTTGAACTAAAGATCAGATTTGGAAAAAGACAAAAATATTGCAAAAAGTCCTAAAAAAGACCAAAAACCTCACAGGAAGTCTTGGAAAAAGACCTGAAAATGGAAAAACATCCTAAAAAAAAAATAAAAAAAAATTCCCTCAGATCGAACGTATGAGCAATTTGAAAATAAAGATAGTCCTACACAAGCTTTGAAGGATTTAAATAAAACTATGCCTATTCCTATGACAATATGACTCTAAAATGCCAAGTAAACTCTAAGTATTTATGCGCCAGAATAACGAAATTCATGTGTGTAATCTCAAATTATTGATTTTCCAAATATGATCTTCAGTTCAACTCTTATCTTCTTGATTTTTTGAAACTCACAAATCAGACAATCTTTATCTTCTTGATTTTCGAAAATCTTTATTTTTCTAATTAATTATCTCATTTATTCTCCACTGCTGATTTGATTTTCTCAGATGACATCTCGACCACTAACTTAATGATTTTTCCCTAACCCTAATTAGGGATTGTCAAATTAAATCTTGTCCTCTAATTTTAGGTCTGTCGAAAGTCGATCTCGTCCGTCCATTCACAATGGCATTTTCTATAAAATGCTATTTTGCTCACATTTTGAGATGACACACATGAATTTCATTATTCTGGCGCATAAATACTTAGAGTTTACTTGGCATTTTAGAGTCATATTGTCATAGGCATAGGCATAGTTTTATTTAAATCCTTCAAAGCTTGTGTAGGACTGTCTTTAAAATTGAGATCTAGGTTTTGTTCCTTGATGTATACACTCTTAGATCCTCAGTTGTCAACTCCTGAAATTCTGAAAAAATTCTATAGCCTTATTTCTATATTCTTACACTATGAATGACAACTTTGGAACTTGACAACTTATAAAAAAATTCATTCAATTTTTTTCTCCACTTGATCTTCAACCTATAAATCTGCAAACACACATTCAAGGGGAGAAAAAAATGTTTATTTTTAGTGAATGGGAATTTTACTTGGTCGAACCCATTTTAGGTAATTAAACCAAATGATGAAATAATGAAATTGAAGCATGAAACATGAAATATGCAATGCTTATTGGAAGTTTGTCAGATGTTGTGATTGTGTTGTTGATATGTGGTTGTCATTGATGTCAACACTATTAGCATTATTGTATTGTAGGCTATATATGTCAAGGATATTGAGAAAATTGTTAAAGGAAGAGTTGCAGGTTGCCTGGAACAATGAAGGTCATGAAGGTATTTTTTTCTATACATTGAAGATCAACTATTGTGGACTAAAGGGTTTATTGTTTAGAGTATCTAGTTCATCTATTGGAAGTTTTAGAGGTCCACGTGAATAATTGATCGTGTTGTGTTATGATAGTATTTTTGTGGTCTCTATCAGTGTTCCTAATTGAAGTTTGTGTGATTCTGATAATATCTATTGCTACAAATATTTCTCTATTAGTTCTTTTTTGTGTGGATGTTTCTAGATCATTCTCCATCATTCTTGTATGTCTGCATTGATTGGTGTGCTTGTGGTCAAAGATTTTTCTTGTACATGTTTGGGTTTTCATGTTCTTGGCCGAAATGATGATGGTAACATATTGTGGATCCTTGGAGATTGAAATTTGAATGTTTGGCGTGCTCATGGATATTGTTTTGGGTCGCATCATTGTATTGGCCAATTATGTTTGATCCACATTGAAAATTTAATTGTTAATTTGGGCCGACATTGTAAATATGTTTTATTTTTTGGCCGACAAGGTTATTAATGTAATTCCATGTTGCAGATATATAAGAGTGATTGTTTGAGTGAAGTTAGTGTGCATAAGAGAGTGAATGTACGCTAGGGAAAGTGTAGATGTGCAAACAATTTTCTAATCATTTAATTGCAAAGGAAAGTGAGAAGAAGTTTGAGTGAAGTGTGAAGAAGGTTTTATGTGCATAACTGGAACTGTAATCAAGCTTGTGTAGAAGCTATTTTTTTGGTTCATACCCTCTGGATTAAATCCTATTTTGTTGTCATGCCCATAGTTTTTTGCTAGAAAAATTGCAACAATTTTTTTTTTTAATATTAAAATGATAAGGCAATAGTAGGCTTACTATTCAACCATCATAATACAATTCTTTTCTTTAACCAAGATAATAACAATTTTATTTACTCATCAATTATAATAGTAATTTTATTATTATTCCATCAATTACCAATGTCATTCATTTTTAATAATATTACAAAAATAATTTGTACCATTAAAATTATATCCCAATACTCACTACCCTTTTTGTATTTATAATTTACCAATTTTACCACTACTATTATAATTAATTATTATTATTATTATTATTTTATACTATTATTATACTCAAAAATCCAAATATTCCTTAATACCAATTGGGTATTAGTTTCACTTGAAATTTTATGCTTATTATTACTACATACCAATATTTTATTATTATATTAAATTCTTTTATACATTGCATAAAACTTTTTTGAATATTTATATTCCCACTTTACAATATTATTATTATTATCATCAATCACAATTTAACAACATAAGTGACATTATTACCAACATATAACTCTTTAAAGGTGACCACCATATTGTCCTTTAATTTACCAATTTAATCATCTATAATATTATTAATTATCTCATATAAACATTATAACTAAATCCATAGGTTTATAATGATGATCATGTTGAAGGGGAGTTTAAACCATTTAATCTTTAACCACAATTTTATGTATTTATTTATTTATTTCTAATCTCAATTTATCTTAGTAAAATTACTTCCATCTAAATTAAAATGATAACTTCAAATAACTAACCCGTGAATAATAGTATTACCATTTACTATTAATGTAAAATTTATATTATTAATTACTATTTTAAGAATTTTAACATTACTGCAATACTCATATCTAAATACTGTAATGATGTTTGTGATACTTTTTGTTTCACAGGGATAAATTATATGGTAAAAATTATATATATCTTAACAATTTATACAACTTAACTTTAATAAAATTCTTAAATAATATATTCCTCTTCATTTCATTTACTATCTAATGTTATTAATATCTTCAATTTGATACAATTATATTTAAATAATAAACATTCACTTATATATTTTATAATTCCCCTTACACAAGTCCATTAATTAAATTATGAATGATATTTATAGAACCTCTAAAATGTTGGCAAAAAAATTGTGTTTTATCCACATTAAATTACATTAAATAAAAACTCACTTATTACAGAAGTTAAAATTGAAAACAAAATTTTATGCTATTTAATCTTTTAACAAAAATATTGACGATGCACAGTTGATAGCTCCCCAACTACTCCAACTACCCAATATACTTTCACTTCTAATTTTCTGTTACTTTGAGTACCATTAACTGACGATATTTACCGATAATTTTACTATTATAATATTTCTCCCATCTATTTACTTTCCAATTTTACCCTGAATATACCATGATTATGATTATTTATTTCTAATAACATCATTATATATGTAATTTTAACAAGAGCATTATTAATATTTAATAAGATCCAAAGATCTAAAAGTTAAATGCAGTAAATTTTATTCCAAGCTTACATGCATTTGGCTGACTCTTTTAATGTTTTCTTTCGTCCGCCTACTTTGCAAGAAGAGTATGCTATTTTTTTATTGCTCCCCAATTTTGCATTTATGTTTTTACCGTACGAGCCAAGGTGCCAACAATTACTGACGTGTTCATTGAATTTTCTTCAGACTTTAATATGACCTGATGCTGCTACGCCTTACTTCTGATAGCCCTCACCCATGCCTAGCTACAAAACCTAATATGCCATTAATATTTCCCTACAAGGGGTGGAAACTATCTTGTCTCAAGAGTTGAAAAGCTTCTGAAACCAACTACTATAGCTATGTTTTATTTTAAATATGCTAAATACTATATTTCTAAAACCTAGGGATGGCGACTGATACAGGGCAGAAGTGGTCCTTGGTTGGCTTACTGGAGGGTCAATGTTAGAAGAATAGAAGAATGCCAATATGCAGATAGGGGTCTTTTACCCATACAAAACAGACTAGTGTAAAATTTTCAAGTTATTATTAGCTTTAATATCATATTCAATGACATAATCTGATCGCTGGTCATATTTGTACAAACTTAAAATCCTGAGGTGAGCTACATCAATATTATGAATTACTATCAGCCAGGAATTTACTAATCATGATATTTTCAGTCAAATAGATGATCAATGCTATCTACTCACCTTGCCACTTTTGACGGTATGGTCAGCGATGCAAGTAATTTGAAATGATATTTTAGGAACCTCACCATGTCACACTACAAACTTTGTAGGATGATTTAGAGCTTCACATTTCATTAATGACATAAGTTACGATTTGGTCTCGAGGGCCGAGTTAGTCACAAAAGTTGGATAATTTCATCGATCATTGAAAATAAGTTATGAGATTATTATTATTTCTTGGTATGTTTGAAATTGTTCTATTTTTTTCTTTTATTTTTTCCTTTTTCCTTTTAATTTGTTTCCTTAACTTCTATTTTCCATTAATCTTAAATTCTTCTTTTGCACTGTGCATTGTGTCAAGATCTCACTGCTTGTTGAACTTTTAATAGCACTCCTTGCAAATCTCAGGGGAACCATTTTTAAACAGAAGACAATGCTGGCGAGGACTCCCATCTGAGTTTACCTTTTTAGCTCCAAGGCAATAAAATGATGAAACAAAGGGGGCACCAATGCTAAGTAAAGAGAGAGCATGATGTGCAAAAATAAGGAACCTACATGTGGAAAAAGAGGGAAAAGCAGACAAAGAACCCAAGCATATGGGAAGTACACGCAACCATGAAGCGGGCGGGGTGTGTGCAGGAGAGCAGAAAGTCGACCAAGTGTTGTATGAAGGGGCAGCGAATAGAATGCCATGCACAGTAATACAAGAAAGTGGAGGCTAATAAAATGAGACAGGCCGATAATCATCTGATAGGTTCAGTTAAATTGCAAGGTGAATTGGGTAGCGTTTAATGCATAGCACGCTGAAAGACACCGAAATTTTGTGGGTGAATACCATGCTCAATGGTGAGACAGAGTACATAGGCACTATGAAGAAAAAGAAAGAATATTGGAGTGGTATGAGAAGCCATTATATGCCAGGAAGAACAATTATGTGCAAGGGTATTCTGATTTTTTTATTTATTTTTTTGAATAAACTTCTTTTCCAGTATAGTTTAGTTATGGGAAGGATCTTGACTCTGTAAACTGTATTTATTTATTTATTGTATGCGCATTGTAAGGCAGGGGGTTGTTTTGCATACATCAATATTTGTAACAATGTAAGGCCTTGTTAACTATTTAGTATGCTTAATTATCTTATTCAATGTTCAAAAGTGTCAAAATGGCAGAGGTTTATTATGGTAGCTATTCTAGAGATAGTGTTTTGAAATTCACAGCTAGAAGCCCATGGATTCTATTTCCTTCATGTATAATATAATAAAAGATGATAGTACTCAAATTTCAAGAGAATCTAAGCAACTTATCTAATTTCTATGCAAAACTATGCTTCGATAGAAGATTTCAAGAGTAATCATTAACAAGGTTTAATAGGGATACTCTTTTTCATCTAGATATATTTTGTTTACTCTTTTTTTTTTTATTATTTACAAAAAATACCAACACTTTCAATATTACACATAGATTTTAGAAGCACATTGATCCACTCAACAAATAAGATTTACTCTTTTTCCCACTTTTGTTCATGTTACAATAAAACAATAGCTCTCCATATTACCAATTAATCTTTAAGAAATACATTGAAAACACATAATTGAATAGGCCTTGCTCTCCACCCTACCGTAATGGCGTCATGGAGCCTCGTGGGCTCTAGCCATACCCCCGAGCAAGAAATTTCTCAACCCCAACGTGATGAATGGGGTCTTCTCAAATTCTTACAAAAAGGATGAAAATAACTCAATATTCATATTACATGCATACAAACTCTCCACTCACCATGTTCAACAAAGATCCACACAACCATATTACCCTCTTGCAATGAATAAACAAGGGAAGATGGGAGTAGCAAAACTTTTTTTTTTTTTTCTAGATGAAGGGACTGATCTCTTGCGAATGTCTTCCTCTCCAAGCCAATGCATCTTGCTCACTATCCTTTCAAATATGTGGAACCCTCCTCTTCTCATCCTTTCTTTTATCTCAACTTGAGTTCTCCAAAGGAGAAGTGGGCAATGCCCAAATCTTCCATCTTCTTGAGATATATAGGGATCCTCCAAACCTACACTCTTTCCCACAAGTTCTCTCACATGTGTGAGTCTTGTACCAATTCCAAGAACTTTTTGAGGAGTAGAAGGTTGAGAGTGACAAGTCACTCTTCCCAAGCCCCAACACTTTTTGAATTCACCACATTCATGAATGTGGACTTTTGAGGGGTCTTTTCACACTCCAAGGACAAGTTCACATGTCAAAAAGGTTCCAAACCCATAGGTATAGGTCCTAGGGGTCTATTCTTGTTCAAAAACCAAGGAAATTGACTCAATAATCCCTTTTTAAAGCCTACACAAGAATCCTTACGAATTTTGATTCTAACCAAGGGTTCCAACCCCAACCAAACTCACATCACATGTCCTACAATTGGATTCTACTCAAACATAATCACCCAATCAATAATAAAACCTCAAACCCTTCTAAGTCAAGTAGGGCTACACTTAGAACTTCCCAAAGATGTATTTGATTTGATTCCAACATTCATCTATCCTCCTATTTGCATATTTGGATTCATATTTGCACTTGATAGTTATCCCTTCTCATGCTAGCACTGTTATCTTCCTGCACATTACCAATACGATCATAAGTAATAATCATTTATCACTTTAATCTATTAGCTGAATATTCTAAACTTTAAAATAATCCATTTAAATTTCAATTTGTATTCCACAATATACAAGTACATTCCACCTTCATGATAGTGACCATAAAACATAATGTCATAATAAAATGCAAGGATATTTCCCATAGATAACCTTATTTATCATCCAACATATGTATAATTATTACTTCAAGAAAAACATATAAAAAATTAGGTTGATATTATGTACATACAAGGCGGGGTCTTACAATTAGCCATGAAAACTAAGGACTCCTAATTACTTGGGAAAATGTCCGTCTTGTATTAATAACCATTACATACATCGAATTTTACCCAATCGCATTCTGCATATGGTACTCTGGTCATGTCCTCCATCTCATTAGGATATTTTGGACAATCATTCACAGAAAGCTTCATCCCTTGCATCACAGGAACAACTAATTGTTTGCAATCTACCATGTTGAATCTCTCCAAAATAGAGTTCACATACTTGCTCTGGCTTAACTAAATCTTTATGTTAGCTCCGTCTCTCATGATTTCCATTCCCAAAATGTACCTAGTTGCACCTAGGTCTTTCATTTCAAATTGTGTTGACAACTGAAACTTCAAATTTGAAATCACACTTTTACCATTCTTAATAAACAACATATCATACATATAAGATAATAATGAGAATGTGACCATTATCAATTTTTAAGTATACATAATGGTCAGATTTAGATCTCTGAAATCCCAATGACAACACATAGGTATCAAACTTTTGATACCACATTCCAGGAGACTATTTCAAACCATAAAGAAACTTCTTCAGTTTACAAACTGTAGAACCAAGATCCTAGTACCTGCAAAACACAACAAATAAACACATTAGAAGATTCAAATTCAATCCAAGATCAAAGTTCCCCATAAAATCCATTAAGAATGTTCAAAATAGGAATGAAAGCAAAAACACAATAAAAAAAGCAAAGAAATAAATTAAACCCTATTAAAAAACTGCAAAATGTTGATCTTATGGGGGAGTTGGTGCCAATTTGATGTGGAAATTGGCCCTTTCCCAGCTCCTATGCAAGCTCTTGATGATTTTATGATGATTGATCTACTTTGTTGAAGATTCAATGGAGCTCCTTGATGAAAAACCTGCATGACCTAGCTAAGACTTGATAAAATGGATGGAAATGCTAATGCTTGAAGATGAAATTAAGTATAGTAAGTTTGCTCAAATTGTGGATGATCAAATGAGGAAAGAAACCTCTTATTTATAGAAATACAATATGGAGAAATGCCCAAAATGAATCAACGTGGGACTAACTTTCAACCAATGGCCAAGTGCAACTTGTCAAGATGAGAATAAATGAAGGATGTGCACATTTTGATGAATGTGCCCATAAATGCAATTAGGTGGAATTTGAAAATAATGAAATAAAATGTAAGAGAGAAAAATGAATGTCTTAAATGCCACTTGGCTCAATGCAAAAGATCAAATAAATGTCTTGTTGGAAGGACAAAGTCCACTTGGAAGGATTTCAAATTTGGAAGAATATTCCCCTATTATGCCATGTTGAGAGAAAATAGGGATATAATAAATGAATTAAATATATTTTCATGTGCAAGTGGCAAAAGCTAGAGGATGGGACATGAATTAGGATTAAATTAATCAAGGGTTAATTAATTTAATGAGGGATTAGATGATGTGACAATTTTGACTTAGATTTATGGGCTGATTTAAATCAAAAGATGAGAAGAATGTGATTTTAAAGATAGTTAAATAAATATTTTGTTTTATTTAACTAAAGGGGATGATTAGTTAGATTAAATTAAAAAATATTTAATTTATTTAATTTAATAGATAGACTTTAGAAATTAATTAAATAAAATTGATTTATTTAATTAAATAGGGATATAGGGTTAATCAAATCAAATTGATTAATTTAATTAACAAGAGAGAATGACTTAATCAGATAAATGATTTATTTAATTAAGAGATGAAAATTGATGAATTTAATCAAATAAGGGTATTTGATTAAATGGTTAGACCAAGGGATGATTTAGGATGAAACGATGTTAGTAATTAGGATCAAGCATGTAATGCCAATCAATACATTTTATGTGTCTACAAAAACCAAATTTTCATTACCTTTTTCAATGAAATTCTTTGGCTGTGACATGTATATCTCCTCCTCCAAATCACCATGAAGGAATGTTGTCTTCACATCCATCTATTCCACTTCTAAGACATATGTTGTTGTAAGTGACAACAAAATTCAAATAGATGTTAGCTTCACTATAGGAGAGAAATTCTCCCCATAATCAATTCCCTCCACCTGGGAACACCCTTTAGTGACCAACCATGCCTTATACTTCTCAATATTGCCATAAGGACCACACTTTTTCTTGAAAAACCATTTACAACCAACAGGTTTATGTCCAGTAGGAAAAGGTACCAAATCCCAAGTCTTGTTTTTATTTAATGAAGCCATCTTTCCATCCATGGATTGCATCGAGGAATCTGAATCATTCATACCCAATGCCTTTCTAACTGTTCTAGGCTCATTAGTATTAGTAATCAAGGAAAATATGCAACTAGAATCCAATAATAAATATCCAAACCTTTCAGGTTGCTGCCTAACTCATGTAGACCTCCTTAAAGGCTGAGGTTGAGGTTCTCCTTCTTCAAAACTTTCAAAGCTAATTGAGCTCTCATCATTATCAGGTCCAACAAGAGTACTTGGTTCTTCTTTCTTTGGAGTATGTGGAATCTAAACCACCTCCTTCTTATGTTTCTCCTCTTTCTCTGGTTGTAGCTCAATAGAGGAAGGTTTCATCTCTCTGAAAATCACACTTTTGTTGTAGAGAACCTTCTATGCTTCTAGATCCCAAAGCTTGTACCCATTCACACAGACACCATAGCCAATAAAGATACACAAGTAACAACCTTGTTCTCCAACTTAGACCTCTTCTCAATTGGAACATGAGCGTAAGATTCACAACCAAATACTTTGAGATGTCTCATCAAAGGAATTTTACCATACCACGCCTCCATGGGTGTCTTTCAAACAAGCACTGATGTAGGAGATCTATTGATCAAGTATCATGCAGTGGCTACCGCTTTAGCCCAAAATTTTTGTTCAAGACTGACACCACAACATACTCCTAGCCCTCTCCATCAACATTTTGTTCATTCTCTCTGCATCTGATCTAGGTGGATCCAAAAAACCTAAAAATTCCATAGTCTAAAAATTCAACCAAATCAACATCATTGGACAAAAATCACTGACACGATGTTGATGCAACTTGAATGGGCTCGAAATGAGTTTGTACGTAGAAGTTATGCTCAATCAAAGGTTTGATCAAACAAATGAATAAGGTGTCAATGCAAGGCTAAATAATAGATCATCTCCAAATGAGGAAAAAGTAGTCTCAGATCGAAGGGCTCGTCAATACGGTTTTGACACCTTTTGAATCGCGTCAAACAAAGTCCATATGAGCAAGATAGAGCTAGTCAAAGTTTCCAAAAGGGTAGTCAATGGATATAGTCACAATTGTTGCTGACATGGCAAGACAAGGTGATGTGGCAGATGATGACATGGCATAAGCAGTTGAGGGCATTTATCCTATTTAAATTAGAAATTAAGCCTAAAATATATGAACCAAACCCTTTAAAATAAAATGCATAAATATTTTAAAAGGGCTTTAAGACTTGAAAAGGTTTATAAAAGATATTTGAAACATGAAGCCCAAATCTATAAATATTTTAAAAGAGGCAAATATCATGAAATATAAAAGCCTGAATCTTAAAGGATTTAAACATAATTTTAAGGGGATTATTAAAAGATAATCCATATCCCTATTTACATGGATTATTAAAAGATAATCCATATCCCTATTTTACATGTTAAGATTTGTGAGAATATTCTAAGGGGTTTTTATGATAATTTTAAAGGTGTTTATCAAATTGAAATGGTATTGTACGGGAATATTGTAAAGCTCAAAATTATAAGGGCTATTTATTTTAACAGGTGTATTATTTTTAGGGGATTTACTATTGTAAATGGGAGATTGGGATAATTTGAAAATCATATGGTTTTAAACCATATTAGGAAAAATAAAATGTATAAAAAAGGGAAGAGTTTGGCCTTTCAGGGACATTAGAAATTATTGTGAAATGTGGAGAATTCTTTTAGAGAGAATAATAGGCTTATTGGAATTAGGAAAGGAGGAGATTATTGTATGCACAAAGACATTTGGAGTGTCTTCAAGTGTTGAGAGAGATTATGAGAGGTTTTTATGCAATTTGTTTGGACATTTTTTTGATGTAACAAAGCAAATTCAAGTTTGGCATCATTAATGAAAGCGGTTCATCATTGAGAAGCGAACCCAGAGACGTAGTCCTGACTGGACGAAATCCATTATCAAGCTCGTTTTCCTCTCTCTCTTTTGTCTTATTCTTCTTCTCTCTCTTGTATTTCATTCTCTTTTTTTTTTCTAATTACAACACTTTAGTAATTAGTTAATTTCATTAAGTTATATAAATGTGAACCTAGTTTGTAATTTCAATGGTTAAACAACATAGTCATGCAATTCTATTGGATCAAAATTAACTGTGATTTAAGTTAATTTAGAAGTTAATTGTAAACCTCTAATTACAGATCAAAGTGGTATCGAAGCCTCTTAACAGGAAATTGCAAAAGTGAATGTTAACCAAGTTGAAATTGAAGCAAGGAGAAGGTGCACTTACAGAGTTCAATCCTGAGATCAGAAAATGAAGGTCTTTTTCATGATTAGAAATGGAAGTTGAACAAAGTCCTACAGAGATTGATGAGAAAGTTGTCCAAAAAGCATTTCTCGAAATGAAGGCTATGGTGTAAGTTCTTTTCCAAGAGAGACAAGAGCGACATAAGAAAAAGGAACTCAAGAACAGAAAGAAGAATGCAGGAGAATCCACTTCAAAAGATGATAAAGGTAAAGGAATAGGAAGTGGTAGTGACCCTCCTAAACCTCCATCCCCATATTCTTCTTCATCCTCTTCATCTTCTTTGTCTAATTCTTCAGAGAAGAAACAACTTGTACAGTCTGAAGCTAATACACCTTTGTTAAAGCTTGATGTTAAATTTGAATTGCCAACTTATAATGGAGAACTGGATGCAGAGAAATTTGATAATTCCAGGATAAAACAAATTGAAGTTTATTGCAAGATTCAAAGTTTACTAAGGATTCTCAAAAAATCCAATTAGCCACTCTTCGCCTGGGAGGCACAACCTTAATTTGGTTGGAGAGAAGAACTTAGGAAGATCTAAGCCGATATGGTAAAATTATTTCTTCTTGGTTTGAGTTTATAGCTGCATTAAAGAAACAATTCTATCCATTAGGTCATATGCAAAAAGTAGTAATGAATTGGCAATCATTAAAGCAAGAGAAAGGACAAAGTGTACAAGATTATGCACAAGAGTTTAGGAAAAGAGCTTTAATTTTGGGCATTCCATTATATACACAAGAAAATTTGTTAAAACTATATAGGTGGATTACATGAAAAGTTGAGGCATACAATACTTATGTTTAATCCAACTAACCTTGATGAAGTTAGTGTGCAAGCCATTCATCTAGAAACAAGCTCGAGGAATAGCCATGATGGTCTCTTAATGGACTCCAATAAACACAAAGAGAGAAAGAAAGGGAAGGAGAAAATGCAGTGGACATCTACTCTAAAGAAAGAGGAGGATAAGCCCTATTGCTCACACTACAAGAAGAAAGGGAATGAAGATGCAAAGTGCTAGAAATTACATCTTGATCAGAAACCAAAATGGTTCAAGGATAAAAAGGGTAAGCAAAAGACCGTAGCTATTGTGCATGATCTCAGATTATATTTTGATGATCAAACCAAGATCACAGTTGTGGGTATAAAATTTAATATTCCT